>JAZKJV010003507.1:0-348321 GCA_037367405.1 Ottelia alismoides | reverse complement strand
TACTTCCTCCTTGTCCTTGGCTCTTTCCTGTGTAAAATGACTAACAATATATACATTTCTCACCTAATCCACTCCCTTAATAATTGATCCTTCCTTTTTAATGTTATCGGCTTAGACCTCCGTACTGTTATCAAGGAAAACTGATCATCATCTAGGGATGCAACCTTTGTGTCACCTAACTCGACGCTCACCTCCATGTGTTAGTACATGAGTTGCGAGGAGGTTCCTTGGCTGCCTCCTCCATCCATCCCTTGGTTCTCAGCTCATACAAGAACATACGATGTGATGCCCTTTTGGTGGAGAACAACGGATTGGTTCTATGTTTCAGTGGAAATCTTTCCATCTCCATCTTTTATCTTGTTTGTTAATAAATACACTAATAATAAGGATCTGACTTGTATAGTCTTTTGTCGAGAATTTATCATCGATTTAGTGAAAGTGATTTTCAAGTCGTGTTGTTTGTGATTTCATCTTTGTTATCCATCCAATATTTTATTCCACACATCTAAACAATTTGGTGGTAAGTCTCTTTAGTTGTTCCCCAATAGAATGGTATTTAGACCTATTGCTACTTGACAACTTATGCTTAAGTATTTTGGGTGCTTGTCAACGACTCCATGGGTCTGAACCCAACAAGTTTTTAAAAAATCACTTCTTGACAACTTAGTTTTAAGCATTTTGGGTGGTTGTCAACGGATCCAATTGAACCTGAACTTAACAAATTGTCAATGTCAGTTTTTCTTGTTAATGGACCGAGGATGTAAGCCCAAAACGTTACAAAGAGAGTGTTTGCTGGTGACTTCAACATCACCCCTCTTATGCTATGAAATTTATCGATGGAAAAATTGGTAGGCTTGAACCCAACTTCCAATGATGCTTAAACCTAAAATATCAAATCCGTATAGACTTCAAAGAAAAATGCCCACCAACTTAACACACATTGATCTAACATGTCACTTGGAAAAGTAACATAATATCATATAAAATGCATGTACTATTACGTCCATAGAATTGCAAAAATGGAAAGTAAAAGCAATGCAAATAAATGCAATCCATCCATTCTACTTAGAATATTACCATGCTAATTATTATGAATATCTTCATTACTACCATTATTTCCAAGGGAAAAATGGGGCTGTCCTCTAGGGACAGTATTTTCATCACCATATATCTCTAATATAGCATCTTAATTTCGTCAGAGATAGAGACTCCCATATCTTTTATCTAGAATATGTAATTTTAACGGTTTCAAAATTGCTATAATCGATTTGTTCTTGATGAATGGCTTATGAGTCTCCATTTCTTACGAAATTGAATAATATATTAGAATAATATAGTGATGAAAATATATACCGATATTTTTGATAAAAAAATATTGAAAAATAAGACAAGAATAACTCGTTTGCCGCCCTCAGCCCATTGAACCCTTGTTTCAATTTTGATGCAACGAAATCCGGGCTCCCCCGCAGACCCAGTCACCCATATCACAAAACTGGCGCAACGAGTCCGGAACCAGAATTTCCGGACTCGCGTCCACTCCTCGTCGCACGATCCCGTGCCTCTCGGATCATCGTAAGTCCAATCATATCCCCTTCCTCTACGCGCCCCTTCTCGCGCTCCCATCTTCCATCCCCACCTTCCTCCGATCACCTCCCCGACCTTCAACCCCCGGTCACCGCCGTCCCAACTCTCAGGCGAGGAATGGAGGATAACCCCACCTCATCTCCCCAGAAGGCCCTCCCCGCTCCCAGTGGCGGTGACCCGATCCCACACCCACGTCCTCCCTCCAAACCCTAACCTCCCTTCGCCTTCCCCCTTCCATGGAGCTCTCCTCTCCTCGTCTCACCAATCCCCCAAATCAATGCGTCGCAGCAGATTCAGATGCAGCAGCAGCAGCAATTACATCAGCAGCAGCAATTGCAGCAGCAGAGGACGGGGTCGTCGCAGATCGCGAGGCTGCAGCAGCAGTACGGTTCCGTGGCGGCGGCGAGGCGCGATGCGGCAGCACCGCGGGGATATATGGAGGGCAGGTGAGCTTCGGTGGAACGCAGCCGCAACTCCAGCAGCAGCAGGCGGGGGTGATCGGGCAGGCGGGAGGGAGCGGGCAGCTTCCTGTGCTCCTCGGGCAGGCGGGCACCTCGCAGCTGAATCTTCAGCAGCAGATGCTCGCACAGGTATTGAATTACACTTCATATGTTATTACTATATGTTATTAATAGGGGGTTTATGGAAAGGGTACCGACCTATTTAATTATGATCTGTCTCGATCCATCCATTACAGGTCAGCAGGTCGATCCGACCTGTGTCAATGGGTACTCAATTTCAATATGTATCCAAATAATTTAAATGGGTACTAGGTACCTCTAGGTACCCATTGATCACTACAAATTATTTGAATATATATATATATATATATATAATATATATATTTGTCCATTTGTATCCTTATACCTCCGTCGGTAAGACAATCTTTATCCTCATTGCCATATCCGTAGTCGACCGGACGGAAGCCCCTCCTCCTAACCTCCACCTCTGGTGCCATCATTTCCCTCACCCTCCTCGGCTTGGCCCTCACCGTGATCCGTTACGCCAATACCGACCATGAGGTGGAATGGGCTATGTTGCATAACAAGATATTATCACACTGGGTCTTTGAAGTATTAAAGCTACGACGATTTAAACTACGGAGTTTTCACACATAAGAATCTATGTATACGTTTACCCTATACATCATATGTATCTAATGCAAAAGAGTTTAATCCAACATATTCATGTTCTTGCAGGTACCCATCAATTAAATTTAAGACCCGATAGTGTCGTTAAGCTAAGATTAATCAGGAGCACAATTAAGTTGTGATTAAATATATAATCATGTATATAATCATAATAACATGTTAACGATTGATCTATTAGTTGAAATTGGCAAAACTTTCTCCCACTATAAGTACCCACTTAATGGTCTAGTGGTAGTACAATGTGTCTACTACACAAAAGATCAGGGTTCAAATCCCACTCTTGCAGTGGTTGCGTTAAGTAGTCGACGGCTAGTGTAAAAAATAGTCAAATCTTTCAACATGGATTTGAGCAAGAATCCATGTAGCCGACCCTACTTATAGTGGGAGAAGGCTTAGTACATTTTTTAGTTGGAATACCAATATAAAGAATGTTAGAAAACTTACATTTGAGTTTCAAATGAAAAAAAAAATTTGAAATCAGACAATATGTAATCCCTTTGATCACATCGTACATGTAGCGTCTAACGAAATTGACAAGGAGAGAATGGTTAATACACTTGTGCACTTTCCAAATTTTCCCGCAACACTCGTGCACCTTTCGAAATTGACGTCGAGGAAAGAATGGTCAATACACGAGGTGGAATGGTCGGGTCCGTGAACTTAGGGTCGAAATAGCCGGTCGGGTACCCGTTTCCATTTGACTTGGATATTTTGAACACCCTAGTCATTACTTTTATATAAAAAAGACTTCATTTTGTTATTTTTTCTCGAGGGATTTAGCCCGTCAAACTAACAACCTGGTTGAATAAGAAATCTATCCATTATCAGTTCCTTTTGGCATAAGGCTGATGGCAGAATTCCATTATCCATTTGGAGGATAATTTGTCACCTGGGTGTTGTTTTACTAGCTAACAAATTAAATTTCGACCAATCACCATTCTATGAGGTGGTCCGGACATGCACCATAGGTGCCTCCCCAAAAATGGCTTCTTGAAATCTGTGAAACATGGTTTTTTGTTGGATCCATTGTTTGAGTTAGGTATCCAGGACATGTCCAGATGTGCTGAAGATGTGGCGAATGGATTTGAGGGATAAAGGGAATGATTTTGCTTTTTCATTTTATAGTGTTCTGGCCTATGCACACACCACATCATATAGAACACGTTGTTATCCAATAAAAGATGGTTACTTAATGATGATTCAACTGTGGTTTTGATAATGCGTAAAAATCTTGCCAAGCATAAACTATCTCTTTGTTTATATGAACAAAAATCCATAATGGAAATGCTTTTAAAATATATCTGTAATGGTTATGACATATATTCACGGGCATGAAACTAATATCTATATCTGCATACATTTTCACACGAGTCTTTGATTTTTGTCTTAGATTATCTAAAGAATCTGTTCAATGGATTGGATATGATAACGCCTAACGGCATCCCTCTTTAGATTCCCCTTCAACTTTGATGTGTTAATATTCTATGTGAAGCATTTATGGTTGTTCTGTTATACAGTGCTTACCAAATGAGAGATTTTTGGTTTCATTGTATGATTCTAGACTTCTAGTATCGGGCGTTGTACAACTAGTAACTACAATTACATATGCAGACAAGACAGAAATCAGGCTCAGGGCAAAGTTCACAGTTTCTTCCAGCCTCATCTGGGCAGACATTGCAAGGGATACAGCCTCTTAGCATGATTAATTCACTTGGCCTGAAGAATGGGCAGCTTTCCTCATATGCTCAAGCAGCACAACGTCTAAATCAAGGAATGAGACAATTACAGACACCACAAGCACAGCTCAGCTCTCCTCAGGTAGTTTTCATGGTATTGCATTGTCCCTTGGTACTGTATCATCTTTATTTACTAACATATGTATCGTTTACTAGTTCTTATGGTATTTTTCAAACAAATTGTGGTTGACTAAAGTTTTTGGTTGTCATTTCTACTTTCTAGACTGGCTAATTCGACTATCTTGTTGAGGAAGATCTTTGTGCAATGGTTCTTTTGTTGGAAGCAGATCCACACCAATATGGAAATCCCTATATGTTAATTAGGACATACCCACCAATTTATAACTACCTTTTGAGCTTTTCCTTGTTGTACTTTAGTAGTATTGTGAACGCAAAGAAACATTATCATTGCATTTGTAGCTCTCATTTGGATTGAATGTGGTTTCAAACTAATCGGGATAAATGTGAAGGTTATTGCCCTTTCCATAATGGTCATCTGAAACTTTTATTTCACATAGAATGTTTTGAAATAAACGACCAACAAATAGCAGAAGATATTGAGAAATGCTATAATCCCAATGCACAATGTAACTGAATTTTCTGTTGTATCGGATCCATTCTTCATTTTTTTAGGACACTTCCAACTGTTTTTATTTTTTACCAAGGCAACTGTTTCCTTCTGTAAATTTCATCATTTCACTTTAATTGGGAGCTTTTCCTCTGGCCTCCATACTTGTGTTTGACCTTCTCATTAGATTATCCTTGCATGGATGTTATGGCGAAAACCATCCTCTTCTAGAAATGGAAAATGTAAGAAGTATAAACAAGGAAAAGAGCTTTTTTTGCAAATGATTTTGCCAAGAATGCCTCAAGACCAATCTGAATTGCCCAAACATGCAAGTTCTATGTGAAAGTTTACATATGATCGCCTTGCTATTTCTATCACTTACATCATGTTTCCGTGATAGTTGCTACCAACCGTAATGATTTGGTGTCGTTCTTTTGGGGTGATAATGCAAGGGGTAAGCGCCTATGGTGGTCTTTGGCTCTATGAATCGAGATTGTTGATAGTGGCGAGAGGTGTGATGGGGGAGACTTTCATGAACGTGCCACACGATAAGCAACATGACCTTTTGTTGGGGCGACATAGATGGTGAGTGCCTCGAGGTTCGATAACATCATAACTAGAGCACCCGAGGTCAGAAGCTCGATTTTTAGCTTTGCACATGAGATGGGTTAGTGGCATTGGCAAGATTTAAATAAACATAAAGAATATATCCTTGACTTCATGTTTTTTTATAATATAAAGGAGGCCTTGATACAATTCTTCAGATTAATTATACGAGTTTTAGAATATGATCTTGATGGCAAGGCATGGAAAAGGCTCAGATCCAAACCTTCCTTTATCTTTTAGGCCAGTGTGGAAACTGAACTTGTTGGCGAGGGTGGCGTCGATATATGGGGATGGTTTAATCAATGTTGATGTTGTTCTTTTGGATCGTGCATAACCTACATGTGGTTCCAACCTTGTTGAAATCCAGGTATTTGATTCAACTTGATGCTCGCTAAGCAAGGGTAATTTTGAGGCAAGAGCTCCATCAATTTCAAGGGATCTTGAAGTTGCATCGACACATGCTCCCGACCTTGCTTTGCAGAGAGGGGAATTTCTTTGTGAGTGGTAGTGTACTAGTGATTGCAAGGGAGGGTGACAAGGAGTATTAATGGGTAATTTTGTCCATTGTTGGAGGATGTGGTGGGCTCCTTGACAGGGGGTTTGGGTGGTATGTTAGGACATGTCTCCAATAGAGAGAATTGTGAAGAATTGGGCAAGGGGGTTCTGAGGTGAATCTGAACTGCCGATGAAGAAAAGAGGGGGATGTTGTGATCAGGGCACAAGCAGATTTATGTTTTTGAACATGATCTTAAGTACCAATGCCAATGCAATTTCGTCAAGTTTAGAAAAGGGAAATGTCAAGGTCTTGATGTCAACATTCAAGCACTGTTGAAAAGTCTAACTGGCCTGACTAGTAGGTCCGACTAGTAAGTCGGTGGGGTGGCCGACTGATGCAAATTGAGAATCCGCACGGCGATGAAAAATAAATTTTTGTGGATTTTTTTGGTGGAGAAGAAGATAGAGGGTTGAGAAGAGAAGCTCGTCGGGAACACGAGGGGATGGAGAAAGAAACGTGAAGACCACATGAGGAGAGAGAGAGAGACGAGAGAGGGAGAGAGATAAAATCTCAATTTTATAAATTACTCAACTGACTAAAACAATGGACCACCATCCCTTTATATAGGAGGGATGAGGATTACAAAAATAGAAATCAAATTCAAATTGAAACTAATTATCCTAATTTAACTCTAACCAATTAACCGACTAATTTTGAAATTTAAATCGTCAACTAATTAATTGAGATCACAGACGATCTCGTTTATTTAATTAGAAATTGCGACAACTCAAATAAACGTAAATAAAATAAACGGCTAAATTTAAATAAATATGCGGCCCTATATTTCGGGTCCATGCTGCATCAACTCTACTCCGCTTTTAAAAATTCGTCTCCCGACGAATTGCTTGATCTAGATGCGTCGTTGGAGAATTCATTCTTGAAATTGTAGCTTCAAAATTCCCCTCAATTAGATCCTTTTTAACGTTACGTTTGTAGTTTTTTCCAATTGGAGGGTGTCTCTGCAATTTTTGTACCTCTTCATCCCTTCTTAGGTTACCATCAACCTTGTTCTTTAAAAAAACTCTGAGTGGAGATGCCCTTTTGCAATTTTCCCGAACAAATCCCAAATTCTTACTTTGGGGAGATCCGTTTCCTTTTAGAGGAGAGCCCCACGCTAGGGTTTCTCTCTTCTTCGTGTGATGGCGGCGGGAGAAACATGGGGGCAGGCGATTGTGGCGGCGAGGAAGCTGGTGCGAGCGGCAGCGGCGTGTGAAACGCACGCGGTGGTGGCACGGGGCAACAGGGGAAAGCGGTTGCGGCTTGGTGGAGGTGGCGGTGTTGGATCAATGGCGATGGGGTGGGCGAAAGGAAGGGTGCGGTGGCGCCGGAAATGGGATTAGGAGGGGAGGGTGGTGCGGGAGTGGCACGTGTAGGTGGTAGCAGGGGTGGGGCAGAGAAGGCTACCGTGGGAGGGAGTGGGGCAGGGAGGGTCGAGGTAGTAAGGATTGCGGGTGGTGGTGGCGGCGTTAGTGGGGTTGGGGGTGCGGTTGCAGCGGGAGGAGGCGCTGAGGGTGCGTTTGGTTGGCGGGTTAAGGCGGGTTAAACTGGTAGAGGGTAACCCGTTTTTGGATTTTGGTGTTTGGATAGAGGGTTAAACTGGGGGTGGGTTAGAAGTGGGTTTGGGGTGATATGATTGTACTGAAGTTTGAAAAAGTGAGTGGTTATTGTGATGTGATTGTATTGAAGTTTGGAAAAATGAGTAGAAGTGGAGTAGTTTATAATTTTTATATGATATGATGGTATAATATATTATTTTTTGATAGGATTGATGATGTGAAATTGATTTATTTAATTTTTTAAAAAGGAACAAAGTGGGGCCCATGGGGAGAGATGGGGATGTGGGTTAAGGGGTGTAAACTCCCTAACCCACAGGTAACCCGTTATCCAAACGGTACCTGAGGGCGCAAGTGATGTATGAGGGGGCGTTGGAGGGGTTGATGGGGCAGGGATGCTTGCTGAGTTTGCGGCAGGGGTTGTTTGCGTGGTTGGGGAAGGTGCCATAGGTGCGAGGTGGTGGAGGGGGTCCGCGAGAGGGCCGCGGATGGGTCGAAGATCGATTTCAGGGGGTTTTCCAAGTCTGAAATTACCTGGACAGCAATCGGATCAACTTTTTTTCTTCCGAAATGGCCTGGACAGCGGGTAGTTCGTCGTTGACGGCGAGATTTTCGTCTTCAAATTCGGTTTCGGTGATTGGTGTCGTTGGAGCCTTTGATTTGGCGCGTAGGGACTCGAAGTCAGCCATAAGATCTCGAAATATGGAATGGAAGTTGGATTGTAACTCAAATAGCATGCGCTTCGTCTCCTTGTTGTAGGCGTCGTTGGCTCGCCGTTTTTGTTCGGACGAACGATAATCCCTTGATGCATGTCGATGCAAACGTCTGGACGGATCGTTAGATCGTGAGGACGATCTGTAGGCCATGCTCTGATACCAAATGATGCAAATTGAGAATCTGCACGACGATGAAAAATAAATTTTTGTGGATTTTTTTGATGGAGAAGAAGATAGAGGGGTTGAGAAGAGAAGCTCGTCGCTAACACGAGGGGATGGAGAAAGAAACGTAAGACCATGTGAGGAGAGAGAGAGACGAGAGAGGGAGAGAGATGAAATCTCAATTTTATAAATTACTCAACTGACTAAAACAATGGACCACCATCCCTTTATATAGGAGGGATGGGATTACAAAAATAGAAATCAAATTCAAATTGAAACTAATTATCCTAATTTAACTCTAATCAATTAACCGACTAATTTTGAAATTCAAATCGTCAACTAATTAATTGAGATCACATGCGATCTCGTTTATTTAATTAGAAATTGCGACAACTCAAATAAACGTAAATAAAAATTAATGGCTAAATTTAAATAAATATGCGGTCCTATATTTTGGGTCCACCTGCATCAACTCTCCTCCACTTTTAAAAATTCGCCTCCTGACGAATTGCTTGATCTAGATGCGTCGTTGGAGAATTCATCCTTGAAATTGTAGCTTCAAATTCCCTCAATTAGATCCTTTTCAACATTACGTTTGTAGTTTTTTCCAATTGGAGGGTGTCTCTGCAATTTTTTTTACCTCTTCATCCCTTCTTAGGTTACCATCAACCTTGTTCTTTAAAAAAACTCTGAGTGGAGGTGCCCTTTTGCAATTTTTCCGAACAAATCCCAAATTCATACTTTGGGGAGATCCGATTCCTTTTAGAGGAGAGCCCCATGCTAGGGTTTCTCTCTTCTTCGTGTGATGGCGGCGGGAGCAACATGGGGGCAGGCGATTGTGGCGGCGAGGAAGCTGGTGCGAGTGGTAACGGCGTGTGAAACACACGTGGTGGTGGCACGGGGCAACAGGGAAAGCGGTCGCGGCCTGGTGGAGGCGGCGGTGTTGGATCAATGGCGATGGGGTGGGCGAAAGGAAGGGTGCGGTGGCGCCGGAAATGGGATTAGGAGGGGAGGGGTGGTGCGGGAGTGGCACGTGTAGGTGGTAGCAGGGGTGGGGCAGAGAAGGCTATCGTGCGAGGGAGTGGGGCAGGGAGGGTCGGGGTAGTAAGGATTGCGGGTGGTGGCGGCGGCGTTAGTGGGGTTGGGGGTGCGGTTGCAGCGGGAGGAGGCGCTGAGGGCGCAAGTGATGTATGAGGGGGCGTTGGAGGGGTTGATGGGGCAGGGAAGCTTGCTGAGTTTGCGGGAGGGGTTGTTTGCGTGGTTGGGGAAGGTGCCATAAGTGCGAGGGTGGTGGAGGGGGTCCGCGAGAGGGCCGCCGATGGGTCGAAGTTCGATTTCAGGGGGTTTTCCAAGTCTGAAATTACCTGGACAGCAATCAGATTGACTTTTTTTCTTCCGAAATGGCATGGACAGCGGGCAGTTCGTCGTTGACACCGAGATTTTCGTCTTCAAATTCGGTTTCGGTGATTGGTGTCGTTGGAGCCTTTGATTTGGCGCGTTGGGACTCGAAGTCAGCCATAAGATCTCGAAACATGGAATGGAAGTTGGATTGTAACTCAAGTTGCATGCGCTTCGTCTCCTTGTTGTAAGCGTCGTTGGCTCGCCGTTTTTGTTCGGACGAACGATAATCCCTTGATGCATTTCGGTGCGAACGTCTGGACGGATCTTCAGATCGTGAGGACGATCTGTAGGCCATGTTCTGATACCAAATGATGCAAATTGAGAATCCGCACGGCGATGAAAAATAAATTTTTGTGGATTTTTTTTGTGGAGAAGAAGATAGAGGGGTTGAGAAGAGAAGCTCGTCGGGAACATGAGGGGATGGAGAAAAAAACGTGAAGACCACGTGAGGAGAGAGAGAGACGAGAGAGGGAGAGTGATGCAAATTGAGAATCCGTACGGCGATGAAAAATAAATTTTTGTGGATTTTTTTGGTGGAGAAGAAGATAAATGGGTTGAGAAGAGAAGTTCGTCGGGAACACAAGGGGATGGAGAAAGAAACGTGAAGACCACGTGAGGAGAGAGAGAGAGACGAGAGAGGGAGAGAGATAAAATCTCAATTTTATAAATTACTCAACTGACTAAAACAATGGACCACCATCCCTTTATATAGGAGGGATGAGATTACAAAAATAGAAATCAAATTCAAATTGAAACTAATTATCCTAATTTAACTCTAACCAATTAACCGACTAATTTTGAAATTCAAATCGTCAACTAATTAATTGAAATCATAGGCGATCTCGTTTATTTAATTAGAATTTGCGACAACTCAAATAAATGTAAATAATATTAACGGCTAAATTTAAATAAATATGCGGCCATCTTTTTCGGGTCCATGCTGCATCAACTCTCCTCCGCTTTTAAAAATTCGTTTCCCGACGAATTGCTTGATCTAGATGCGTCGTTGGAGAATTCATCCTTGAAATTGTAGCTTCAAATTCCCTCAATTAGATACTTTTCAACGTTACGTTTGTAGTTTTTTTCCAATTGGAGGGTGTATCTACAATTTTTGTACCTCTTCATCCCTTCTTAGGTTACCATCAACCTTGTTCTTTAAAAAAACTCTGAGTGGAGGTGCCCTTTTGCAATTTTTCCGAACAAATCCCAAATTCCTACTTTGGGGAGATCCGATTCCTTTAGAGGAGAGCCCCACGTTAGGGTTTCTCTCTTCTTCGTGTGATGGCGGCGGGAGCAACATGGGGGCAGGCGATTGTGGCGACGAGGAAGCTGGTGCGAGCGGCAGCGGCGTGTGAAACGCACGCGGTGGTGGCACGAGGGAACAGGGAAAGCGGCCGCGGCCTGGTGGAGACGGCGGTGTTGGATCAATGGCGATGGGGTGGGCGAAAGGAAGGGTGCGGTGGCGCCGGAAATGGGATTAGGAGGGGAGGGTGGTGCGGGAGTGGCACGTGTAGGTGGTAGCAGGGGTGGGGCAGAGAAGGCTACCGTGGGAGGGAGTGGGGCAGGGAGGGTTGGGGTAGTAAGGATTGCGGGTGGTGGTGGCGGCGTTAGCGGGGTTGGGGGTGCGGTTGCAGCGGGAGGAGGCGCTGAGGGCGCAAGTGATGTATGAGGGGGGCGTTGGAGGGGTTGATGGGGCAGGGAAGCTTGCTGAGTTTGCGGGAGGGGTTGTTTGCGTGGTTGGGGAAGGTGCCATAGGTGCGAGGATGGTGGAGGGGGTCCGCGAGAGGGCCGCGGATGGGTCGAAGATCGATTCCAGGGGGTTTTCCAAGTCTGAAATTACCTGACAGCAATCGGATCAACTTTTTTTCTTCCGAAATGGCCTGGACAGCGGGTAGTTCGTCGTTGACGGCGAGATTTTTGTCTTCAAATTCGGTTTCGGTGATTGGTGTCGTTGGAGCCTTTGATTTGGCGCGTAGGGACTCGAAGTCAGCCATAAGATCTCGAAACATGGAATGGAAGTTGGATTGTAACTCAAGTAGCATGCGCTTCGTCTCCTTGTTGTAGGTGTTGTTGGCTCGCCGTTTTTGTTCGGACAAACGATAATCCCTTGATGCATGTCGGTGCGAACGTCTGGACGGATCGTCAGATCGTGAAGACGATCTGTAGGCCATGCTCTGATACCAAATGATGCAAATTGAGAATCCGCACGACGATGAAAAATAAATTTTTGTGGATTTTTTTGGTAGAGAAGAAGATAGAGGGGTTGAGAAGAGAAGCTCGTTGGGAACACGAGGGGATGGAGAAAGAAACGTGAAGACCACGTGAGGAGAGAGAGAGACGAGAGAGGGAGAGAGACAAAATCTTAATTTTATAAAGGGATTTTTACCCGGCAGACCCTGGAATCTTTTGCAATTACCGCTACGACCTTTGAAACATCGTAATTCCTCCCTCGACCCTGTAAACTTGCTCCGTCTTACCCAACAAACCCTACCATTAAATTGACACATCTAAAGTTAACTTCCTTGGGTTAAAAATGAGTTAATCTAACCACTCTGCGATCGGACGGTTAGAATCAAGTAAGAGAAGAAAATAATTACTCCCTCCTCGTACATCCACCAATCCTCCCGGCACCTCTCCTGTGAACCTGTTGTCGTTGAGATACAGCTTCCTAACGCCGGCCAACAGAGCCTCTCCGGTGAACTGTATTCATATTCAGATCAGAAAAAAATCCTGATCACAATAATGCCCTTTCTCACAGGTTAGTCTGCACCACCTGTACATGCCTCGAGATGGACACAGGCGCATCGTCGGTCCACCGCCACGCACCGTAGAAGCCGCCCTTCCTCTCCTCGTACCTCTTCAACACCTTCCCGAGCACGACAGCCTTCCTCCTCGCCCTCATGGTCCCCGTCAGCATCAAGCTCGTCACCATGGCCCCCAACGCCGGCGCTCTCGCCACCGCCTCTGCCACCGCCTCCCCGCCAGTCCTGCACATCTCCGCCATTGCCGCCGCTGCGTTCTCCCTGGCCGTCGCCTTCCCCCTCCTCATCACCTCGGCCAGCACACCCACCGCCGCTTCGTCCCACGCCACCCTCTCCGCCGCCACCTTCTTCCTGACTAGCAATGCCACCGCCCCGGCCGCCTCCTCCACGACGGTCTCATCCCTCAGTGCCGCTATCAGCGTCGCCAGGGCCCCCGACTCCACCATTCGCTCGCAGCAATCTTCATGCGTCGGGATATTGTACAGACCCCTCACAGCGTCCTTCCTCCCTCCCGGCGTTCCGTCCCGCAGCATTCCGACGAGCGCCTCCAGCGCTCCGTTCTCGTTGCTGATCAGCTTCCTGCATCGGTGCTCCGTCAACAGCGAGAAGAGCGTAGCCGCCGCATTCTCCCGTGATTCCATGGTACACCCTTGACGCAGCACGTCGACGATCGAGCTCAGGCAGCCGTCCTCCGCCGCCACCCGGCTCTTGTTGCTCTTGTGGATGGACAGATTGAGTATGGCAGTGATGGAATTCTCCTGCGTCGAGGGATCCAATGAACCCAACAGATCCCGGAGAGCCGGCACTGCTCCGGCTTCGGCGATGAGCAGGCGATTATGTTCGGATGTCTTTGTGAGCCCCCGGAGCTCCCTGACTGCTACCAACTTGGCCTCCTCCGGGCCAACCTTGAGTTGTTGTACCAACAACTCGATTGTGGCCTTGTTTGCGACTGTATCTTTTGTTGTTTTTCGACTTGGGAAGACGCTTTGATTTGACCACGAGATGGTTTTTGATTTCTTTCGCTCGCCTTTACTGTGGATCTTCTCTGGAAACAACTGGGCATTTGGTTTGGAAATTTTTGACACTCACTGTCATGGTTATTTATCGATTATGAAATCGGTGTTATTAAACATGGGGCGGGGCTCTGCAGGAGGCGACGAGATGGGGAGGAGGGGGGGGGGGAGCTTCGACGCCGGTCGACGGAGGAGGGGAGTTTTCGAGCAGGGGCGACGGCGGACTGGAGGAGGGGACGCTGTAGGGAGGCAACGTTTTCAGATGTAGGTGGACGGTGGGAGGGAGGGAGGGCAGCTGGAGGTGGAGGGTGGGAGGGAATGGCATTTATAGTAAATTAAATAAATAAAGAGGGTAATATGGACATCTTTTTAACGGAATCTGGTAACATTTAACGGACAAATGGATGGGGATTAACCACAGGGTCTGTGGGGTAAGAGTTAACAAGTTTACGGGGTCGAGAGAGGAATTACGATGTTTCGAAGGTCGTAGCGGTAATTGCAAAAGATTATAGGGTTTGCCGGGTAAAAATCCCTTTTATAAATTACTCAACTGACTAAAACAATGGACCACCATCCCTTTATATAGGAGGGATGAGATTACAAAAATAGAAATCAAATTTGAATTGAAACTAATTACCCTAATTTAACTCTAACCAATTAACCAACTAATTTTGAAATTCAAATCGTCAACTAATTTATTGAGATCACAGGCGATCTCGTTTATTTAATTAGAAATTGCGACAACTCAAATAAACGTAAATAAAATTAACGGCTAAATTTAAATAAATATGCAGCCCTATATTTCGGGTCCACGCTGCCTGCATCACCGACCGAGTATTGCTTGATTCCGACTATGTTGACTAGTCGATCGATTTTTGCTTGGAGATACCATATTTTTTTACCTTTTTTAAAGCAAACTTATTCTAATATGCTTAATGTTTTATTTAAACTCAATTACTTCTTTTCTTTCATTATGATATTATAAAAAATGTACAAATTTTTGTAAAAATGTAAGAATATATGTATAAAATGATTTATATATTTAAAATAAAAAAATTCAAAACCGATTAAAGCTTGACTAAATCCGATTAGTTGCTCGACTGTCGATTAATCCTTAGTCAGTGTCCCAATCGACTAAGTACCGACTACCGGTTATTGCAACATTGCATTCAAGAATGTTATAGAAATTTCTAAATATTAATTAAAATTATAAATCATGAAGTTGTCGATTGTTCTTGAATACACGAAATAACTCAATATTACTATCTTTTTATTTTAATGTTGGAATCTGGAAACATGAACTTACACGAACTTTTGACTAGTCCTTCCTCCGACATTCAAATGGGCGGAGGAAACGATGAAACTATGTGAGGGTGGAGTGGTAGCATTTGCTTCAGGTGCAAGGACTTGGATGTTGAGTAAGGGACTACCGATACATGAGATGTCTACTTTGTCTGTGGGTCGACAATCATTGGAACTAATGTTTAAGGAATAATTTGTCAATGAAGGACAAGAAGGCTGTTGAAAGGAAGCTTGAGGTGATGAGGTTGCAGGTTGGACACGAAGCTGGAAGGTTTTCATGGATATTAGGAGCCTCTATGGTTGAGGAGGCGGCAAAGGGGGGGACTCTTGAAACCTCTACAGGTGACATACCTTTATTGTCGCCTTCTGTGCTGCTGGTGAGGAGGTTGAGTCCGACCGAGTATCTGTCCAGGGGATGATACTTGATCACTAGCTATTCAAGGGAGGATATTGATTTTATTGGTTTCTATTAGAGTTAGTTATTTGTTTATTTGCCTAAGTCTTTCTTATCCTGTTGCCCCCGGGACCTTATGTATTTCACCCTTTTTTGAGCTCTCTAGGGTTTCACGCTATACAAGAACCCTAGACCTTTGAATAAGGCAATCTATTCATTCTTAAAATTTTCTCCACATGGTATTAGAGCAACGGTCCTAGATTGGTCCTAGATTGGGGTTCGTATCCACCGCCCGCCTTCACTGCCAGCCTCCTCTTCTCCTCGATCACACGAAGGCCGACCTCTGCCCTTGCGCACGAAGGCCGAGTTCTCCCCTTGCGGGGGCCCTTCTCTTCGACCTTGGGCCTCCTTCTCTTCGACCTTGGGCCTCATACAGGGCACTGCTACGCTATCGTTAGCCCAACCAGACGCTGCCATCCCCAACCGTGCATCATCGCTAGCCATCCAGGCTACACGCACGGGGTCCATGCTACCTGACACATCATCGTCGGCCACCTAAGGACACTCCAACATGCCGCTCGCCCCTTTCAGGGCTACACCACACGGCACCACCAACAACCCATCTAGGGCCTTGTGACACCGCTCCAGGGCATCCCCACCTCCGCACGCTGTTGATGGACACCCCACCAACGTCCCTCTCTTCTACTGTAGGCGTTCCAGCACGATGCGACCGTCATTGTCACTTGCAGGAACTCTGTACGGATCTGTGTTATGCGATCTTTGAGCATCCTGCGCTTCCAACACATTTCCATATGCATGATTAAGCTTTTTCATATCCTATTTGATACTCTCTATCCCCGACCACGACTTCCACTGAGAAGAAACCCTTTGTTTCCGACATCCTCTATGATGATGCAGGGCACCTCTATCAAACTCAAGGGCATATAGAGTTACATGCTCTGGTCTTGGACGCTCAATCATCTACGCAGCTACGCTGTGCCCAACAGGACATAGCGAGGTGTCCATGAACACCGCCACCGAAGCACTATGGTTCCAATTGTAGAGATTTCTGGTGACTCATCTGAATCCATCTCCCCACAGCTTGCTCCTCCCTCAGTTTTGCAGACCTCACCCTTCTCACCTCCCTTTCTCCCTCGCTAGCCCTAGCTTTATCTCCAGGAAGATACCCAAGACTCCCTCTCATGCCGACGCCCTCTCTCCACTTTCTTCGATTTTTTAAACAACCTGGAGGTTTTGACAGAGATCTCTCTTAATATTGCAGTTCAGTTGAAATTAAGAGGAGTGTATAAAGAGTAATAACTCCAAAAATATTGTTTGATGCAGAGAATTGGGTTGTTCTATACAAACATGTAGTGAAATGGTTGTGGTAGGAATAAATACCAGTTATAGACACATGGCTATATGTGCACGGATCGGATTTTAATGCATATGTTGGGTGCAACCTCCTAAATGTTGGAAAAGGTTTGGTTGCTGCTGCTGTTATAGATTGACACTTGTTTGGGAAAGTCCATTAGTGAGTTTAAATGTCTGAATGGAGTTGATGTATCTGAGATTCCTCATGGGATGCTTTGTATTTTTGTCTTGCCTCTTATTTTTGTTTTACCTTTTATTTCGTTAATAGAAGTCTTTGATAATTGACAGGGAAGAGATCGGTTTTTTCTCATCTTTGTATGTTTAATTTTTCATCTCTTTGTTGACTTCATGATATTGAATAAATGGACTTCCTTGTATCTTTCGCATGCATCTCACAATATTCTGACCTGCCTTTATGTATTGCACCCTATTTTGTTTTAATAAGATGTCTGATATTGGTTTAATTTTCTGCAAGGAGCTGAATTGCATATCGGGAATTATGGAGTTCTCCCGTTTATTCTAACACCAACTTCACATTTTCAGAAACTTTCTGGTCAAGCCATTTCACAAACATCTTCACTAGCATCAATGAACCCACAGCTATCTGGCATGGCTCAAAACGGACAAGCAAGCATGATTCAGAATCCTCTTGCTCAACAGCAATGGTTAAAACAGACGCAAATAGCAATGGCTGGTGCTGGATCTCCTTCTTACCAGCTTCAGCAGCAACAGCAACATCAGAGGCAGCGGCAGGCCTTCCTTCAACAGCAATTGCAAAAGTCTATGGGTTTGAATCCAAGACAATTTTCCCAGTTGGTTCAGCAGCAAGCACAACTTGGTGCACACCAGCAACAACAGCATAATCTTCAGGTTTCACAGCCTGCTTTGCTGCAGCAGCAACATTTACAGAGTTTGCAAGTGCAGCAGCAACAACAGCAGTTGCAACTCCAGCAGCAACAGTCTCCAAGAATACCTGGACCAACTACCCAGAAATCGTTAAGTCTAACTGGATCACAGCCAGAAACACCTGCATCTGGCACGACAACTCCTGGGGGAAGTTCAAGCCAAGGAACAGAAGCTAATAACCAACTTATTGGCAAAAGAAAAATTCAGGACTTGGTTTCTCAGGTGTTTACATATAATGAATTATTTATGTAGAATATATTTTTCAAGACATGGCTAAGGACATGATCCTGAACGTTCTTTAACTTATAATGGGATCTAGAAATATTAGATCTGAACTTTTAATAAATTTATGGAGGGTATGCCCTTCGATGTTTCTTAAAAAAGGTATAAACAACAACAACAAAGCCTTTTCCCACAATTTAAGTAGGGTCGACTAAATAATCAATAAACAATGAAAATTAATAAAAGTAATTTAAATAATCATCAATATTCATATGTACCAATTTGAGAATTCATCGTATATTGATAACCCCCCAAATAGTTAAGACATATCTTATGAGTATTTTTATAGCAAAGTTTCTTCCCTAAATCAATTAACTATAAATCACTCCATTTTGTCTTTTGAACTCTGTACCAGTCACGTTGCTGCGGTATATTTGAGATTAATTATCATATATTGTCCCCACACTTTTTTGATTGTCTATACAATTGTAGGTAGATTCACTGGCGAAACTCGAACCTGAGGTTGAAGACATTCTCTTGGAGTTAGCGGATGAATTTATAGACTCGGTAATGGCCAATATTTCCTCCAAGTGCATATTCTGACTTTCTGTTTTTGGGATGATGATCGCTATAAATGATGAACTTTTCATCCTTGTTTTTAGTTTGCAATTCTATCGTAAGTTATCCAAGGAGTGATGAAGGTTGGTAATTTTGAGCTTTTAGATGGGGTGGCCTTTTCATGGTGACTTCCTGGCAGATATGAGGGACTGTTCTCATTATAACTTTATTCTTGTTCAATTCAACTTATGTTTGTTAAGGATCTCTTAAGAAATGAGTAACTTGGAATGTAACCTCCATCGGAATTCAGTTTAGTCCCAAACTTTTTGGGCCCTCATCAAACCCTGATTATGGGATTGGTTTAAACAGTCGAAACTTAATGGAATGGACTAATCTCCTAAAAGGCATTTATTCGCCCGGTTATATTTTCCTTTGAAAGTTCATTTAAATTAGTTTGTCTCAATGGTGATGTTTTTAATCTTAACTTGGATAATTAACAATAGTTCAACTTGCACAATTTCTCACTGAGTCCAGAACATGTGTTCACTTCATCTCTCTGGTTCTCTTGTGTTTGCCCTCGTTGTCATCATTTTCTTGTAACTAAATACACTGCGAAGCCTGTGACCAACTTCCTGCATGATTTGTGCTATTGATGTCTGCGGTTTTCTTTCTTCTCACCGTCTAGTCGTATTAACTTGGAGTGCTGCCCTACAAATTGTGATGCATTTCTCAGTCTTACTATCACAGAGTTTTACTTGGATTTTTCTCCATCTTGCCTTGTGGTGCCAACATTTGTTGTATGTACATGATGACATGTTTTAGAATACAATTTTCATCCTCCTTTTGAGTTTATAATCTTGCATCCTCTTTCCCACTTGCATAAGTTTGATATCTTGATGGTATTTAGTTTCCCCTAGTCAATGTTGGCTGTTTGTTTGTTTGAATATTGAGGGCTTGTTCAATGGGAAGAACAATGGCAGAAATACCTTGGTTCTTTGCTCTTGTGGCATACGATGATCCTATGCCATCAAAATGAGGCAAACGAAACCGTGACAACCATCTCTTTTGTGATGTGATAGACAATGACGCCGGTCGCATTTTCTTTTGTCGATGTCTGGGTTTTGACTGAAGGCGAGCTTTCAAAGGTGTCTTCTTTGACGACATTAGGGCTCGGATTGAGAAACACATTGGTGACGAGACAAAGGGAAGAGAATGTAGAGGTAGTTTTATGGTTTGTGAGAAAAATGAAAGATGAGATTGTGCTTAGGGATGGGAGGCAGTGTTAGAGAATATGGTAATCGTGGAGAAAAAATGAACGACTTATTTATTCATGAGGACATAGGGTTCTCTTTTATAGAGAGGAGAAACCGTAGAGTGCAAATTACAAAATAGAGACGAATGAAATAGAAAATACATAAAAGATAAGGAAAGATAAATATATCTCGCAACACCCACACTCTAGATGGAACACATATGTTAATCATGCTCAACTATTAACAACATCTCTAGAATAGTCCTCTAGCTAGAGCTTTGGTGATAACATATGCCGTCTGTTTCCCTGAGCTAATGTGGGAAGTAACGATAAAATCCCTCTCAATCATGTCACATGTATCGTGACAATCTACCTAAATGTGCTTGATCCTCTCATGGAAGGCATGATTTTTGGCAATGAAAAGAGTAGCCTAGTTATCACATTGTAATTGCATGAGAAGATGCGCATCAATAGCTAGGGCAGTCAGAACGTATCTGACTAGCATCATTTCAATGCTCAATTGCGAAATGGCTCTATACTCTGGCTCAACATTAGATCTAGCACGGTTCGATTCTTGCTTTTCCATGACATCCGAAGAGCTCCCTATGAATACTACAAACTCAGTCAGATTTCTTGTCCTTGAGACATCCTGCATAGTCTGTGACTATGTACGCCATGATGGCAATGGTGTCCCTCTTCCACAGAATAATCCAGTACGTGAAGAGGACTTCCGATACCTTAGAATCATATGAAGCATACCATGTGTGGCTTATCTCGACTGCTTCATAAACTGGCTAACTTTGCTCACCGCAAAGGAGATGCATGGCTTAGTAATGGTCACGTAGAGGATCTTCCCAACAAGTTCCCTGTATCCCCTCTTGTCCACCTCCTTTGTATCATCATCATCATATAGTTTCATGCTGGAATTCATGGTAGTAGTGGCAGGTTTACATCTGCCATGCCTTTCTATGAAAGAAGACCTATAACATACTTCCTCTGGGTCATCACAAGACCCTGTTGGTTCCTTGTGAACTCAAAATCTAGGGAGTACCGTAAATCTCCAAGGTCCTTAGTGACAAACTGCTGTCCAAGGAAATCCTTAGCTGCACTTATGCCCATGTACATAATTACTGTAACAATGATATCATCAACATAGACCATAATGACAACGATATCTCTCTGAGCCTTCTGAACAAACAATGGATGATTTGCAATTGATCTCGTGAAGCACTGTTGCTCTATCAAGTCTGAGAGCTTTTGAAATCAGGTTCTGGACTCTACTTAAGGTCATAGATAGCCTTATGAAGTTTGGCAACTTTATGACACTCCCCTCAGCAACGAACTCAGATGGCTGTTGCATGTAGACCTTGATGCAGCTTGACCCCAAATTATGGGGCCACATTTATTTAATTAAATAATTATCAATTTTATTTACGTTTTTAGCGGTCATATTGGTCTAATTAAATAATTGAGATCGCCTGTGATCTCAACGTTTATTTCGTAGAGTTTAATTATAATTATTGGTCAATTAAATAATTAGAGTCTAATTGAGGTAATTAGAGGTCAATTAGGATTTGTTAGAGTCCAATTAAATAAGTTGGTTGTCAATTTAATTAAGTTTACTATTTTTGTACACCCTCTCTCCTATATAAAGAGAGGGTAGGTCCTTGTTTTTAGAGGGTCAAGTATGAAGTAAAATTGAGATCTTTATCTCTCTCCTCTCTATTTTCTCTTCTTCCTCCACGCGATCTCCGCGGTTCTCTTCTCCAAACCCCTCGTTCCGACGAGTTTTCTTCCTCTCAACCCTCCAATTTCTCTTCTCAACCATTCTCTTCTTCTACCAAAATCCGCCAAAAAAATATTTCCCGCGCCGCGCCGAATTCCATTTTGCATCAGACCTCCTCCTATAAATCACCATGCATAAAAGCATTCTTCACATTGAGATGGGACATGAACTAGTCCTGTACTACTTACTGCAACAGAGAGAAGGATCTAAAGCGCCTTCTGGGACTCGATCATGACTTTATGTGGGAACTCTCTAGGCACGAACAGGACCTTTGGTCGAACAGGACGAGAGCCAGAGCTGATGTGTTGGGGCCTATCGCGCGGCTGTGGTCCATTTGGCGTGCAAGGAATGACGCTATTTTCTCGGGCACGCGATTCTATCGGGAGAACGTTAACATTTTGGGTAATAGACTTATCTCAGATTGGTGTACTTAATTGTGTAACGGCACATCCGTGCTGGGTGTTTATCTTGTATTTCTAATCTCCTTCTGCGTCCCTCTACCCCACCTCCCCGCTGTAAGTATTTCTCTTCTTTTTCTGTTTTAGTTAAATATATTCTTGGGGTGAGCACCAACGAGTGTTTCCCCCTTTTTTGAGCCTAAAAAAACTCTCTAGGCACGAACGTCTTTGCACTTTGGTGTAAAAGAAATGAGCTTATTTTTCAAGGATGTCCTCTTGGGAAAATGTCTTGGGGCATGGCAATGCTTTGCATAGAGCTTTGCATTACGTTATGTAAACTTTTGTAATCTTTTTTTATAATAAAGCTTCGAGGTGGGCCCCTTCTTGGGACCTCACCCTATTTTACTTTTAAAAAAAGCCTGGTTGAACTCATGAGTCACAAGCCTAGATTTGTAGCGATTAATGCTGCCATCTGCATGGTGTTTCACTGTAAACACCCATTGTCAGCCAACTACGGATGCCCCTGTTGGGGCAGTATGCCAGTAAGCAAGCTCCATATACAACACGACTGGAGCGCTGACATCTCCTCTTCCATAGTAAGACATCACTGACTGTCTCGTATATCCTCTTCATGTGTTCATGGAATCTCTACATCCGAGAGATCTATGACAAACTTCTTGAAATCTGTTGAAAGGTGCCCCAAAGAAACACATGCAACGAGAGGATACATAGAACACATATGCCTCCGCTTCCGGAGGGAAATGGGCAGATCAAGGTCTATGTACCATCTATATCCACCTTATCATGCTGTAAAGTAGCTTGCTGTATAGATAACATGAGTGCCATCAATAGAAACTAAGTGCTCAGAACATACCTGGGGCATGCATGACGATGGGATGGTGCATGGGTAGGTGTGAGTGTGACAATTGGACAGAAACACTTGATTATGGTATAAATTAGTACAAATTCTTTCATTAACCAATACATTGGAATGTTTCATTCTTGTCATTGTTATCACTTTCGATCTTGCTCTCCAATTTTTCCATATTTTGGATGTGCCATGGGGAAATATTTCCACGATACTTTTTCAAAAAAAAAATTTACACGATAATGGAATGCACACATCAATAATATATGATGATTTGAGTAAATACGCGGTTGCGTATCACCGGAAGGTGGCCTGCGAATGCAAAATTAACAAAAACCGAGCCAAAGGAGTAGGTACTACACTAGGAGGTGGAGATGGTGGATGCATAGGAGGAACCACATGCGGATGTGGTGGTGGCATAGGAGGAGGGATGTTAACCTTCTCATCAGAGTCAGATGGGATTAATCTGTTACATGTAGGAGAAAAATACATTATTGACTCAAAGAAGGTGACTAACATGGTACTTCCATCTAACTAGATCAAAGCACTGGTCCTCCTTCTGGGTCCTGGAGTAACCTATAAAAAACACACTCGACAACTCTGGGAGCGAGCTTGTTACGACTAGGAGTCAAATGGTGAACAAACGACACTAAGCCAAAAACATGAGGTGTTAGAGAGAAATGATCCTTATCGGGAAATGATATCGGAAAAAGAACCTTCTCTCCTAACACAGAGGACGACAACGGGTTGACCAGATAACAAGCAGTAAGAATTGCATCCCAGAAAGAGTGGGGAGCACTACTTAGAATAACGAGAGTCCTAGTCACATAAAAACACGACGATGTTTGCGTTCAACAACACCGTTTTGCTGAAAAGTATACGCACAAGAGGTTTAAGGTATAATGCCAAGGGACCGAAGAAATGAGAAAGACGCACAGTACATAATCCCAAGGTATTATCAGAGCGAATATAATTAACAGTAGCAGAACATATATCCTTTATTTCATTAATAAAAAATGAATAATAGAGCTAGCCTCTTACTTGTTTTCCAAAACAAAAACTCATAAGAGTGTAGAAAAATCATCAATCGCTACAAGATAGAGCATGTGCCCCTGATGGTCAGGAACCCTCATGGTTATGGGTGTAAGGAATGACTATTCAGAGTTTCTTGTGTAATTCATGAAGGTTATAGGTGTGAGACGGAATGGCTATTTGCGGTTTCTCATGTAATTCTGATTATCGAGGGTTATGCATGTAAATACGAAACTACTTAGGGTTATGGGTGTAAATATCCCATATTAAAATGAACTAGCTCAAATAAAGCACTGCTATTATGTCTCTGATGATCGGGAAACTAGATCGGTGATGCTTCTCAAGACGGCAAGCCTCACACTAAAAAGTGGACCAAGAAGAGATTTGAGTGTGTACATGTCACAACTTCTGTAGAGGAAGGTGACCAACCGAAGATGCCACATATATGAAAAGATTGATCTAGTAGGAATGGAGGAAGCACCAACATATGGATTTTGGACTAGTTGTAAGGACCTTGCTCACGGCCACATCCAATCACCCCGTCCGTGAGTATGTCCTGAAACATAAGAGAAGATGGGTCAAATATGGCACAACAATGCAAATCCTTATTGATCTGACTAATAGACGATAAACTTGGAGAGAAGTTAGGAGCATGAAGCACATTTTATAGATACGTAGATGGCGCCTTACACCTATTTTGTAATCAGCGAATGAGTCCCATCTGCAATAACAATTAATCTACCTAGAGTCACGGATATGTACGATGCGAACTAAGCTCTGTCTCTACACAAATGATGGGATGCACCAAGAGTCTATGATCTACTCTGTCATGTCTGTTCTATGAAAATTGGTAAGCTCATACGCTATACCTAAGGTGTTAGAAAAGGCTTTGCCTGTGGCATCGATGTCAGAAGGGCTAGTAGGAGCATTATTAGTGGCGACAACTGGAGTCATAATCTCCCTCAGACGGAAGATAATATCTTCCAATTACTGACTAACAATAGGCGTAGATGTGACAATAGGCTCAACCTACTCGGCCACATGAGCAGACACGTGGTAACTATACTTCAGGTAGCACATCTCCTCCAGATGACCAGGTTAATGACATTAGTGCATGGCTCACTATGACCGCCACCTCCTTTGCTATGGGCATCATGCCATATGAACTGAGATATACGGACTCTGTCACGAGATGCGACCATTATGAAGGAGGTCTGAGTGGTGGCAGTAAATGGTATTGTGATTCTGCTAAGTTTGCTGAAAGCCTCCCTCCATCAGAGGTGTAAATGCACCCATGAGAAGTTCGGCACATGTTGTACCGTACTCAAGATCAAGAGCTGCTAGACTAGCTCCAATCAATATGGTATTCCTATATGCCATCTTCTGCTCTGTAGGCGTGGTCACGTGCATGAAGCTGTGCAGCTTCTCGAACATACTCCTAAGAGTAGAAGCTGTGCAGAGGATGACATATCTGTTTGGTTGTAAAAATGTCATACTGCAGCTGTGAGATCTTGGTCTCATTCTTCGCCTGATCATAAGTGGCGGCAAGGATATCCCACATTGCCTTGGCAGTGGACTGATGCAAGATATCATTGGCTATCTTTGTGATGAGCGTACTTGACAACCATGCACAATATTCACCCCAGTCTTGTCAGCCGACTTTGTCTGTGTTAGAATATGCTTCTTGTTAATGCACTATATCAGGGTCATGAACTACATGAACCATAAATCATAGTTGGTCCATCCATCTTCACAAGGCCCCGGGCCCTCGAAGGCATCAGAGGAGATATCACCCTTGATTTCTGACATGATGATAAAGATGTCGGGAAAAAAGGATGAGACTGGGGCTATAGACCAATCTAAATGTGTCTACACAAGCATATGGGAATTGGTTGTGGGTGTAAACTTATATCACAACAATTCCCATTATTTTGGGCGATGCTCTAAGACAAATGATGGAGATTTAGGGGGTCTGAATTCCTTTCAATGACCCCGAAATCAAGTCGCAAACAATGCTGGAATGGGCGACGAACGATGAACGATGCCCTAATTGCGCATTAGGGTACTACGCAAGATGACGAACCACCACCGGATGCCACGTAAGGCAGCAGAAGTAGGGATGAGCATGGGCCGGGCTGGGCCGGGCTCTGAAGGGCGCAGGCCCAAGCCCACTTAAAAACTTCGGGCCTTGGGCCGGGCCTAGGCTCGCAATTTTTTTTGGTTCGTCCCACGCCCAGGCCTGGCCCAATTCCTATGGGCTGGGCTTGGGTCGGGCCGGTCCATCTTAACCCATTATGTATTATTAACTTTGAGTTTGTGTTTAAAGTTAATCTCAATTCAAGTTAGATGGGCTAAAATTGTTTAAAACATATGCCATAATACTTGTGAAACAACTAAAACTCAATTCTACCGGAGATGATTTCTCATTTTATACAAGTCCACTCAATGTTATATACCATAAACATCTCTCATTACAGAAATTGAAAGAGTGAATCAAGTTTACACAGTTAACAACAACATGTGCACCAAGCACTACATGTTAAAAAAATGGGCATAATGCTCGTATTGGGTAAAGGTTCAATAATAGAAAATATTATAATAGAAAAAATAAACACTAAAAACTCAAGAATAACCACCAGAATCTAAGACATAGACTAATTAAGAAAAAATAATTCTGAAATAAAATACAATGATCATCAACCATATGTCCCACACATGACTTTCTTGATTTATAAACATTTTATGAAGATAGGATACATGAACAGAGTGTGCATGACAGGTGAGAGTTTCCATACGTGTAGGATATGGGAAGGGTTCGGGCCCTCTTCAGGCTTAAAAATTAGGCCCAAGCCCGACCCAATGTTCGTTTGGGCTTGGGCCGGGCTTTTTGGGTTGGGCTTCGGGCTGGGCCGGGCCGGCCCAGCCCAATGCTCATCCCTAAGCAGAATGTTACTGACGACGTCGTTGGATGTTACATGATGCAACAAGAGGCCTTGGGCAACGATGTGGAATTGAGCGAAGTGGCGAGAGACTGCTTGTGGTGGCATGAATTTGTGTGTAGGTGGTGATCTGCCAGTGGCATGGATCCGAGGGGGGAGAGGAAGGGTTGTAGGTGGGGCTTAGGGCACGAGAATACCGGAACTTTGATCTATGATTGTTACTTGATACCACATGGAGATAAATGGATGATTTATTTATTCATGAGGCCATATGATTCTCTTATATAGAGAGGAGAAACCCTAGAGGCCAGATTACATATAGAGACGGAAGAAATAAAAAATATATAAAAGATAAAGAAAGATAAATATATCTCTCAACAATAAGAATTGGGTTGCACGTAGCTTGATTTGACCCTAATGATGTGTGTTTTGTGGGGTCTTATGGCTAAGATTGTTACATCTTTGTGCGAAGCTTGTGAAATTAGACTTTGGGAATTTGCATCAAGCTATTTATGACCTTTAGTCGTTATATATATTTTTTGAGAAGAAACCTTAAGTCGATATAGGTTCACTCCATTGATCTCAACTGGGATAAATACACCTCTTCCTTAAGATTGTCATATAGAAAAATACTTCTTAGATATAGCAACTATTTAGAGAGATTAGTTTATATAGATCCCAGCTTAGTAACAAAAAGGTCTCAAAGTAATTAAAGGCATGTCTCGGTGAAGTCCTTTGCAACCAACTTTGCCTTTAGTCATTCAACCTTGTCATTAGGGGTGTGCTTTGTAGCGAACACCTGTTTGTGTGCAATAATACTTGGAGGACGAGGTACAAGATCCTACATGCCACAAGAAAGAAGTGTATCTATTTCATAAACAATAGGATGTTTCCTACTAGAATTCTGTAATGCTGGAGTGTAATCTCTTGAGATCGAAGTAGTCATCCAAACATTTGTGAACTGCTTGTCAGTAGGAGAGAATTTATCAATTGCAATTTAAAGAGAGATATGATATAGAATTCATGTTTATACCCCTCTTTTTTGAAAAGGAAAAAGGGTGTGATATCAAGAAGACATACTCCAAAAAACTTCTATATATTCACAAGTTTAAAATATTCAATTACAAAGACAAAGACACTGGAAGATCTCAGCATGTTCCAACACATTCTCCATATCCATTCTCTCATAAGAAATATAACCCCATTCCTCGCCAACCACATGGACCAAAGAATTGCCGCGACCCAAACATAATCGGGCCTAGAAGCATGACTGGTCGACCAATCGACTTTCAAAAGGCCTTCGCACAAGATGTCACCATCGAACTTAGACCAGTTTTCGCCCATCACACCCAAAGAACGAATGATCGACGTCGTCTACCATTGTAGAATATCACTAGCACGTCCCGTCCGTTCCATGAAAAAAATGGCTTTAGACGCACCACTCATCAACCAAATTAAGATTGAAACCTCAACAACATGTTCCACTTCCAATTCTATTTGTACAATGTCATCACGATCTTAAGATCGAAGATTGTAATGACATAGAAAGCCTTATAAGGCATCCTAAATCATGAAATGCCTCTCCACTCAAGTCAAGTGATATTGACCCTCTGATACCATGAGCTCAATAATATTATAATACGTTGATTCGACAAATCCGAATGAAAATCTGCGAACTAACCAACAACCTCCCAACAATCCCCAATAGAACAATTCCCACCCGGCGCCAAAGCGAGATGATGTGGGGACCATTGATTAGGTGCGTCACCGCACCGCTAGTCCAATCATCCCTCTAGAAGCAGAAACCACTGCCATCACCTAAACTGGTTCCATGAAATGAGAAACCGAGGGAATATTGAATAAATATCTCAAGTCATCCTACTAAATAAACCAGAATCACCACCCCCACAAGCCCCTGGATGTACTTCTCGCTTTAAAGGAGAAGAGATAGATCGCTTAGAGCTTGACTGATTTTCTTCTTCGCAGAGAGAGCGAGTCGGTGGGTACTTAATTAAGCCGCATGAAAGCCCACGTATGTCATTTACTGCATCTTGACACTCCTGAACTCACCGCGGGAGCTGCCAAGCCGCCTATGAGGTGGGGGGCTTTTCCTCGTCCTGACGTCTCGCACATTGAGGTAATTACGTGGGTCAAGCCGTACTTCTTCTTCCATGGGAAAGAGGCAACTCACTCGCCCCGTTATTTTATATAGTCTTTCTTTGACGGGATGAAGATGCGACGATTTCGCTGCCCTTATCTCGCCGGGTTTAGCTCTCCTTACTGCTCGCACCAAATGTGGATCACCCATTTGGCAAGGTCCCCACCTCCGTTATGAGCATCACTTTCTTCCACCCAATGACCGACAACCCATGCATCTCCCCTGTTGTTGTCCAAAGGAATCTGCTCATCAAAGCCTCAAGCCTCCCTTAAACCCCTATCGGAGGAGGCGAGTCGAAAGGGAGAAAATCGAAATAGCAAACAAGACTACCTTCAGTATCACTAGGCGACCCCCTTTGCGGATGAAAATAAGTAGTCTGGAGGAAGTAGGTGGAGCATCAAGAGTAACCCTTGTTTACGATCAAAATTTTTGAGATTAAGTGTAGGTAGAAATACAAATTCAAATACTCTACGATGCCTTTTTTCATACATGTGTAATGAATGAAAACGTCAAAGTAATGCCATCGATAGGAGCATTATGCATTCATTACCTTCGCATCTTAGATATATAACTTAGTAGCTAGATTGTTCAAAAAAGATGACATGAGTATAACCGTAGTAATGAGATTTGTGGAGTTGTAGCATATTCATATTTTCAAAGTTGGCACACTTGATTACATGATCAAATAGTTTGTTTGCATGATCAAAATAGATGCAATTGAAAAATTGTAATGGTAGACGAAAATCTCAACATAATGGTAAGGAAGTGACTATTTTAAATCTATATAATATATGAGACGGAAAAGAAGAAATGGAATATCAAGATAATTTCATTTTTATGGGTAAAGAAGAAAGTAATGATGTGAAAAACAAGATGAGCCTTTTTACGATGGAGCGACGGGCAACTAGTTCATATCATCAACTTGACCAAACAAGATAATTTTTCGAATATTAAAAACTAACATAGATAGAGGAAAAATGTTGTTTATTATACTTATTATCTAACACAAAATATTGATTTATTATATATTTTTATGTTATGTAAAATTTATGGTTTCCATTGTATCTTCATCCATGGATCCTTTACCCATAAAGCCTTTTCCCACATTAAGTAGGGCCGGCTATATGGATTCTTTGCCTCCATTCATATCTATCTTGGATCATTCTCGATTTTAGATAAAAAAATTAAGATCCATTCGTATAGTCTCATTTCAACACTTCTTGGGCATTCCTCACCCTCTCTTAGCCGGCTCAACATCCCAAAACTCGCATCTCCTCACCGGTGCATTGGATGACCTCCTTTGCAATTGACCAAACCACCTTAAGCGGTTTTCTCGCATCTTATCCTTGATCGGAGCTATACAAACTTTCATTCTGATTGCATCATTTTGAATGCGATCTTTACGTGTTTATCCACACATCCACCTTAGCATTTTCATTTCTGCTACTGTCATTTTTTGCACATGTCTATGGTTCACATGCCGACATTCAGATCCATAGAGTATAGCAGGTCTCACGAATGCTTTGTAAATCTTTCCTTGGATTTTCAAATGAATTTTCTTATCACAAATAACAATAGAGGCTCCTCTCCACTTTAACCAACCTGCTTTTATTCTATTAGTAACATCTCCATCAATTTCCCCCATCATGTTGCAAAATAGATCCCATTCATCTAAAATAATCTCTCTTATAAATGTTATCGTCGCCAATCTTCACCTTCATTCCTTCACTATTGATTCCATCAAAAGCGCACTCCATATATTCAATCTTAGCCATACTTTTACAAAATCCTTTAGTCTCCAATGCATGTCTCCAAACCTCAAGCTTCTGATTTATCCATCTCTAGTCTTATCAATCAACGCAATATCATCAACAAATAATACATACCAAGGCATCTCATCCTAAATGTAACTTGTCAACTCGTTCATAATCAAAGTAAAAAGGAATGAATTCAAAGTCGAACCATGATGCAGACCATTGTTGATGGCAAAATAATCAGTCTTTTTAGACTGTATCCTTACACAAGATGAAGCCCTATCATACATATCTTTTAAGAGGTTAATGTATGGGACGTTACTTGTCTCTTCTCCAAAACTCTTCACAATATCTCCGGTAGGACAGATCGTAAGCCTTCTCCAAATCAATAAAAATCATATGGAGATCTTTTTAGCTCTATAAATCTCCATTGTTCTCCTCAGCAAGTGGATGACTTCATTAGTTGATCGACATGCCATGATTTTGGATTGGTTTCTTTTACTTTGGAAACTTGCATCAACATTCTTTCTATCACACATTCTCAAATCTTTATAGTGTGACTCAATAACGTGTTACCTCTGTAATTTGAACAATTTTGAATATCTCCTTTGTTCTTATAAAGTGGCACCACGATGCTCCTTTATAGTGTGACTCATAAACGTGATACCTCTGTAATTTGAACAATTTTGAATATCTCCTTTGTTTTTATAAAGTGGCACCACGATGCTCCTCCATTGTTCATACATTTTCTTGCTTCGCCAAATATTGAATAAATTTGTAAGCCAAGTCAAACCATGCTCACCTAAAACTCTCCAAACTTCTATATAAATATCTCAGGTCTTGCACCTTTCTCATGTCTCATAACATTCAAAGCATCCTTTACTTCCTTCCTTTGTATTCGTTTATAGCTTGCACAATTCAAGTAACTTTCACTATTAGCTAGATCTCCCAAAGTGAACTGTCTATTTCCTTCCCCAATGGAAAGCTTATGGAAGTATTGCTTCCATCTAGTCTCTATATCCTTCTGATTAACAAGCACGTGACCTTCCTCATCCTTAATGCATCTCACTTGAGAAAGGTCCTCGGTCTTTATTTCTCTTGCTTTGGCCAACGTGAATATACCCTTCTGGCCCTCCTTAGTATCGAGATTTTTTTAAAAACTTCATAAGCTTTTAACTTACCTTCACTTACAACCTTCTTTGCTTCCTTCTTTGCTATTTTGTAGTTTGTGACAGGTTCCTCTGTTCTATCATTAGATATAGCTTTAAAGCATGCTCTTTTAATTTTGAGTTTCTCTTGCACCCATCCACTCCACCGCCAAGCCTCCTTTTGGCCTGAAGCTCTCCCCCCTTTGATTTGCCTAGCATCTCTTTGGCTACCCTTCGGATACAAGTGCTACCGCTTCCCACATCTTGTTTGCACTTCCGTTACAATCCCAAGGTAAGTCTTCTAAAACGTTCTCCCTGAAGCTTAATTGCTTCAATTGTAGATTCTACCATCTAATTTTCGTGGTCTTGGAAATCCTCTTTTTCTTTAATAATCCTTTTATTTGCACATCCATGATGAACAAGTGATGTGGGGTGTTCAAACTCTCTCTTGGGATTACTTTGTGATCTTTGCAATACAACCGATCTCTTCTCCTTAACACAAAGTAATTTATCTGTGTTTTAGTCGGGTTACTCTTATAAGTAATTAATTGCTCCTCCCACTTTTTGGAAAGAGTGTTTGCTATGAAAAGATCATAAGCCATTACGAAATCCAGAATGATTTTTCCCTCTTCATTTCTATCCCCGAAGCCATGTCATCCATGAACACTAGCATACCCCGAATCATCCTTTTCGACATGTCTATTAAGATCTCCACCTAGGCAAATCATCTCTCTTTATGGGATTCCTTGCATATCTTATCCAAATCCGCCCAAAAAGCTTGTTTAATCCTTTCATCTAAACCAATTTGTGGTGCATAAATTGAGATGATATTCAGATTCTTCTTCGAACACTACTTTTAGCAAAATAATCCGATCCCCGAATCTTTACACCTCAGCTACACAATCCTTAAAATCCTTATGAACAACCACTCAAACACTATTTCTGCCATTATCTTTACTTGAATGTTAACGTTTAAAGTATGTCTTCTTGATTTCCCTTGTTTTCTCTTCAACCCATTTTGTCTCTTGGAGACAATATCTGAATCTCCATCGCATTGTCAATCAAAGTGCCAATATTCCAACAACCTATCCGCAACTTCTTTTGCAACGTCTTTTGGACTAACTTCTTTACTCGCATGCATCCATCATGCGAGAACTCTCGTAAATTTTATACTGCATCCGGGCATGATGTAGCGGAACTAGCTTCTTTACTCGCATGCGTTCCTAATGCGAGGACCCTTGCAAATTTTGAACTTCATCCAGGTAACGATGTAGCGGCCCTTGCCAACTTCCCATTGCATTTGAGCGATGCAACATGTCGTTCGTAGGGAACACCGCAACAAAATCTTAGGGCCTGTTTGGTTGCAGGGTTGGGCAGGGTTGGCCCAACCATGATTACTATTCACAAGGGTACTTCCTCCTCACAGACTACTATTCACCCATCCCAACCCAACCCAATCCAACCCTGCCCAACCCTGTAACCAAACATGCCCTTAATGTTTGCATAAATCCTTGTTGAAAAGAACCGAACTGTTTTGAGACAAATTCCTAAATAATGTTCTTAAAACGAACACTATTTAGGAATTTGTATCTCTTGCGCTAGCTGTCGGCTACCTAACACGCAACCATCCTCAATTTTTCGGGCGTGGGACCTGCCATGACTGAGTTTGAAGGAAGCAATGTCATTCTCAAAAATAGACGAAGGAACCCTGTTCATCAAGTATGTAGCAATCAAAATGCCATCCCTTAGGAGGTCTTTGGAATCTTCATTCGGTGAGGATACACCCAACATCGAGAAGGTGTTCAAGCTTCCTCTATGCAACCTGATTTGGCTAAGAGGTATATGAACATGAAGTCCCATGTAGGGTGCCCTGATATGTAAAGAAAATGATCAAATCCGTTCTGTACAGAATTTTGAGCATCATCAAATTTTATATAAAACCGAATGAAGTTTTTATTTTAATGAAGAATGATTTAATAATAAAGTTGACCTCAATCGTTATTTTATAATAGATTTAAATAAATCTGTTAAAATCATCTATAGAACTCACTAAGGGCCTGTTTGGTTGCAGGGTTGGGCAGGGTTGGCCCAACCCTGATTACTATTCACAAGGGTACTTCCTCCTCACAGATTACTATTCACCCAGCCCAACCCAGCCCAACCCATCCCTGCCCAACCCTGCAACCAAACAGGCCCTAAGTAGTGGTGAGTAAAATAACACATACAAGACAAGTAGACTATACATAGACATAAAGGATTTGTACATTGAGGAAAGGATGCTCAATAATGTTTGTTAAACCGATGGAATTCATAGTTATTTGGCTTGATTGGTCGGAGGATTGCATTGTTTCTTGCTTTGCGATGGTGGTGTAGAGACTATAGAACATCTCTTTTTTACCTGCGAGAAAACTAATGCATTTGGCATGAACTGAAGATTGATTGGGTGAACTCTGTGACACCGAGTTTTCATGGGAGTCAGTTTTCAATACTAGGCAGTGCTCACCTATTGAGGTCTATTGGGAAAATAGAAAGAGTTGTTTATTCCATAAATTCTAGGCTCTCTTATATAGGAGCGTAGCCTATGAGTAAATTACATAAAGAGTTCATATGAAGAAAGAAAAATATGAAACAATACAAATAACATAAAATATATCTCTACACTCCCTAAGATGGAGCATAGATATCGGTCATGCTCAGCTTGGACGAGCACTTCTGGAATGGTCCTCTAAGTAATGCCTTGGTGAAAATATGAGATGTGGAAATAAAGCCCTTCTGAATAATATCTCGTATATAGTGACAATCAACCTCAATGTGCGTGGTTCGTTCATGAAATGCTGGATTATTATCAATAAATATAGCAGCTTGATTGTCACATTCCAGTGCCATAGGAAGTGAGACCTCTACATATATATCTGTAGGAACGGCTTTCACCCACATCATTTTTGTACTAATCTGGGCCATAGCCCTATATTCAGACTCAGCACTGGATCTTGCTACAACAGTTTGCTTCTTGCTCCTCCATGAGACAAGAGAATCTCCAACATATACAACAAATCCAGTGGTGGGACGTCTTATCCTTAGGACACCCTGCATAATCTGCGTCTACGCATGCTGAAATAGTGATCTCATTGTCTTTCTTGAACAATAGACCTGCACCTGGAGATGATTTAAGGTACCTGAGTGTCATATGTATAACATCCATATGTACCTGGCGTGGTTGCTGCATGAACTAGCTGACCCGACTAACAACAAAAGAAATATCGGGTCTGGTAATGGTAACATAAAGAAGTTTTCCTACCAGTTCTCTGTATCTCCTCCTATCCACCTCATCAGTATCATCATCATATAATTTCATGCTTGGATCCATAGGTGTAGAGCAAGGTCGACATCCAAGCATTCCTGTTTCACTTAGTAAGTCAGTGACATATTTTCTCTGGGTTATCAGTAGTCCTTGTGGATTTCTGATGAACTCCAGTCTAAGAAAATATCTAAGAACTCCAAGATCCTTTGTGATAAATTCACGACCCATCATTTCTTTCACCCTCTGGATTCCTTGTATGTCATCACTTGTAATCATGATATCATCTACATACAACATAATTGCAATCATACCTCTGGATGTTTTCTGTATAAAGAGGGAATGATCTGCATTAGAACGTTTATACCCATGTCTTTCAAACAAGTCTGAAAGCTTCTGTAACCAAGCTCTAGGGCTCTGCTTAAGGCCATAGATTGCCTTATGAACTCTACACACCTTTGAATACTCTCCCTCAACAGTAAAACCAGGAGGCTATTGCATGTAGAATTCCTCCTGCAAATCACCATATAGAAATGCATTCTTATCATCTAACTGAACAATGGCCAATCTCAAATAATTGCAACAGATAGAAGGATCTGTAAGGTCGAATGGCGAGCAACATGCGAGAATGTATCAAGATAATCCACCCCCATATGTCTGTGTAAATCCAAGGGCAACCAGGCGTGCCTTGTATCTGTCACTGCTGCCATTTGCATTTTGCTTAATTGTGAACACCCACTTACAGGTCACTGGTACAGGGACAAGGCTCCAGGTACCTCTGGACTAAAGAGCATCCTTCAATGCATCTTGGTAATTCCGTGGAATGTCCACGGCAGATAGTGCAATAGCAAAATTCCTGAATTCACCAGATATACGATCAAAAGAAACCGTTGATGCTATAGGATATGACACACAACTACGCTTCTGTTTCCGAAGCACAATAGGTAGATCCAAATCAATGGCCTCCTCATCTGTCCCCTGTAACACAACCTACTCAAGTAAACCGTTAGATCTATCATTAGAAATTAGATTCTCAGGACATACCTTATGTGAGCTAGATGATGAGCAGTGACCATGAGCAGAAGCGGGCCAATGGGTATAGTGGTGAGGCAATGGTGGAAAATGAACCGTAATAGGAAGTGCAGGTGGTGTAGGTAGTGGTGGTGATGGTGGTAAATGTGTAGGTGGTGGTGGTGGTGGCGGCATGTATATGGCTTCATCAGTGTCTGAAGACACCAATCGATTACCTGTAGGAGAGAAGTACATAACGGACTCAAAAAAGGTGACATCGGCACTAACATAATATTTCCTGTGCATCGGATCATAACACCTGTAGCCTTTTTGTGTCCTGGAGTACCCGACGAAAACACACTTGACAACTCTAGGAGAGAGCTTGTCAATACCTGGAGACAACTGGTGGACAAAGGCAACCGACCAAACACACGTGGGGTAAGTGAGAACAATTCCTTTTCAGGAAAAGCCAAAGAGAAATGAATCTTCTCACCTAAGACAGACGACGACATGCGATTAATGAGATAGCATGCTGTTAGTACAACATCGCCCCGGAAAGAATGAGGGGCACGACTCTGTATGAGAAACGTCCTAGTGACATCAAGCAAATGACGATGTTTCTTTTTTGCAACTCCCTTTTGTTGGGAAGTATATGCACATGATGATTGGTAAATAATTCCTTGGGTAGAAAAATATTTTGAGAGAGTATTAGTACAAAATTCCAAGGCATTATCAGTTCTCACAATTTTCACAGATGCAGAAAAGACATTACGAACTTCATTTATGAAATTTATGATAATATTCCCAGCTTCAAATTTATTCTTTAATAAATAGAACCAATACATACGAGAAAAATTATCAATAATGACAATATAAAACCTGTGCCCCTGATGATCAGAGACACGACTAGGATCCCAAATGTCAGCATGAAACAACGTAAAAATGGAGCTACTGCTCCTACTCTGACGACTGATAAAGGTAGACCGATGGTGCTTTCCCAACTGTCTAGCCTCACATTGAAAGGGTGTGTGAGGCGAAACCTGGGGTAAAACACGACACCGTTTCTGAAGCGGTAGATGACCAAAGCGCAGGTGCCACATAAATGGTGAGACAGGTCCAGCAAGTAGAGAGGAGATTCCGGCATATGGAGTCCGAACTAGGCGATATAGTCCACCCTGCTCACGATTACACCCAATCACGTTGCCCGTAAGGATGTCCTGAAAAATGAGAGAAGATAGATAAAAAATTGCTCGATAATGTAAATCCTTTGTAATCTGGCTAATTGATAATAAATTCATAGAAAAATCATGTGCATGCAATACATTCTTGAGATGCATAGATGGTGTCAGGCTAATCTCCCCCTGACCAGTAATCGGGGACTGCGTCCCATCATTAATAACCACAATGCGTCCTGGAAGAACTTGTCTATAGGCTGTAAGTTGACCCCTATCTCCACACAGATGATGTGTCACCAGAGTCTATAATCCACTGTATAGTATCAGATTTACTACTGCTAGTGTGTAGCAAACACAATTCGGCGCGTCGACGATAAATATAATAATTTGGGCGGTGGAATTTCGGTGGAGAAAAGGAGAGGTTGAGAAGAAGAAAACTCGTCGGAAACGAGGGGTTAAAGAAGAAGAACCATGAAGACTACGTTGAGAGAGGAGAGAAAATAGAGAGGGAGATAAAATCTCAACTTTTCATTAATACTTGACTGCCTAAAATAATGGACCATCATCTCTTTATGTAGGAGGGATGGGATTACAAAAATAGAATTCAAATTCAAATTGACAACTAATTGATCCTAATTTGCCTCTAACTAATTAACCGACTAATCGACTAATTCAAAATCGACAACTAATTGATTGAGATCACATGCGATCTCATTTATTTAATTAGAGATACGATAATTTAAATAAAAGTAAATAAAATTGACCACTAAATTAACTAAAAGATTCGGCCCTATATTTGGGTCCGACGCTGCATCAACTCTCCTCCGCTTTACAAATTCGTCTCCCGACGAATTGCTTGATCTTCTTTCCTTTCGGTAGAGAATTTTATCTGGATTGGTTGATTAGATCACCCCAACTTTGGCTTCTTTTCTATATTACGTTTGTAGTTCCTTTCTACTGAGGGGCGTGTCTGCAAATGTTCTACCTCTTCACTTAAAATATCTCTTTTTAAGTTACCACCAACTTTAACCTTTAGGAACAATATTTTGGATGGAGGTGACTTTTTGCAAAATACCCAAATCAATATCCATTCTTTATTCTCGTTGGATTGGAGTCCCTCTGAATTAAAACCCCACGCTAGGGTTTTTCGACTACGGCGGTGGGTTGATTTGATAGACCCTAGGCAGCGGCCATGCCTCGAGTTCGAGCGCAGGTAGCAACAACGGTTGCTCCATCGGAGGCAGAAGCTAGTGGCGATGGGTAGGCGGCATCGAGTCAGTGGCGTTGGTGGGACATCGAGGGTGGGGCAAGCGGGGATCGCCACGGTGGTAGGGCCGTGGTGGCGGCGCGAGAGTGCTGTACTGGTGGGTAGCGGTGGTGTGGCGGGGAGGCTTGCCGTGGGTGGGAGTGGGCCAAGGGGGGTCGGGGTTGCAAGGGCTGCGGGTGGGGGTGGTGGCGTTGGAACCAGGGAGGGGGGCTGCGAGGGCGGGGGAGAGGGCTGGGTCGGAGTCGCAGGGGTTGCGAGCATGGGGCTCGAAGGTGCGGGGCTGTCAAGGTTGGGCTGCAGCGGGGATGGAGTTGACGTCGGGGATGTTCTCGGCGATGGGGGCTGATATGAAACATTCTGGACAGCAACCGTTTCGGCTTCTTTTTTCTTCCGAACTGATCCGAACAACGGCCAGTTCGTCGTAGACGCTTGGATCTTCATCTTCAACTTCGGATTCGGTGCTTAGAGATTTCGCTTTGGCGGCTTTTTCCTCAAGTTGGCATGTTATCCTTACGTTCAATGTTTCTTGCATCTGGGATGCCACTACGTGTATTTCGGCCCAAATCTGGCTCATATTTGACAAAGTTTGTCTAACCTTGGCACGCCATGCTCGGTCACTGGAGTGAGAACCGTTGGATTTTCCGTGCGAACGTCTGGACGGATCGTCAGGTCGTGAGGACGATCTGTGAGCCATGCTCTGATACCAAATGATGCAAACACAGTTCGGCGCGTCGACGATAAATATAATAATTTGGGCGGTGGAATTTCGGTGGAGAAAAGGAGAGGTTGAGACGAAGAAAACTCGTCGGAAACGAGGGGTTGAAGAAGAAGAACCGTGAAGACCACGTTGAGAGAGGAGAGAAAATAGAGAGGGAAATAAAATCTCAACTTTTCATTAATACTTGACTGCCTAAAAATAATGGACCGCCATCTCTTTATATATGAGGGATGAGATTACAAAAATAGAATTCAAATTCAAATTGACAATTAATTGATCCTAATTTGCCTCTAACTAATTAACTGACTAATCGACTAATTCAAAATCGACAACTAATTGATTGAGATCACATGCGATCTCATTTATTTAATTAGAAATATGATAATTTAAATAAACGTAAATAAAATTGACCACTAAATTAACTAAAAGATTCGGCCCTATATTTGGGTCCGACGCTGCATCATAGTGAGTACATAAGTACTACCTGAGGTACTGGAGGATGCTGAAGTAACTACATCAGAATGACTCTCAGAGGCTGGCAAGAGTGTCACTAGACCAGATGGAGGGATAATACCCCTCAAGCGAGCCACAAGATCATCAAAACATTGATCCAAAGAAGATGCAGATGGGGGTTCAATCTGTTCAATCACTCGTGCAGAAGCAGGGAATCCATGCTTGGAGTAGCATGTGTCCTCGGTTTGTCCAGCACGACGGCAGAAAGTACATGGTTTGCAAACACGACTCCCTCTGCCCCGAGGTCCACGACCACGAAACTATGGATGACCCCCGCGACCTCGAGATGCTGCCATTGTTGAGGATGTCTGATTGGCAGTAGATGAAGGAACAATAATACGACTGAGTCTGCGAAAAGCTTCCTCCGTAGGAGGAATAGTGGAATCTGTCAAGATCTGGGAACACGTCGCCTCGTACTCTGGATCGAGGGTTGCCAGGAATACACCGACCATAGTGGCATTCCGTAGGTCTTCTGCTGCTCAGGAGTAGATGTGAGAGGCATGAAGCTATAGAGCTTCTCGAACATTCCACGTAAAGATGTGTATAACGAGTGTAGAGGCCGTCCATTCTGCTTGATTGTGAAGATATGTTGGAGTTGTTGAATCTTCGTCTCATTCTTTGCCTATGAATAGGTAGTAGCAAGAATATCCCACATTGCTTTTGCAGTGGGCTAATGGAGAATATCAGTCGCAATCTCAATCGCTAACGTGCCTGATAGCCAAACCTTGGTGTATGCATCAACCTCCTCCCATGAGGCGTTAACCCCGGTCTTCTCAGCAGGCTCTTCCTTAGTAAGAATGTGTTTCTTACCAGTAGACTTCATCATACTCATGAACTGCATAGCCACAGTTCATAATTTGACCCATCCATCTTCACAATAGGCGGCATGACCTCTGAAGGCGCCCGTGGAGGGAATATCGGCCTTGCTTTCTGACATAATGATAATAGAAGACTAGGGTTGTAGACTGGATAGATTTTGTCTACACTGACATTCAGGGGTTCGGTTGCATGTGTAGACTCAAGAAACCAAACCCATCAAATGGAAGGTTCGGCGAGAACCTTATGCAACGACGAGGCTTCAAGAAGCCGAGGTGTCACGCATGGGAATCAAAGGCAGCAATGGCCTTGGCAGGGGGGGTGCCTAGGCGGCACGGAAGCTGAGGTGCGGCCTGGGGTGCAGCACGGTGCATCGATGCAGGAAGGCGAAGCGCAGCACGGGGTGCTGCTCGTGACGCAACACAAAGAGGTGTGGTCCGAGCGCAGTGCTGGGAGGCACGACACGTGGACGACGTGAAAAGGGAAGGAGGAGGCACGACGCGGGGAGAAGAGGCTTGCGGTGGGGGTTAGGTTTAGGGTTTCGGTACAGGAGCTCCAGTGTAGGATCGCTGCTCTGATACCTTGTTGGGAAAATAGAAAGAGTTGTTTATTCCATAAAACCTAGGCTCTTTTATATAGGAGAGTAGCCTATGGGTAAATTACATAAAGAGTTAGTATGAAGAAAGAAAATATGAAACAGTACAATAACATAAAATATATCTCTAGTCTCTACAAGGTCTTTCTTCCTTTAGTGGACATTTGGATAATTTGGTTAGCTATAAATGGTGTTATCTTTGTTGCAGATTGCTTTTATATTGAAAATGTTTTATTCCACGCCAAAACTCTCCTCGAGTCTTGGCTCATTTAAGGTAAATTTATATGTCACCATTTTTAAAATATATTTGGGGCAATGTAGCGTGTTTCCCTCTTTTTTTTTTTAAAATGTCAAATGGTTTGAGTAGAGATAGTTCATCAAATATCCCAGAGAGAGCTGAAGTTGATACGTGGCCAAGACAAAGATACCCTAAGAATGCGTAGACTCAGATTGACAAGCACCAACAAAAGAATCAGAGCGAACATTGAAGTAATATATACCATCCTGCTAATAGCCCCTATTAATATTCTGTAGCATTTGAATATCTAAATTAAGTCTACAGTTCAACTAAGAGCACAATATCCGACCGATGGTACGTTCAGAGGAAACTCTTATTAACAGTCGATGCTCGGAGCTTTAGTCTCGATGTAAATGAATAATGCAAATAGAATAAACCGGTGAGTGAGTATTGTTGACCAACTCGGTCGATCTCGCTCTTATAATAGGTTTATAGAAAAAGTACGAGCAATTACTAAAAAGGCAGTATTAAGAGTGATTGTTGAAAAGCATGTAATAGTGGAAGAGCCAGTCCGTAGTAACTGCATCAGTCGTTCATAATGTACGCAGTAAAACTGGACAGTATGATTAGAATCAATGGGTATTGTAGAGAACACCTTATTAAGATTAGTGTAGCCATTCGAAATAATTGTAGCTTGCCTGGTTGTTGAAGGGCAACTAAACTTCGCACCAACGGGCATGTCGAGGACGACTTGTGCCATGGCTTTCTTTTGCAACTGCACTTGCGCCCAGAATTTAATGTCAGTTTGGGCAGGGAAAAATGACATCTAAATAGCCGGGCATATTGTTCTTCTGTAGTTTTGTTAGAGGCACAAGCGTAATTGCAAAAAACAAACGTGGGCACAAGTGTCTTTAGCTAAGTTTGGAGGGGCACACATGTACAAACTCTTTTATTCATAGCTGTTCAATGACCACATAAAATTTACAACATTCCTGAAGAAGAGCTCCTGTAATGCGACCAACCAGTGGATTACATTCTATAGAAGGCCATGCAGATCTAAACACGTTTTCCTTTGCAAGCAAATCATCGAAACTGCAGTGAAAGGCCTAGGCTGATCAGATCTTCTCAGTATATTGCGTTATATAGGATAGGCCCTATCCATTCAAGACTTAATTTTTGATGTATGGCTGAATATGAGTATACACTGCATATAAAATTCGGATCTTGAAAAGATCCAATTATCTAATAGACTCAACCCTTTTACTCTCTACAAAAGTGGTATAGACATTCACAGAGATGGCCAATTGGTTTGAAGGTGCTAGAGTTGGCTAAAGAATTTTACAAGAGTTGTTGAGGGCTTCGGAAGTGTTGGAAGATCGGATAGCTTTTGTGGATCAAATTGCTTGTATGTTTCATGGGATATCTACTTGAACGTGACAATCCATGTAGCATACACTGACAAATGTGGGGGAAAAGCTTGCGTTCGGTTATGGTTTTGGTGTTTATATGTTTTTTGACGCCCATGGGAGTTTTTCTGAAAGAAAATAACATTTCTAACGGAAAAAACAGATGTTGAAGTGGGCTTTATTGGGATACAGACAAACATACACAAGAAACATGATAGGAGTCAGTGCTGACGGTTTTATGGGCTTTATTGAATGAGAGGAATGTGGTTATCGATCACGGGAGATGCTATATTGAAACTGCAGTTCATTATGATAAGTCGACTTTTTGTGGCTTGTGTTTGTTCTAATTCGTAATGGGTATTGGGTACTGGAGGCTTTGTAATTTTGAATGTTTGAATTATAGATCTCTATCCATCTCGGATAGTCTTCCATTGGCTTTTAAAATATCAGATTCTGACGTATTGAAGTGAAAGATTTTTAAAGCTTGAATGTATTTGTCTTTGGTATCTCACGTATTTGTTGCCAAAATGATATAAGATTATATAAGAAATTGTTAAATTTTTTTGATCAAGTTTTTTTCGACATGTCTATGTGGTCCCTCGGAATTTGTAATCTAAGACCAAGGTTGCAAAAGTCGGTAGTCGGCACTCGGTCGATCGGGGTCATTGACTAAGGATTAATCAGCAGTCAGGCGACTAATCGGATTTAGTCGGACTTTACTCGGCTTTGAATTTTTTTGATTATTTAAAATATATAATTCATATATGTACATAGTTTTTTTTTCTTTTGTGTACTATCATAATGAAATAAAAGAAGTAATTGAATTAAAAAATATTAAGCGTGTTATAATAAGTTTGCTTTTTAAAAAAGCAAAAAAATAAATAAAAAAATATGGTATCTCCAAGTAAATTCGGTCGACTAATGTGCCTAGCCAGAATTAGTCAGTACTCGGTCGGCCACCCCACTGACTAGACTAGTTCGACCTACTAGACGGGTCAGTCGGGCGACTTTTACAACACTGTCGTAGACCAAAATTGACACGCCAATACCAGAATAAAGGGAACCTGGTGCCCTGCCTCATTTCCATCTATTTACTTCTTTCAGACTAGGGTGTCAAATTTCCAATCCAAGGTGCAGCTAAAATTTAGAAGACATCTAAAGTGAAGCTTAGGTTGCGAGCTTGTGTTTTGTTACTTCTTTATTTCAGTTCTCTTTTTTGTTCCTTAGTTCTTTTATTTAGTGTGTTTTTGTTGTCTGCAGGTTACTACTTTTGCATGCAACTTAGCAAAACATCGAAAATCATCTGTTCTGGAACCAAAGGACTTACTGCTACATTTGGGTCAGATGCAGTTTCTTATTTTACTTGCAAGCATATTGGTGGAGGAATCTATTTTTATAACATGAGTTAATACTTAACTTTATTAGCTGCCAATGCCTTTTTCTAAAATGACTGTTGAAGCTTTGGGCCAACGATAACATCTGTAAGCTGCTATAGTGCATCAGTCCTGGTGGTTGCTTTGAGTTAGCTGCATGGAAATTTTAGCAGCTGGTGTCTTTCTTTTGGCTCACACTCTCTTGAATGGAAGAAAACCATTTCACAATTTCTTTCTAACAACAACAAAGTCTCTTCCCACAATTAAATAGGGTCAGCTACATGTATTCTTCGCCTCCATTCAGATCTATCTTGGGTCAATCTCAGGCTTATATCTAAAAAACTAAGCGGGGTGTTGTAACATCCGATTTCCAATCAAACCCGAAGTCGTCCGATTTTGGGTCTAATGAACCCAAAAACGTTATCGGTCAATACTAAACAACTTAAAACGATCAATTAATCGTGAATCAAAAGTTGTTCGGGAGAAATCGACCAAAAATCGGTCAATCCGTAACGCGCGCCGTGAAAAGCCGCGACGCAAATTCAGAAACCGCGAAACAAGCCGAGACCGCCATTAGATCCGATTCGACGAAACAAGACCAACGGAATCGACCGTTCGTAAATCGGAAGTCGTTTGATATTTTTAATTTACAAAATTTAATCTTAAACAGAAACCGTATCTGAAAATTTCGGGTATTCAAAACCCGACCGAAAGTATATGAATATTATACTCATATTGATCGTCGTTTAGAGACGATCGAAACGAGGTATTGCACACCAAAATCCGAGACTCGGTGTGCGAATACGGACCACTTCGGTTTGCTAAATAAGAGAGAGAAAAGTAAATAAATATATATAATATATAAAATAAAAATCCAGCTGCTGTCCAGGACAGCAGCTGCTCTCAACACATGGCCCCAAATCTACTATCCATTTGGCCTTGAAGGCCTTTACACATGTCAAACTGTTAAAACCCTTACTCCCTTATAAATATAACCCCAAACCCTCTTTAATTCTCCCAATTCTTCCCCAAGGAATACCACCGAAGGGGTCTCTCCCCGCCATTCTCCTTCCCGTTCAGCTGTTGTCCAAGCAGCGGGAGGTATGTCTGCAGCTTCGGCAGCTTCTAGCTTCTGTCCTTGAGTCACTTGGGCCCTGCTGGAGCCCCTCCTCCTCCCCTGGAGCAGCTCCCAGCAGCCAAACTGCTGCTGTCCAAGTAGTACCTGGTGTTGTTACTGCCTCCAGAGGGAAGGCTGCAAGTTTCCTCTTCCAAGAAACCTTTTAGCTGCTGTTGGAAGGCCTCCCAGCTGCTGCTCCTTACTTTTGAAGTCACTGCATGAATGATCTTCTCCAAATTTGAGACCAATAGAGGTACAATCTTCTTCCTTGCTTCCTATTCTTTTTCCCCCAAATCCCCTTTCCTTCTCTTCTCAATTTTCCCTGAGATTCTCAACAAATATACCTCTTTCTCCTCCATTTTAGGCTAAAAATCTGCTACAGCTGCCAGCAAACCCTTTTGCTGCAGTTGAAAGGACTCCTTGGAACCTCCAAATCCTCTAGTTGGAGCCTCCCCAACTGTGGTAGCTGCTGCCATCAGTTACTAGTGCTACGGGAGCCAAAATTTGAACAATAGAAACCACTCCTCTTCACCTGGAAGTTGCTGCAACTGCAGCCCTCCTGCCTGCATGATTGACCCTCCAATCTTTGAGGATCCAAGGTACATCTAAGCCCCCTCCTCTTGCTGCCTTCCATGCCTGTTTTAATCTCTTAAATTGCCCGAAAATTTGAAGAGAATGTGAAGTTTAGTTGGAATAAAGTTCAGTAATCATCATGTTTACTTTGAACCTATAGTTCACTGTTTATAGTGGTCAATGTACAATTATTCCCTCATGCTACATCCATGTTTTTGTACAGTAATAGCTTTCCTCTGCTGCCTTGCATGTGATCTAAAAATTCAAATGCACAATCTAGAACACCATCCTTGCTGTCCTTATATAATGTTGGTGATTTAGATGATAATCCCTAAACCTCCTATCTAAATCCCTCTAAATTAGAACATCATCCTACCTAAATCCACAACTGGATATCCATTTGTGTAGTTTGTTATTACATACTTGAATGTAATGTTTGGATAAGTTTGAAGATTTCCCTACTTGAAGAAGTTGTATTTACGCTTCTATTGATCTCATGACCCAACTTAATTGTTGAAACATTTCCTTTTTCATCTGGAGGAATTTGTATCATGGCATTGAGTTGGCAGGAACAAGTTGCATAGAAGTAGCCTAATTCCCTTGTAAGCCATTCGTCCATGGAGATTCTGTTTGTCGGTTATTCTTACAGCAACCAATCAATGCTAATGAGATGATAAGGTCGATTATGCTTGACATAACCAGTCCACATGGAATGAGTGCTTTACTAGATCATGATCCGGTCTAGATCTTTATTATCTCTAAAGAAATTGAAGTTATTAATTGCTAATAATCAGTCGGTAAGTAGCGTAGACTTTAGTAGAAGTGGTGCGACTCAGGTTTGCAGATCCTTAGGAATCTGAAGGGTGCAGTGCACGTTGAGGAAGTTTGAATTTGGAGGAAACGGGAAGGCATATGATTTCAATCATACTTTTGGACTAGGGTCATGAACATTTGCATCTTAAGACATAAAGGGAATACGGTCGTGCAACAAAGGGGATAACATTAGCTAATTTAGGCATATGATGCCTTTTGTTTGTACTTTGAAAAGAAAAAGGAAGCACTCATCTCCCGTTAAATCCCAAATGGAAATTAAATCACTGCCACTGTAGTGCCAATAGTAACAGATCCGTATTTAAGCTTCTAGTTTTGCAGAGATTGGTCTTACTAATGTGATTGTTCTCATGTATAACTTAATGGATCTTGTACACATATCTATATCATACCCTATTCTTGACGTTGTTCTGTTCCAAAGATCTTTGAGTCTCAAAAATCAATCCTCATCATTGTCTATGAATGACATGATGAATTTCAAAATATTTATGATGACAAGGAAGGATTTTAGTTCTTGATTCAATGGTATACCTAAAAACCTATCCGCTTTGATATGGGCATTTTTGTTATCTCAACTGTCGATTTGATCATCTTCATGAATTGATCTTTTGACAAACTATACTAACTATAGATCACTATTCAATCAGATGGTCGACAAGATGCTTAGATCTGTAAAGTTAACCAAATCAGAGATCGAGAGAGAATGGGGAATCAAGTCAGTGATGATAAGTCAGTAATGACTGATAATTATGACTGCCAGTCATGGTGACCTTTACACCTGACTGTGCGAGGGTGCGGTGACCCTCAGCTGGACGGGAGATTAGGAAGCCCAGTTAGGGAAGCGGCCGCTTAATGCGCGGGTCTAGGATCCCAGTCTTTTCTCGGTTTTTTCGCGAGCGCTCGCAGTTTTTACGCCTCTCTGGGATCCACAGGTTTCTTTTAAAGACCGGTTCCGCTGACCCTTGTTCTTTAGGGTGCCTAGGCAGGAGGACCCTTGGTTTTAGTTCTTCGAGCTCGTGAGCCCGTGCTGGTTGGGCCGGTTTTTCTTTTAGAGCGACTTTTCTAGAAAGTCTCTCTCACCCGTCTCAGTGGCGTAGTTTTGGAGTAGACCTATCCCTCTATTGGACCGCCTTCCAATTAGAGGGCGAGACGGAAGAGCCTTTTGTAGGCTTCCTCACCGCTTGAGTTTTGTTTATTTTTCGCCAGCAGACTTGGCGATGCTACATCCGAATCATCCATGTATACATCTGAATCCTCTATGGCTACATCTGAATCAGTTACAGTAGAATCTGGAAAAAGTTACAAATGAGATTGGATTGAGTTACAATTAAGCTTGGCTAAAGTTGAATTACAGTTGAATTGGTTACATAGAAGCTTGGTTACAGTTGAGTTGGTTTTCGATGAGCTAGTTACTTTTCTGCCAATAATTCCTGACAAAGAGAAAAGACCATATCATGAAAATAATCCATCATATACCCTTACTATGATCAATCCACAAGATTATTAATCATCATTATAAGCATTTAATAGAGATAATGATCATATCATAGTCTCATCATTCACATTCTCAAATAGAAAGGCAATGACTTAAATATGGATCATATGATGGTTGTATATCAATGATTAATGTGGGTAATTAGTGTAGGATGAGTAGAATGGAGTTTTACATACCAAACCAAGCCTGTTTCATTGCAAGTAGCTTTAAATTTTAATTTATCATAGCCAATTTACTTGCTTTCTTTTGTAGACATTAAATATCCTGTTATTATTAATAAATTGGATGTACTCAACGTTTGTTGATGTTCTTTTCTCCCTATTCCATGGATTGCAGGCAAAATACCTGCACCGTTGTATTGGGAGAATTGAACATCAGCTTCTGCAGTTACAATTATCAGGTACACATGCTATAGTTGTTCAAGATATTTATGCTTTTATTTCTCTTCTGATAAATTGGGATACATGTACATAATGCAATCTCTGTTGCTACACTGATATGGAAAATTATGCAAAATAATTGTGACATAGTGTAGTCCTGTGGCTTCTTAGTTAATTTGTGAATGTCATTCTTACATATGAAAAAAAAAAATTTCCCCTGATTTTCAGCACTCTAATGTGATAATTTAGCAAACATAATACTACGGGTGATATGTAAACGGGTATCCAGATCCGTCAAGGAGCGGGCCTCACAGGTGTGGCTACCGAGCGTAAGCAAATAAGGGTGGACGAAGGTGTCACGAAACAGGCGTGGCGGGCGGGATGCGTTTGCCGAGTGGGGTGTGAGGCAACCCAGTGCCCGTGCCATTGGCCGTGGCTCGACAGCTTTTTTCGTGGCCGCTGCTTGCGCCGCAGTGGATGGGGGCATCGCACATCGATCTGTAGGGATCCAGTTAGTTTTTTTGCTTGTGGCGGAAACGGTCATCGCAGTTTCAGATGCGTCAACAGGCGAGTGGGAAGTCAGGCGGCGACGGGTGCGAAAGTGCAGCCTAATGGGCGGAGGGCTCCGGCGGAGGGACAACATACTTTTCTGCTGGTTGGTGTTTGCCATTCGAAGGGACATGCACTAGTGGAGGCAATGGCTGACATTGGAGTGGCATTGGGCGCGATCTTCGCGAGTGACGTGGTGCAGATCGATGGATCGAAGGTTTGTGCGTGAGGTTTGCTGGCAGGGGATGTTCGCAGGTTGTTGGAACTCTCAAGAACGCCGAAGAGTAGGGTGCATTGGCGCTTGCCTTTGGGCCATGATGGGGGAGTCCTGGCGGATTCATAGGCAGGATTGTTTGAAGTTCGGGGATGCTGTTGGTGGCTCGTGATTTAGCCACGGTGCGGTCGGCTCTGGCATCGGTCCTGGAGGTGTTGGATTTTGTCTCTTCTGGCCTTCTGCGGGGTCAATCACCGTGGATGGTGGTGTGGGGGGTTGGGTTGTCCGCTATTTTCTCGTGTGCGCTGGTTGTTCAAGTCGGCGGTGCACGGTTTCGGGTGGAGGTTCGCAGTGAGGGGCGAGCGACGACGGAGGCTGATGGTGATGATTAACAGGGCGCCTGCCTGCATGGATGTGGGTAAGGGCCCTTTCGAGGGATTTCAAAATGCTTTTCCACTTTCGGGTATGCCGTGCGGTGCAAGTTTGCTAGGAGGATAGGGAGCAGTGCCTCCAGAGCACGTGATGGGTGAAAGTGGATCGCTTGGGGCTCTCGCGCTGTTCTCGGATGTTGTGCATGGTGGGTCAGGTCAAAAAATGGATTTCATAAGTGGGTGGAAGGCTGGACCCGAGAGCCTCCTCAAACCCAAATCTGCTTCAAGATGGCGTAGCCCTCTCTTGAAGCATTTATTTTCGAGCATGGGCTTCTCAGGTGATAAGTTGATGATGAACTTGACGGCGGATGTCTGGCGATATATGAAGGGAGCCGAAGAGGAGGAAGTTGTGGGTACTGAGGGTTCGAGGGTTTCAGAGGTGGGATTATGCGATTCGTTGGGGGCTCCCTTGCAGGAGGAACGGTTGTATGTTTCAGTGGATGGGGCCGCTTTGTGCAGTTTAGGCAGCGGTGTTTTGGACGACTTTCTCCCGCGACCTGGTGGAGTGTTCGACAAGCCTGACACGGGTTGCCAGGCCTCCGTCATCCGAAGGTTCTTGTGCCTGCTCCTGATTGGTTGCTCGGATCTGCGTGTGTGCCGGGCTTGGTGGGGAGCTCTGACTTTGCTGCGGCTAAAAGGCGTGATTTTGCTTCTCAGGGGGTACAACAGGGGGACCGCTTTGACTCTTTTACTCCAGGTCGGCGGCCCTAGAAAGGCGGAGGAGGCGATGGAGTGGCCCTTATACGCGGATTGTAGGGAGCGGGGGGGCCTGGATTGATGGCAATTCATTGGAAGGGAGGGTGAATGTTTGGAAATCTATGGAGGGTCCGCTTAAGGAGGGCTCGATTGTGGTAGAGGAGGAGGATTCCCCTGTTACTGCTTTGGTTGACGATCGACAGACTGGGAGGCGTAAGGCCGAGGAAGGGGAGTTGGATGTTTCTTTCTGGGAGGGGTAGCTGCTAAGAGGTATGGAGCAGGGATTGCTCAGTTGCATTGGTGTGGTGCTGCTAAAGGGTTTGTTGCTGATTCCTAAATGAAGCTACTTTCATGGAATATCCGGGGATTGGGCCTGTTGGAAAAGAGAACATCAATGGGAAGTTTGATAAAGGAAAATAGGGTGGACGTGACGCTGATTCAGGAAACAAAGATGGAAGGGGGATTGGAGAAAGTGTGGAGAACTGCAGTGGGAGGATGACTTGAAGACTTCAAATCGGTCGGGGCAGTGGGTGCGGCGGGGGGTTTAATAACGGGTTGGAATCGGAATGTTTTCAGGTTGGAGGGGGAGATGATATCTGGGAGGCACTCGCTGTCGCTCGTGTTGATGCGGTCAGAGGACAGGGCCCAATGTCTATGGCCCTTGCGGGCGGGGGGGGGGGGGGGTTGGCTGAGATCCCATGGATCATTGGAGGTGATTTCAACGTCACTCTATTTTTGGAGGATCGACAGGGGGGTAGGAATGCTGGATCTGGGCAACTGCGAGATGCGCTGGATTCGTGGGGGGTGGTGGTTATGGATGCGGCAGGATGTCGATACACTTGGCGCAATTCCAGGTCGAGGTCACGTATCAGTAGGTTCTTGATGTCCATTGAGGGTATGCATTTGTTTCCGTTGGCAGAATCTTGGGCGCTACCACGGGCTCACTCGGATCACACGCCTCTGCTTTGATCTTCGGTGGAGGACAATCGACACAGGTTCAATTTCCGTTTTGAGAAGGCTTGGCTTCTGGACGATGGTTTTCGGGAGGTGGTGTCAGATTTCTGGGCGACTTGTCAGGTTTAGGGGTCGGCAACTGCAAGGTTTGATGGTAAGCTGAAAGCATTGCGTGAGTTTTTGGTGGTACGTAGAAAGGTGATTCAGGATCAACGGCGAGAGAAGAGGTAGATGGCTCAGGCGGGGGCGTCTCGGTTGGACAAGTTGGAGGACGAGCGGGTATTTCAACCAGAGGAGCTGCTTAAGAGGGAGACCTGTCTAGATAAATTGCTTGCGAGGATAAGGAGGAGTTGGCGTGCCGACAGAGATCAAGGCATAGGTGGGTCAACGAAGTAGATGTGAATACAACGTTTCTTCCATGCTGCGGCAAGTGGGCGAAGAAAGAGGAACCACATTCGCTAGGTAGAGGTTGACGGGATGGCGTTTCAGGGGGATCGGGATGTGGGGTCGGCTCTAAAGGCGCACTTCTCGACATTCAACCGTCGATGTAGCAGCCGTGGATGGGGTTGGTTGGGGAGGGGCGCGACTACCCTTTTTAAGGGCTCCGCGGTAGCTCTGGTCAAACTGTTGTCAGAAGAAGAGGTAAAAGGGGCAGTGTGGGCGCTCAATGCGGATGGGGCTCCTGGTCTATATGGTTTCCCGGTCTGTTTCTATAAGGATTTTTGGGAGGTGATAAAGGGAGATGTCATGCATATGGCTCTGAAGTTCTGTGAAGGTAACTTTAGATTTTAAAGGTTGAATAGGGCGCTTATCTGCTTGCTATCGAAGAAGAATGTGGTTGTTCGGGTGGAGGATATATAGACCCATTGTGTTGTCGAATGCCACCTACCTCATTATAGCAAAGGTTCCGGCAAAGAGGTTGAGGGGGGGTTTTGCATCAGGTTTTGTCGCCGGAGCTGTCGACCTTTGTTCCGGGGCGTGCTATGGGTAATGGTTTGGTCACGGCTACGGAGGTGGTGTCCGATTGGAAGAGATCGAAGTCTAGAGGACTTCTGTGGAAGATGGATTTCTCGAAGGTGTATAACTGTGTGGACTGACGCGTCCTCTGGAGTTCTTTGCAGCCAAGAGGTTTTCCGCCTAGATGGGTCGCTTGGATCAAGGGATGCGTCACGACGACTTCGTTTGCGATGCTTATCAACGGCCGCCCCGAGGGGTTTTTTTTCCAACCACAGAGGGGTCTCAGGCAAGGGTGCCCGCTGGCGTCGCTGCTGTTTATTCTCGTGGCCGATGTGCTGGCTGTTATGATGAAGTTGGCTACTTCAGAGGGGTGGTGGTTGTGTTACAGGAGAGAGGACATTTCTATCCCTTTGTTGCAGTACGTCGATGACACCATCATCTTCTTGGGGGATGACGAGGCGAGGTGACGAAGGGCGAGGGTCGTCATGGAGGTGTTTGCAGAGATTTCGGGTCTTAAAGTAAACATAGACAAATCTATTGTGGTCCCTTTTGGGCTATTAGAAACATAGGTGAATGTGGCTGCGGGGGCGTTGTGTTGCCCGGTTGTGGCGTTGCCGATTCCGTATTTGGGGCTACCTTTGGTGGTTGGTAGAGTGAAGGCTTTGGATTGGAGGCATGTGGTAGATCGTATTAAGGGGAGGTTGGCCGACTGGAAGGCAAAGTTGCTGTCCAAGGGGGGAAGCTGGTTCTATTAAAGCATATTCTATCAGCTATTTGGTGTTCTTCTGCTCTACTCGGATCTTGCCCAACGGGATTCGTCGTGAGATTGAGATTGTTATGCGAAGGTTCTTCTGGTCGGATGGAAAGCAGGCGCATGATGGGTGTCACCTGATTAGGTGGGACATGATTACGATGTCGAGGAAGGGGGGGGGTCTTGGGGTCAGAAGGCTGGGGGAGATGAATAAGGCGTTATTGGCCAAGTGGGTTATTCGGATTTGAGGAAGTTCCGAGGATCTGGTTTGCAGATTGTTGAGGAAAATTTATGTGATCTCAGTTTCGCTAGAGGTTGAGCGTGGTCATGCCCCTTCCTGTGGAAGGGAGTCGTGATGATTGTTCGAGAGATATCATGTAAGCTAAAACTGTGTTTGGGAAGTGGGGATGCCTTCCGCTTCTGGTTGGATGACTGAACGGGTGATGTGGCCTTACGAGATCGTTTCCCAAGGTTGATGTAACAGGCAGTGGACAAGGAGGCAGTTGTGGGGGAGGTCTGGGGGGAAGGGGCTTGGTCCCCCTTATTTGTAGCGGTGCTGTCGGACTAGAGAGTGTTGGAATTTATAGATTTACAAGTTGCTTTGGAGTTGGTGGCTTGCCGTCAATGAGGAGGGATTACTTGGCTTGGGATGATGGTAGATTTTACGTCAAGAAGGCGTATTTGCATTTGATCTTGGAGGAGCGTGGTGGTGTGTCAGAAATGGAGGGTGTGGATACACGAATGATATGGAAAAGCAGGGTGCCGGCTAGGTCGAAGTCTTTTTGTGGCTATTCAGGCTCAGAAGGGTTCTCACGAAAGAGCGGCATGAGCGATTGCTCGGGGTGGCTGATGTTGCGTGTGATAGATGTGCCACAACGTCGGAGGATTTGGACCACCTGTTCTTCTCGTGCACGGACTCCGCTGATGTCTGGACTAAGATCGCTGTTACGTGGCTTATCCCTCTGAATTTTGAAGATTTTTGGCGATCCATGAGGAATGTTTGGGGAATGTGGCATGACGACAACACGATCCCTTTTGTTGTGATCTGAGCCATTTGATATGTGAGGAATGAGGCCATCTTTCGTGGGGCTCCTTTTCGCTCGGAGAGCATACTGCTTGAGTTCTTGTTAGGACTTTGTGTAAAACTTGGGATTTATAGTGTTATGTTGATGTATTTTTTTGTTTTCTTTTTTCTTATTAATGAATACTTTACCTCGCTGAGGTGACTCCCGCCATGGGAGGACACCTGCCATTTTCAAAAAAAACATTTCTTGGATCGTTCTCGCCTTCTCTTAGTCGGCTCAACATCCCAAAACCCGCATCTCCTAACTGGTGCATCGGCTTACCTCCTTTGCAAATGGCCAAACCACCTTAAGAGGTTTTCTCGCATCTTATCCTCGATCGGAGCTACACTAACTTTCCTTCTGATTGCATTATTCCATATCTGATTTTTACATGTGTGTCTATACATCCTTAACATTTTCATTTCTGCTACTCTCATTTTCTACACATGTCTATGGTTCACATGCCAACATTCAGATCTATGAAGCATAACAGGTCTTACGACTTCTTTGTAGAACTTTCCTTTGATTTTTAAAGAAATTTTCTTATCACAGAAAACATTAGAGACTCCTCTCCACTTTAGTTAGCATGTATTTATTCTATTAGTAACATCTCCATCAATTTCCCACCATGGTGAAAAATAGACCCCATGTATCTAAAAGAATCTCTCTTCCAGATGTTATCGTCACCAATCTTCACCTCGATTCCTTCATTATTGCTTCCATCAAAAGTGCACCTCATTTATTCAGTTTTAGCCCTATATACGAAATCCTTTTGTCTCCAATGCATGTCTCCAAATCTCAAGCTTCTTGTTTACTCCATTTCTAGTGTCATCAATCAACACGATATCATCAAAAAATGGCATACACCAAAATATCTCATCCTGAATGTGACTTGTCAACTCGTCCATAATTAAAGTAAAAATAAAGGGACTCAAAGTTGAATCTTGATGTAAACCAATGTTGATGTCAAAATAGTTAGACTTCCCAGACTGGATTCATACATAAGATAATTCCCTATCATACATATCCTTGATGAGGTTAATGTATATGACATATACTCGTCTCTTCTCCAAAGCTCTCCACAATATCTCCCGTGGAACAAAATCATAAGCCTTCTCCAAATCAATAAAAATCATACGGAGGTTCATCCTTTTAACTCTATAAATCTCCATTGTTCTCCTCAACAAATAGATGGCTATGTAAGTTCTTCCTTTTAGCTCTATAAATCTCCATTGCTCTCCTCAACAAATGAATGGCTTTAATAGTTGAACGACTTGACATGAATCCGAATTGGTTTTCTTTTACTTTGCAAACTTGCCTCAACTTTCTTTCGATTACACGTTCCCAAATTTTCATAGTGTGACTCATCAGCTTGATACCTATGTAATTTGAATAATTTTAAATGTCCCCTTTGTTCTTATAAAGAGGCGCCACAGTACTTCTCCATTCTCCAGGCATTTTCTTGCTTTGTCAAATAACATTGAATAAATTTGTAAGCCAAGTTAAACCATGCTCACCTAAAACTCTCCATACTGCTATAGGAATGTCATCCGTTCATACACCTTTCTCAGGTTTCATAACCTTCAAAGCCTCCTCTACTTCCTTTCTTTGTATTCGTATAGCTTGCCTGATTCAAGTAACTTTCACTACTAGCTAGATCACCTAGAGTGATCTCTATATTTCCTTCCCTAATGAAAAACTTATGGAAATACTGCTTCCATCTAGTCTCTATATCCTTCCGAGTAACAAGCACGTGACCTTCCTCATCCTTAATCCATCTCACCGTTTGATTTCATGGTGTCCATTTTATTTGAGTTTTCTACCTAAACCCGGTTTTATACACATGCTTGCAATGTTAATATATTTAAACCAATGATTTTTAAACTTATGTAAATGGATAATTTTTACCCACGAATCCTAAAATTTTTGTAAATACCTTATCGATCTTGTAAACATCATTATTATCTCATCGACTCTGTAAATTTGTTAACTGTAACACTACAGACCCTGCGGTTAATTCCCATCCATTTGACCATTGAAATGGGACGGATTCCATCAAAAAAGGCATATATTTGACAATCCATTTGACGATTGGTCCTCTTAAAGGCAGTTCTTTCCTCAATTCCTGTTTTCTTCTTGTCCAATCGACGCTTGCCGAAGGGGATCCGTAGCCGTCTAGAGAAGCCGATGCACAGGTTCTTATGGGGCATGCATGATGGTGAATCGGGGGGGATTCATCTTGTTGAGTGGGATGTAGTCACGCTCCCTAAAAAAGCGGCAGGCCTGGGAGTCCAGAGACTGGACCAAATGAATGAGGCTTTGCTCCTTAAGTGGACGAGTAAAGTGTGGGGGCCTGGGGAGGATCTCTGCTGCAGCATCCTGCGCAAAATATACGGTGTCGGTGGTGTGCCGCCGAGTCTTGATGCTCGTTTGGAGTCGCCCACTCCGTTCTGGAAGGGGATGATGGAGGTCTTTTCCCGTCATCTCTAACTTTTTAGGCCGGTGCTTGGCAATGACGAATCCTTTGCCTTCTGGACTGATGATTGGATCGAGGGGGCATTGTACATGCGGTTCCCTCGCCTATATGCTCTTGCAGTCGATAAGAATGCGTTGTTTGCGTCTTGCTGGTCGGATGGTAATTGGTTCCCCACCTTCTCCACTAATTTCTCGGATCAACGACTCAAGGATTTTCTTTCGTTGTTGGATTCTATCAAAGATATGGGAATACCATCTGTGGGAAGAGACCATTGGGGATGACAGAAGGGCACATTCACAGTTAGGATGGTTTTGGGGCGATTTGCAGGCCTCCTCCCTCACGCTCAGAGGACTTGGTTCGAGATTGCGCCTTCTTTTGGAGTCTCGGCCTCCCTGAACGTGTGGGCTTTTTCACGTGGTTGTTTAGAAGGCATAGAGTGATGACGGTTGGTCCTTCTTTTGGAGTCTCGGCCTCCCTGTACGTGTGGGCTTTTTCACGGTTAATTCCCATCCATTTGACGATTGGTCCTCTTAAAGGCAGTTCTTTCCTCGATTCCTGTTTTCTTCTTGTCGAATCGACGCTTACCGAAGGGGGATCCGTAGTCGTCTAGAGAGGCTGATGCGCATGTTTTTATGGGGCAGGCATGGTGGTGAAGGGGGGGATTCATCTTGTTGAGTGGGATGTAGTCACGCTCCCTAAAAAAGCGGGGGGCCTGGGAGTCCAGAGTCTGGACCAAATAAATGAGGCTTTGCTCCTTAAGTGTGCGAGTAAAGTGTGGGGGCTTGGGGAGGATCTCTGCTGCAGCATCCTGCGCAAAATATACGGTGTCGGTGGTGCGCCGCCGAGTCCTGATGCTCGTTTAGAGTCGCCCACTCCGTTCTGGAAGGGGATGATGGAGGTCTTTTCCCGTCATCTCTCACTGTTTCGGTCGGTGCTTGGCAATGACGAATCCTTTGCTTTCTGGACTGATGATTGGACGGGGGGGGGGGGAGGGACCATTGCGCACGCGGTTCCCTTGCCTATATGCTCTTGCGACTGATAATAATGTGCTGGTTGCGTCTTGCTGGTCGGATGGTAATTGGTTCCCCACCTTCTCCACTAACTTCTCGGATCAGCGGCTCGAGGATTTTCTTTCGTTGTTGGATTCTATCAAAGATGGGAATACCATATGTGGGAAGGGACCATTGGGGATGGCGGAAGGGCACATTCACAGTTAGGATGGCTTTTGGGGCGATTTGCAGGCCTCCCCCCTTACGCTCGGAGGACTTGGTTCGAGATTGCGCCTTCTTTTGGAGTCTCGACCTCCCTGAACGTGTGGGCTTTTTCATGTGGTTGTTCAGAAGGCAAAGAGTGATACGAGAGACCGCTGTGCTAGACTTCTTGGCACCATCTCTGATAGATGCCTTTTGTGTGATGTCGCGATCGAGACCCTCGAGCACCTATTCTTCAAGTGCCCGAGAACGATTCAGATTTGGGACGAGGCAAGTTTGGCTTGGCTGTGCACGACAGACTTGGCCTCCTTCTGCGGCTCGTTGGTTGGCAACAGGAGCACACCACGGCGGGAGCTTTTTAGACCTATTGCCATCATTTGGGCCTTGTGGCTTGCCAGAAATGCACTCCTTTTTTCTGGGCAAAGGTTCTACAAGGAAAATGTGGGGTTACAATCTGCGAGGTTGATAGAAGATTGGGATCTTTAATTGTCTGCTTTAAATTTTGCTCCCCTTTGTCTTTTCACGTTTTCCCTTCTTTTAAGTAAATCTTGGGGCGAACACCATTGAGTGTATCCCCCTTCTTTAAGGCTAAAAAAGGCATATATTACCTCTATTGTTTATCACATTTACAAAAGTTGTTCCATTGACCTCCTCTTCTTCCTTCTTCCCCACAAGAAGCATAGAGAAGCATCAACAACAATCATGACGAAGTAGGTGAAGCAGATGTTAGTGGAACTCATTCACTTGGCGGATGAGGTTGCGTCCACTTCGGTCCTCTAACCAAGGCGGCATCCACCTCTGACCGCCGTAAGTGCCAAGAGCTCAAGCCGAGGTCAGAGCGACTTGCAGTCTCCTCCGGTAAGCGATACGGTCCATCGGCCTGTATGAGGTCTCCTCTGCCTAGCGGCAAGCGGTGGTCATAGTGTCTGGCTCCTCCGCATCTCCCGCCCTGACATTGACGTCGACGCCAACCTTCGCCCCATCTTCGCCAACGAACCCATCTTGGAGCTCCTCTGGGAGCACGTCACCTAGGGTGGAGCATTGGGCTCGACCCGGCCCAACCCGGGAAAGCCCGGCCCGAGCCCATCAATTTTTCGTGGGCCTTGGGCCGGGTCGAGGCCCGCTTTTTCAGCAAACTGAGGACCCGGGCCCGGCCCAAGGCCCGCGTGTTTGGGCTCGGGTTCGGGTCGGGCTCGGGCTCGGGCCGGGCTCAATCCGCACTTATTTTGATTCCATAAAGTTGCATTTTGATTCCAATTTATTGTTATGGACATAATTCGTCCATAACACATGAATATTGGATGTATTGTTACAATATAATATTACTATTGATGTATGAAGGAAATATTGGATGTATTATGACTATAAATCCGTATCCCTTTATTTAGTTCTAATACGATATTTTGAAATATGAGGGCCCGGGCCCGGCCCACTTGTACTTCAGGTTCGGGCCCGGCCCGGCCCAAGTATAATATTTGTGAAAAATGAGGACCCGGGCCCGGCCCATTTGTATGTCGGGTTCGGGCCGGGCTCGGGCTTTTGCGGGTCGGGTCAGGGTCGGGTCAGGGCCGGCCCGACCCAATGCTCCACCCTAACGTCACCCACCTCTAGAATGGTTCCCTCGACCACTGCGTCTTGTATGGATGTATTAAGTGCTTTCGTCGGCTCTGGTGATGCACATCTTGTACGACTTGCCATCGCCTTAACACAACCCATACGTGAACTCCCTCTAGGATGAATCTTCCTCGCTCTTCGATGAGGTGAGATTCAACTGATGGCCGGTCTTCACGTCCTTGCCGAGGAGCATCGTCGGGAGCATCGTATCCGTGGGGTGATCGAAGCTCTGCCACAACGGTTGGCCAGTCACGAGGTCTTTCACCACGAGGTTGCCCGTGGAGTTGAGCTGCAGGGCGACCGAGTTTGTGGAGTGTATATTGTTGGGGGTTTGCCATATTAGTTGGGTTCGACATCCCAACACTGCTCTGTCGCTGCTTCGATCGCAGTGGATGAGGCGATTCTGGAGGGGAAGCTCCAATGGTTTGACTATTTTTCATCCCTAATATTAGATCAGTGGGAATACCTAAAAAAGGAAATAATGGAAGACAGATGGAGTAAAAATCCACCATTAATTTTGGGATGGTTTGATTAACTAGGCCTTAACTCAAGCTAGTTGACTCAAGAAGAGTCAAATTAATGACAATATTTGTGGGGTAAAATGGACCAAGCTTACATGCTGGAGGGGATAAATAACGATGTTTACAATGTAGAGAAAGGAATTTACACAGATTTTAGGATTCGTGTGGTAAAAATCCTTATATAAATTGATGAAAAAAATTCAAGATAGTGTAATGTGAAAGATGCCATACTACTATTATTTTACTAAGACTCTGTGGAAGTCCTAACCAAGGTTGCAGAAGTTGGCAGTCGGTACTCGGTTGGCAAGGTCACTGACTAAGGATTAATCGGCAGTCGGGAGAGTAACATTAGTCGGTTTTGAATTTTTTAAGTATTTTAAATATATAAATTAATTTTTAATACATACTGTCATTTATACTCATATATTTAGCAATTTTAATATTTTTACGAAATTAAATGCTGACGGTTTCTTTCATTAAATGACAACAACTATAGGTGTTACGATAATTCAAAATTTATAATGCAAACAACCATAGGGCTGTAATAAATTACCCCCATGCAACATTACCATGAAATATTGTGGGGCCTATCTATAATTTTACCTAACATCTCTCTCGACTATATAACTTCTTCTTAGCAGAAATTTTCCAACAATAACTTCTTCTTAGCAGAAATTTTCCAACAATAACTTCTTCTTAGCAGAAATTTTCCAATAATAATTATAAACTACACTCAACTATATATGCAGTGAAAATATATCCCCTAGACGATGTTGATGGTTTCTTTCATTAGACCTACAAACACAACCTAATTTCTATTATATGATTAACTGCAAATCATCAAGAAAGATAACAGTTTATGAAAAAATGACAATAAGGGAGAACTACTTGGTACTTTCATAAAAAACCAAACCTAGGCGGCTAGATTGGGCGTTGGAGAAGCTCGGAGGAGTGTTTAGAGAGGAGCTTTGACCTCCCTCGAGGTTGACGCCTCCAAGGCGGGGGGTCCTTCGATCGGAGCCAGAGGAGATGCCTCCGACGACGAGGTTTGGTGGAGGCGGTGTTGATGGGTGCGGTCGAGTTTGGGTGTCAATCAGAAATTAGGGTATGGGAGCTTACTGTCGAACAGTAAGTTCCCTTTAGAGGATAATCGGGCATTCAGTTATTCGGGTTTTCAGGGGTCCAATTAAAAAAACAAAAAAAGTTCTATGCAAAAAGCGGCCGAGTAATCGACCGACTAAACCGACTACTCGACCGAGTAATCGGGTCTAACCGATTAGTGGTCGAGTTTGGCTAGTCGACTCGGCTACCCCACCGAGTCGACTAATCGGACCGACTAATCGGATTAGTCGGCCGATTTCTGCAACTGTGGTCCTAACAAATGTAAATCCAATTTATAATTTCTTTTGAAAACTTAAAGCATGATTGCTTGAGGTGGCTAGTCCTCCATATATCACGGATACCAGAATAGTTCTTTATAATAACACATCGCACCCTCCACGAAACAACATAGGTTGAAAAGACCCTTAGCACTATTGACCACCTTCACCACACAACATCTTTCTTATTGGGAGACCAGGTCGATTTTGTAGAGCCACAACACCAATACACTGTCAAAACCAAGCTCTAGTTATGGTGTATTCTATAACGCAATCTTAAACCTTCTCGTCTCTTAAATTCCTTCAAACACTCACAAAAATTGTGATGCTCACTTACAGGATTACGATGCCATGTCAAGCGTGCTACACAACTCGGCACATAAAGGAGGAATTTCACCTTCTGTAATTTGTAAAAAGCACAAGTTGTGTCGATGACCCCATCCCACCCGCATTTGTAATTTTAGTCGCCAACCTTTTCATCCTTAACAACCCAGCTTGTAACCACACCGCAAGTGGTGCCTTTACCTGCGTAGTCCACCGACCAATTGTGAATCCTTGTCCAGATGTCGAAGTCATATCTTGACATTATAGTCTGCTCTCACCATTAAATTATCATCCGTTAATTCTTAATCTCCCCTCATCCCCTCATTGACACGACGCCTTCTTGGAAAACCAACTAGATTAACATAATCTTGTGCTCTTTAATCAGAAATGGAAAAAAAGAATACTGGTTGGCTAACCCATCCTCTCCATCACCTCCACACTAGCAGTCTGCCATCGACATCGATGTTTGGTCCTCAACAACTAACTCAAACTATTTAGGAAATACCCAAGTTAAAAGAATTTTCAAGTTACCTTTTCATATTTTTTAAATTTAGTTCTATATTTGTTATGTTTGGTTTATTTCAATTGATAACCGTACCTTTAGCTAGAAACTTGTAATTCTTGAGACAAAAATGTATAGTTGGAGGGTAGAGCGGTAGAAGGGAGAGCAGGGGGAGGGAGGGGGGGGGGTATATATGAGGGTTATCATTTTTCAGAGGTCGGAGAGCAAGTGGGTGGAAGTTTGGAAGAGGAGGTAACAAAGGTTGGAGTTGGATGTTTCCTTGCAATGGGCGGGGAATGCAATTAGGTCCTCTAAAGATGGTGCTACAAAGGTTTGTGCCACTTTTGCAGTGGGTGAGGACATTTTACATGGGATTGTTGGGACCTGATGGTGTGCTTACTGTATGTGATGGTGTGCAATATAGGGAGTGGTGTATGCATGGTTTTTGGAGTGTGGCATGTGAAAGCTACAACGGTTTGTTACACTGAGCAGTTAGGGGGTGAGGAGGTTGTTGAGGAAGGTCCAATGGATGGTTGCTTGGCGGTGAGAATACTGACGTAGTGGATGGTGTTTGTTTCATGCGAGATCAAGTGAAGTTGAAGTTGGGTTCAAAGTATACATGTTCATTTAGGTTCCATGATGGTTAGTGTCACAGGGGTAAATCTCAACTTTGATTTTTGAGACTAACCTGTGCGGCGTTAGCTTCGCGCAGGCTAACCAGCCTTCCCTTTTTGCGTGTAGGGTGTACACCAGCACACCAAGCAACCACGCCGCTAGAATACTTGAACACAAGCACTCAAGCACAAGGACACAAGAGCTATTGGCACAAAACCCTTTGTATTGCAAGAGACTCACTCTGAGTGTGATATCTACAAATGAGCTCTACCCCTCCTTATATAGACAAGCCGGGGGTATATGAAAGGACACCATTATTACATGTACAATGAATAGTCATGACTCTTCGTCTTCTACGGAGACCCTTCATCTTCCGAGGTGACTCTTCGTGCACATGACTCTTCATCTTGCATCCTTTCGTCTTTTGCAACCGACGCCATGTCACCCGCTCCGTCAGCATGCCATGTCATCTGCCTCATCAGCACGCCATGTCATCATGCCACGTCATCAGTGGGCCCCACGCTCCTACGTAGGATGTTGCATCTTGAGCTCCATCAAGTGCCGCCGAACACTTGTACTGTGCCAAGGGGAACCCGCACTCCTGCGGTAAACCCCGTCCTTAGCCGTCCGCAAGCTAAGGTGAAGTCCTCCAGAACTTCATAGTGTGGCCACCGAACCACACAGGCGTGCAATACCCATATTGCACGCTATTCCCGTACCTCGGGAGTTGGGGGTGTTACATGCCTCCCCCACCTGATCCATCAGGCGTCCGCGACTGATCCTGCGTCTTCAAGAAGTCCTCGATGAGGTCCTCGAACTGCCACAGGGTTGTATCTCGTTCCCAGCTTGCCTCCTCCTTTGGGAGTCCCTTCCATTTGACAAGGAAGAAGATCTTCCGGTTCTTCTTGCTCTGGCCCTCCACGCGCCTGTCAAGAATCTTCTCAGCAACCCTCGTGTGCTGAATTCGGACATTAGGAGGGGCACGTTTCGATGCCCTCCTAGCGTTGTCTTCTTTGTCCTCATGGTACTCCTTCAGGAAGCTGACATGGAATACGGGATGCAACTTTAGTCTCTCCGGAAGACGTAGTTGATAGGCGAGCGGTCCCACGCGTCGTACTATCTCAAAGGGTCCATCGTAACGAGGAATTAACCCTTTGTGCGCCGTCTTCCTCAGGATTTTCTTCCAAATCTGGGGAGTAAGCTTCAGCAGCACTTTCTCCCCAACTTGGAACTCGACCGGCCTACGGCTCTTGTCAGCCGCCTTCTTCATCCTGCGTTGAGCGTGAGCCAACGCATCCTTCGCTTCCTCCCACCGATCCTATCTTTCCACTGCAAAGCGATGTGCAGCGGGGAACCGTCCTTGGCTATTCTGCTTAGCCAGTTCGTGCGGTGTCACGGGTTGTCTACCCATCACAATCTCGAATGGACTCTGGCCTGTGGTGGAGGTCTGCTGCAGGTTGTAGCAGAATTGGGCAGTGTCTAGTAAACTAACCCAATTGTGCTGATTGGCCGTCACATAATGCCTCAGGTACTCTTCCAGCAAGGCATTGATCCGCTCCGTCTGACCATCCGTCTGCGGGTGATTGCTAGTAGAGAATTTGAGATCCGACCCCAGCATCTCAAATAAGGTCGTCCAGAACCGACCTGTAAATCGGGCATCGCGATCGCTCACGATGTCCAATGGTATCCCCCAGTGCTTCACCACGTTATGCAAGAACAACTTCGCTGTGGTCTCCGCTGTGCACTCCTGGGGTGCTGGTACGAAGATCGCATATTTTGAAAAGCGATCAACTACCACCATCACCGCATTATTCCCATCCACCTTCGGGAACCCAGTGATGAAGTCCATGGAGACGCTCTCCCACGGACGTGAAGGAATGGGCAGGGGCTCCAGCAATCCTGCCGTCTTCTTCCTCTCTGTCTTATCTTGTTGGCATACAAGACAAGTACGCACATAGACTTCCACGTCTTCCTCCATCTTCGGCCAGAAGTAGCTTGAGGAGAGGAGTGCCAATGTGCGCTCCACTCCTGGATGACCAACCCATTGTGCGTCGTGTGCCTCCTTCGACAACATTTTCCTCAAGCCGCCGCTCGAGGGGAGATAGGGCCTCCTGCCCTTCGCATAGAGGACGCCTTCCTCTATCCAGAATCTCCGGACTTCACCATCGTTCACGCGTTGCACCAAGCGTGAAGTGACCGGATCCTCCTGTGTCTGCTCCCGTATGCGCTCCAGCATGTCTCCAGACACGCGGGTGATTGATGCAATCACCGCGACCTTCGGCTCCTCCGGTTCGTTCTTCCTCGAGAGAGCGTCTGCTATCTGGTTGGTCCGTCCAGGCCTGTAGCGAAGCTCGAAGTCGAACTCGGCAAGAAAGTCTTGCCATCGCGTCTGCTTGGGAGGCAGCTTCTTTTGTGTGGCAAAGCAACTCGTTGCCACGTTGTCCGTCTGCACCACGAACTTTGAGCCGAGAAGATAGTGGCGCCATGTCCTCAGACAGTGGACCACTGCTGTCATCTCCTTCTCGTGCACGGAGTACCTCCTCTCCGCTGGATTCAGTTTGCGGCTCTCGTAAACCACAGGGTGCCCATCTTGCACCAATACACCTCCAAATGAATAATCGGACGCGTCGGTGTGGACTTCGAACGGCTTCTCGAAGTCTGGAAGTCGCAGAATTGGTTCTTCCACCACCGCCCTCTTCAGCTTCTGGAATGCCTCCTGGCATTCACGCGTCCATCTCCAAGGCTGATCCTTCCGAAGCAGGTCCGTCAGGGGTGCCGCTTTCTTGGAATATCCCTTGATGAACTTCCTGTCGTAGTTCACCAATCCGAGGAAGGATCGTAGCTCTGTCGCCTTTGTGGGGATTGCCCACTCTTCAATCACCTGTGTCTTTCTTGGTTCCATGCGTATCGTGCCTCCTCCCACGATATGCCCAAGAAAGGAGATGGTCTCCTGACCAAAGGCGCACTTCTCCGGCTTCAAGTATAACCGGTTCTGCCTCAACTTCTCAAGCACCATCCGCAGATGCTTGACATGCTCCTCCAAGGTCCTGTTGTACACTACTATGTCATCCAAGTACACTACAACAAACGAGTCGATATACTCGCGGAAGACATCATTCATAAGCGTACAGAACGTTGCCGGGGCATTAGTTAACCCAAACGGCATTACAAGGAACTCAAAAGACTCATAACGCGTAACACACGCAATCTTTGGCTCGTCTCCTTCCTTGATGCGGACCTGGTAATAACCCGACCTGAGATCCATCTTTGAGAAATACTTGGCTTGTCCCAAGCGATCAAACAGGTCTTCGACATTGGGGACGGGGTACTTGTTCTTCACCGTCACCTTGTTCAGCGCGCGGTAGTCCACGCACATCCGCATGCTCCTATCCTTCTTCTTCTGGAACAGCACCGGTGCTTCATATGGTGCTTTGCTTGGACGCATCAGACCAGCGTCCACTAGCTTCTTGAGTTGTCTCCGCAACTCCTCGAGATGTGCATGGGGTATTTTATAGGGTGCAAGTGCATGGGGCACCGTACCTGGCAGTAGCTCGATAGCGTGATCCACATCTCGCTTTGGTGGAAGTTCCTTGGGCAGCTCCTTCGGCATCACATCCTTGAACTTGCCCAGCATCTTCTTTACTGCCTTAGGGCATGGCTGTGTCTCCTTGCCATCTTTTTCGACGCGTACTGTAGCAAGATACGTCGTCTCCCCTTTCTTCAGCCCGTTGCAGACTTGCATTGCATACATGGTTCCAGTCTGCCCTTTCTTCTTGATAGCCCTGATGAAGTAGGGGCTATCTGCAGCCGCGAAGAAGACGCCTCCCAGATAAGGCGTGACAGACGCCTTCGCCTTCTTCAAGAACTCGACTCCCAAAATGACTTGGAAGTCGTCGAGAGGTACCACGAGGAAGCGTATCTTTCCCTGCCATTCACCCAACTGAACAGTGCAGTTTGCCATACCTTCGATCTTCAACGACTCGGAGTTGGCAAGCTTCACGCGGCACTGGCTCTTCTCCAAGGGAACTCCCAAGCTCCCGAACTCTTTGCTGGAGATGAAGTTGTGTGTCGCTCCAGTGTCGATCATGGCTGAAAGGGTCTTCTTCTGTACCACAACATCGAGGTACACCAACTCTGGATCCTCGCGCTCCACCTCCACTTTCGCCTCTTTGCCCGACTTCAGCGGACACAAGCGAACGTTGCGCAGCAACTTGAGGTTCGTCATGCGCGCCTCTTCGTCTGAGTTCTCCTCCATAGTCATGGAGTTCAGCTTCTCCCGTTTCGGGCACTCCCGCGCCCGATGTGGCCCGTCACAAATGAAGCAGCCCTTCTCCTTGGGTTGCTCGGCCTTCTTGGAGGATTCCGCACCCTCCCTTGAAGTTTCGGCCTTGCCGAACTTCTTGAATTTCCCCTTGCTCTTCTCTTTGGGTTTGGCCTTGGTTTTCTCAAGGTCCTTCTTCTCTGTGGTGGGTTGGACTTTGTAGTCAACCAACGCATCCGCAGCAGCGATGGATGTTTGGAGATCCTTCATTCCTTGCCTCCTGAGCTCCGCTTGAGCCCAGCTTTGTAGACCCACCATGAAATTAAAAAGTTTGTCTTCTTCAGACATACCTTTGATATCCAGCAGCAGTGATGAGAACTGCTTCACGTACTCCCGTACGGTTCCCGTCTGCTTCAGCCGTCGGAGCGCCTCCCTCGCTACCCAAGCAGTGTTGGTGGGTAGGAACTGCTCCTTCAGTTCCTTCACCAACTCATCTCAAGACGAGATGTCTGGTCTTCTTTCGGATGCACGACTCCTCCACCATAGCTTTGCATGGTCGGACAGGTACATCGCCGCCAAGGAAACCTTCTCCGCCTCAGGAGTCTTGACAGCTTTGAAGTACACCTCCATGTCCCACAAGAAATTCTCCAAGTCTTTGGCACTCCGCGTACCTGAAAAGGACTTGGGCTCTGGGACCTTTGGCCTTCGAGACTCGCTGGATCCGCCCCCGTTCGCTATCGCCTTCTTGACGATGGAGAGTTCCCCCAGTAGATCCTGCACCATGGACTCGAGCTCTTCCGGCTTCTCTCCAAGTGCCTTCACTACGTCGACCGAACGCTGGCTATCGCCACCAGCATCCGATACCACGCCTGCGTCGTCCTCCAAACGAGCCAAGCGTTGGACATGGGTGCCCATTTGGGATTGAATCTCCATCACGATTCCCTCCAAGGAAGCAATACGATCTCCGGTGTTGGGCGCCATTTCTTGCTCTGATACCAGTTGTCACAGGGGTAAATCTCAACTTTGATTTTTGAGACTAACCTGTGCGGCGTTAGCTTCGCGCAAGCTAACCAGCCTTCCCTTTTTGCGTGTAGGGTGTACACCAGCACACCAAGCAACCACGCAGTTAGAATACTTGAACACAAGCACTCAAGCACAAGGACACAAGAGCTATTGGCACAAAACCCTTTGTATTGCAAGAGACTCACTCTGAGTGTGATATCTACAAATGAGCTCTACCCCTCCTTATATAGACAAGCCGAGGGTATATGAAAGGACACCATTATTACATGTACAATGAATAGTCATGACTCTTCGTCTTCTACGGAGACCCTTCATCTTCCGAGGTGACTCTTCGTGCACATGACTCTTCATCTTGCATCCTTTCGTCTTTTGCAACCGACGCCATGTCACCCGCTCCGTCAGCATGCCATGTCATCTGCATCATCATCACGCCATGTCATCATGCCACGTCATCAGTGGGCCCCACGCTCCTACGTAGGATGTTGCATCTCGAGCTCCATCAAGTGCCGCCGAACACTTGTACTGTGCCAAGAGGAACCCGCACTCCTGCGGTAAACCCCGTCCTTAGCCGTCCGCAAGCTAAGGTGAAGTCCTCAAGAACTTCATAGTGTGGCCACCGAACCACACAGGCGTGCAATACCCATATTGCACGCTATTCCCGTACCTCGGGAGTTGGGGGTGTTACAGTTAGCTTATGTGCCTTGCCGAAGGTGGGCTCTGTCGGGTGTTGAGTGTGCAAGAGCTAGAATCGTTGCAATAGAGGAGTCCTCTTCTTGGGATGGCATTGAGATGGATCATCATCAATGTAAACTGGTCATGAGGGGATTGCTGCTTTGTTGTGACCTACAGATTATTGCCTTGGCTTTGTAGGCCTTAGGGACAATGGTGGAAGCCCTTGTCGACAGGTTGTAGTCAGATGATGGAGGTGACTTGATGTTGGCATTTGTCGAGGTTCTGAGGATCTTACTCCCAACATGGATGTCACAAACTGTGGTTTGAAGGAGGGAAGAATGTCTTTTCTGATCATGGTTTTGGGGCTCGTCATGACATAGGGTAGGGTTGAGTCGCGAGTTGGTGGTGTAATCAAGGTTTTAAAAACAGAACCGGGCATCGAACCAGGAAAGTCGGTTTTGGGTTTTTATAGTTGGACCAATGGGATTGAGCGGTCGATCGGTGATGACATCAACAATGCATACAAAAATGAAAAATCGAATAGTTGTATTGTTGATTTGGTTTGTATGGTCTAACCGGGTCGAATCGAGTTAGACTGGTATTTCATACAAGAAAAGTGAAAATAATGCTTTCCAAGTTTTTTCAATATCACATCTTTCCTAGTTTTCTCAATAACAATTAATTTATACTGTTGGAAAACGTGAATGCGATACTCTATTCCACAGCCCTAGGCTCTCTTATATAGGAGAGTAGCCTATGGGTAAATTACATAAGAAGACTAACAAGAAAATAAAATAACAACGAGATACAAAAATACTCTATGCGTCAACACTATGCGTCAACACTCCCCCTCAAGATGGAGCATAGATATCAATCATGCTCAGCTTGGACACACACTTCTGGAATGGACCTTTAGATAATGCCTTGGTGAAAATATCAGCAGTCTGATTTTCTGATGAGACGTGAGATGTAGCAATGAACCCCTTCTGAATCATGTCACGTATGTAGTGACAGTCGACCTCAATATGCTTAGTCCTCTCATGAAAAGCTGGGTTATTTGCTATGAACAAGGCAGCCTGATTGTCACATTCCAACATCATAGGAAGAGGTATATCAATGAATAGGTCTGCAAGTAAGGATTTTACCCACATCATTTCTGTACTCGCCTGAGCCATAGCCCTATATTCTGATTCAGCACTAGATCTGGCTACTACTGTCTGCTTCTTGCTCTTCCACGAAACTAGAGCATCTCCAACGTAGACTGCAAACCCTGATGTTGACTTCCTGTCCTTGGGGCATCCTGCATAGTCTGCATCCGCACATCCTGTAACAGAAATCTCCTTTCCTTTCTTAAATAGCAAGCCTGCACCTGGGGATGATTTTAGATATCTCAGAATCATGTGTATAGCATCCATATGGACCTGGCGTGGTTGCTCCATGAACTGGCTCACACGACTCACTGCAAACTGTATGTCAGGTCTAGTGATAGTAACATACAGTAATTTTCCTACCAGTTCTCTGTACCTTCTTTGATCCACCTCTTCTGTGTCATCATCATACAGCTTCATGCTAGGGTCCATTGGTGTCGTAGCAGGTCGACACCCTAGCATACCTGTCTCACTCAGCAGATCCGTGACATACTTCCTCTGTGTCATAACTAATCCGTCTGAATTTCTCGCAAATTCCAGCCCCAGGAAGTATCTAAGGACTCCCAAGTCCTTGGTGACAAATTCAGTCCCCAGCCTTTCCTTTGCTTGCTTAATGCCTCGGTCATCATCACCTGTAATCAAGATATCATCAACATAAACCATGATTACAATGATACCTCTCGCAGTCTTCTGCACGAACAAGGAATGATCAGCATTAGAACGTTTATATCCTTGTTTCTCAAAGAGATCTGAAAGCTTCTGAAACCATGCTCTGGGACTCTGCTTAAGACCATAGATGGCCTTATGCAATTTGCAAACCTTGGAACACTCCCCCTCAACAGCAAACCCAGGTGGCTGTTGCATATAGACTTCCTCCTGCAAGTCTCCATACAAAAATGCATTCTTTACGTCCAGTTGATAGAGTGGCCAGTCTTTTGCAACCGCAACAGACAGCAGAATTCGTAAAGTAGAATGACGTGCCACAGGGGAGAAGGTGTCGAGATAGTCTACCCCATATGTCTGCGTGAAACCCCGAGCAACAAGGCGTGCCTTGTACCTGTCAATGGAACCATCTGCATTGTGCTTAACTGTAAACACCCATTTGCAACTCACCGGGCTAACATCTGGAGGTATAGGAACCAAACTCCAGGTTCCTCTAGACTGAAGTGCCTCCATTTCTTCTTCCATTGCTAGTCGCCATCTAGCATCTTGTAGAGCATCATGATGGTTCTGTGGAATGGCTGTAGCTGAAAGTGTCAATGCAAACGTCCTGAATGGTCCAGAGAGCCTCTCAAACGACACCACTGCTGATACAGGATACTGGACACAGCTTCTCTTCGACTTGCGTAGAGCGATTGGTACATTTAGGTCCTCTGTGGTATCACCATGCTCCTGTAATGTACCCTGCTGAGAAATGTCGTCAGATCCATCAACATTAATATTTTCATTACATACCATAGGCGGGCTAGTTGACTGGTCAGGACCATGAGCTTGATTCGGCCTCCGGGTGTAATGGAATGGTAATGGAGGTACTATTGATGACGGTGGTGGTGGTGGTGGTGGTGGTGGTTGAGATGTTGGTGGTGCCATGAACACAGTATCAGGGGATATGGATGGTGGCTTCATGTTCCCAGAGTCTGAGAAATACATGATGGATTCAAAGAATGTAACATCTGCACTGATCATATACCGCCGACGCAGAGGGTCAAAACACTTGTACCCCTTTTGAGTTCTGGAGTACCCCACAAAGACACACTTGACAGCCCTAGGAGAGAGCTTGTCAGAACCGGGCGACAACTGATGGACAAATGCGACAGACCCAAACACACGAGGGGTAAGAGTGAACAGATCCTTGTCAGGATAAATAAGTGAGAAGGGAATCTGTTCATTCAAGACGGACGAGGGCATACGGTTTATAAGATAACATGCAGTAAGAACTGCATCACCCCAGTAGGAATATGGAACATGACTCTGAATGAGAAGAGACCTTGTGACATCAAGAAGATGACGGTGTTTTCTCTCTGCAACCCCATTTTGTTGAGACGTATGGGCACAGGATGTTTGGTGAACAATTCCTTTAGAAGTGTAGTAGTTGGCTAGATTATTGGTGCACAATTCTAAGGCATTGTCACTTCTCAAAAATTTGACAGTTGTGGAAAAGACATTCTGAATCTCATTTAGAAATTGAATAATAATATTTCCAGCTTCAGACTTATTTTTCATTAAAAATACCCATGATGCTCTAGAGAAATCATCCACAAAAACAATATAATACCTGTGTCCCTGATGATCGGGAACACGACTTGGACCCCAGACATCAACATGAAACAACTCAAATTTGGAGTTACTACTCCGACCTTGACTACTGGGAAACGACGACCTGTGATGTTTTCCCAACTGACACGCCTCACACTGGATAGATGCGTGAGAAAGACTATAAGGTAAGACACGAGACAACTTCTGAAGCGGTAGGTGACCTAGACGCAGATGCCACAGGAGAGGAGATGCTTGTCCAGCGGGAGAAGAGGTGATTCCAGCAAATGGGGTCTGGTTCAGACGATAGAGGCCTCCTTGCTCATAGCCATGACCAATCACGTTGCCCGTACGGATGTCCTGAAAAATCAAAGAAGATGAATCAAAAATAGCTCGACATTGGAGATCCTTCGTAATCTGGCTGATTGACAATAGATTCATAGAAAAGTGCGGTGCATGTAAAACATTCTTGAGCTGCATAGATGATGTCAATCTAATCTCCCCCTGACCCATGATGGGGGAATGAGTGCCATTGGCAATCACTACTGTCCGTCCTGGAGGAATCTGAGTATATCCTGAAAGTAGACTCTGGTCGCCACATAGATGATGTGTAGCGCCTGAGTCCATGATCCATGGCAATGTATCCAATCTACTACTATGTAGTGCAAGTGTACTACCTGAAGTACTCGTAGATGCAGACGCAGAAGCAGAAGCAGCAACATCCGTATGGCTCTCTGTCGTCGGTGCTGAGCCAGATGGTGGGATAATACCCCTGAGGCGGGCAACCAGATCATCAAATCGTTGATCCAATGAAGCCGGAGAAGGAGGCTCTATCTGCTCAGCGGCTCGTGCAGATGCAGGAAATCCATGCTTTGAGTAGCATGTGTCTTCAGTATGGTCGATTCTGTGACAATATGAGCATGTTGGCCTAGTGCGGCCACCCCTTCCACGGGGAATACGTCCACGGCCCTGGTAATGAGAGCCACGGCCCCTGTTGGCTGCCATGGCTGAGGTATTCTGACTAGTGGCTGCAGAAGGTACAGTGATCCTACTCAACCTATGAAAAGCCTCCTCCATGGGAGGAATAGTTGAGTCCGCCAGAATCTGTGAACGTGCAGCCTCATACTCTGGGTCGAGTGCTGCGAGAAACACGCCCACCATTGTTGCATTCCTGTATGATTTCTGCTGCTCGGGTGTGGCGGTAAGAGGCATGAAGCTGTGTAGCTTCTCAAACATTCCCCTCAAAGATGTATAGAGGGAATGTAACGGGCGTCCATTCTGCTTTATAGTAAATATATCATGCTGTAGCTGCAGGATCTTCGTCTCATTCTTTGCCTGAGAATAGGTCGCAGCGAGGATGTCCCACATGTCTTTGGCTGTGGGTTGATGTAGAATATCATTGGCGATTTCAATAGCCAATGTGCCAGACAGCCACACCTTGGCATATGCGTCGTCTGCCTCCCATGAGGCATGAACTCCAGTCTTCTCTGCAGGCTCGGGCTCTGTGAGAATATGCTTCTTGCCCGTGGACTTCATCATACTCATGAACTGCATTGCCCACAGTTCATAGTTCGTACCATCCATCTTGACGATGGGCGCTGGACCACGAAAAACACCCATAGATGGGGTATCTGCCTTGCTTTCTGACATACTGAAGACTGGAGCGTATGATACTGGATAATATTGGTCTACAATGACATAGACGGGACTAGTTGCATGTGTAGACCTCACGCAACTATCCCCATAGATCTGCGCGTGCTACGATCCGCACACGCACAGGTTTCTATTGTAGAAACCCTAGCACACGCTTGAGATGGTGCCCTAGCGCACGTTATGCGCACAGCACAGGAGGTGCACTAGGCCGCACAGCAGGAGAGCGCAGGAAGAGGCGCAAGGCGCACTGGAAGGTGAACGTAATGTGCTCGATGTAGCACAGCGATCGGCGAGTAGCGCGAGAGGCGCTAGGCGATCGGATCCAGCGCGCGGAGAGGGCGCTCGGCGATGGCGATCGGAGTTGCGATGGCGATCGAAGCTGTGCGCACAGGAGATGCGCGCACAGGCGCTAGAGGCGATCGGAGAGGGTCGCCGATCTGCTAGGCGGCGCCGATTCGAGGAGGAGGAGAGAGAAGAGGGGCCGGCGAGTGGGGTTAGGGTTAGGGTTCGGTTTCGAGAACTCCGGTCTAGGACCGTCGCTCTGATACCATGTTGGAAAACGTGAATGCGATACTCTATTCCACAGCCCTAGGCTCTCTTATATAGGAGAGTAGCCTATGGGTAAATTACATAAGAAGACTAACAAGAAAATAAAATAACAACGAGATACAAAAATACTCTATGCGTCAACACTATGCGTCAACATATACCAATATTTTTTTACAATTACATGTGTACCCCTATATTTTTACAAAATTCATAGTTGTGACCTTTTATTAGTACATTTGTGCTCATATATTATATTAACATAGGACTATTGTTAATTTTTTAACAATATAGGGGCCCAAGTGTAATGGCCAAAAAGTGAAGGGCATAAATATTATTAGGAAAATTAAAAAAAGGCACAATAAATATATTTTATCAAATTCATATAAATACATAACTGTGATGTACAAATTATTAATTTTAAAACTATTCAAGCTCCGATTGATGACAAGTGTTGTTAATAAACTGCTTCTCATAGTATGACTTTGACACCTTCTTTACATGGAGCCACCGTTTGTTGCTATTGGAAGGGGACAACCTCTTGCACAATGTGGTAAGAAAGGTAATGCTCGTAAAGCAGGAAGCAATATTTAGTCATTGAAACACGTGGAAGGAGAAGGGATAAAATAATGTCATATAATAGGTTAGATGGAAACTAGATTATGAATATTTTATAGAAAATGTATTTTACTAAATAATTATGAATAATTTTTGTAAAAAAATAAATGGTCGAACCAGTGGTTTGATTCAACTTAGTCAATGTGGTCCAATCGTGGTTTTACCGGTTTTGACTGTTTTCTTGAGAAAAATGTGGGGTGGTTGGACCATTTTTCTTATATTTCGTGGTTTGACTGGTTGAACCTGCTGGTTCGGTTTGATTTTTAAAATCTTGGATGTAATGATGCCAAAGATGATATGAGGTAGTTCAAGTGGGGAGTCATCGCTAGAAGTTCATCCTATCTGACAATTAGGAAGTGATGTAAAGACATGCTTTTCGGGAAACATTTTTCCATTGCATTCCCTGGCAATGACTACATTGTAGGAGGATGAGTTGGTGGTGGGTATCCATCAACAACTTAGTGGGCTCCCCTAGTTAGGCACTTACTCAAGGGTCATAGTTGGCTGTCGATACAATCGAGACCTCGTTAATCATGTTGGGGACCCATCGTAGTTTTGTAGAAGGTAGGCAGTTTGTCATATTCTCGAATGGACCTATAATGCAATTATTCCCAAATTGACGGGTCGAATCTAATTGAAGTAAATTGCAGATTTGGAGATTTTTCGTACTTTATTGACCAGTTTTATTTATTCTCTATTTTTATTTACGTTAAATAAATTGAGATTGATTATAATCTCAATATTTAAGATAAAATTAGTTAGTGGGCCAATTAGAGTCGGTTAGAGTCAATTAGGGTTTTATTTGATTTGATCTTATTTCTATTTTTGTAATTCCTCCTCTCCTATATAAAGAGGATGATAGTCCATTGTAAGTCAGATCAGGTTATGAACTAAAATCCAATTTTGGTATGAAGAGAGCCTCCACTATCCCCCTTGCCCCAAAATTCTAGGGTTTTTCCTCTCTCCTCGTTCCTCTGTCAACCATGCTAAGCACACTGTGATCTTTTTCTCTCTTCTCATTCCTTCTATTTTCTCCATCTACATCATTTGGTATTAGAGCATGGAAACTGAATCTTTCTTACGATTCAACTATCCTATTGCATATTGGCGTTTGAAGTTTGATTTAATCCGCCTCTCTCATGGTACGTGTTCGCGTCAACAAAAGTTCAAGAATTGTCTCTAGCAAGTTTCAAGGTTCAATGGTGGCTGGATACGTTAATCGGGAAGAATCAATCATCAACTATAACAATCAGACCGTTGCATCTTCTGTGCAAACCGATTTCGACCAAGGGAACAAAAGTTACTGAAGATGGAGATTTTATTACAATTCTTGTACAAGAAGACATGAACATGAAACTCATCTACGATGAAGGCCCAAAGAATGAAGAATACGGAATCTTTGATCTGTTCTCATCGGAGGCTGTTGTCCAGGAGGCCCCCGCATCACCACAACCACCATCAGTTGTGCCACCAGCCTCAGTCTCAACCCCAATGCTACCTACCCTACCTCAATTGATTTTGGCACCTCCATGATAATTAGGAACATGATCGTTGTTGCTGTACTTGAGAAAACAACACCTGAGGACACCCCAATGCTGCCACAGGGGCTACATTTGGGGCTCATCGCATGTTCCGTAGGCCTCCTCGTGGCCAAACTCGATGGCTTTACACCCCCTCTCATTAACGAATGCCACCATCACATGCTCTTCTCCCCCTCAAAACAACGTCGCCGTCGTGAATGCTGATGATCCTAGTCCCCTTGACAACACCGACATCATTTCCAGCAACTCCATCGCTTGTAATGATCGTCCTTCTCATTCCCAGCCCCCCCATCATCGTCCCTTTATTGGTAGAAGGAGAACCCTAGGCGTTGAAGGCTTCTCCCTTGTGAGAACCATATCCCATCAAATTAGGGTTTGGGGGCTGATTGAGAACACTTTCAAGGAGGTCCCTCCAAAACTACTTTACCAAAAGGGTAGAGTAAAGGCCAACATATGGGTGGAAGTTATTTTAAATGAAGTGGTAGAATATTTGCAGTCATACCCCTCGGTGGAAAGAAATTATAAATGTAACACTAAATCGAAGACAATTTGGTTCAAATTGGGAAGATGAACCAACAACTTCTGATGGAATTCTCCAACAATAGATTGAAGATAAAGCAATTCATCAGGAGACGATTTTTTTCAAATGCTGGAGAATTGATGCAATTATTCCCAAATTGACAGGTCGAATCGAATTAAAGCAATTTGTAGATTTGAGGATTTTCAAAATTAGGGTTTTCCATACTTAATTGATCAGTTTTATTTATTTACCTATTTTTATTTATGTTAAATAAATTAGTTAGTGGGTCAATTAGAGTCGGTTGGAGTAATTAGGGTTTTATTTGATTTAATCATATTTCTATTTTTGTAGTTCCTCCTCTCCTATATAAAAAGGATAGTAATCCATTGTAAGTTAGATGAGGTTATGAATTAAAATTGAGTTTTGATATGGAGCGAGCCTCCACCATTATCCCCCTTCTCTCAAAATTCTAATGCTCGTCCTCTCACCTCGTTCGCCTCTCAATCACGCAAAGCACGTCGCGATTCTAATTTCTCTCTTCTCACCCCTTCTCGATTTTTCATCTGTATCAGCTTAGGTCTTCCTCTTAATGTGAACCCTTTTCATTGGTTCTATTTATCTAGGAGGTGGAGGTTTGCAGACTTGGCCCGACTATAAAGAATTACGAATGTGTTTTGAGTTTTGGTCTTTTTTGGAAAGAACCATCGTGTTTTATTGTGGGAGACACATTTGGGTGAGAAGACCCTTCTTGAGGAGGAGGTGAAGTAACTAAATGGGGTTGACTACAACTTCATTCTTGAGAATGAATGGGTGCTACATGATGGTAAATTGGTGGTGGTCCTCAAGGACGTGAAGCTAAAACAACTTAGGTGAAGGACAGAGTTGGCCATTGGTCAGATATAAGTGAAGCAACAAAGCTCGAAGTGTGCCTTCTACGAGGATAGTGGATTGTTAATAATGACTGGGGAGAAGTAACAGAGGATTTGTCGCATGAGGCCTTCAAGAATATGGTTGTATAAGGTCCAAAGGGCAATGGTTGCGACAACTTCAGTGAAAGTCGAGGAAGTTGATTATGAGAAAGAAGGCGTTAAGTGACTAAGAAGGGTGGTAGTGCGTGCTGTTAGTGCCCATTCCTCTAGAGCACAATATATTGTGCCGAGCGAAGATCCTTCTATAAATATATAGGGTTTGCGAGTTTGGGAGAACTAGGCAATGATGGCAGCATATTTTGCATAGTGGATGTCTGATGTTAAAGGTTTCAAAGTTGGAACACCGATGTTGGAATGCGTAGGAATACGAGCGGTGCTAGATTGACGGTCTTTGTAACAATTGACACTAATAGGAATTCTATGTGCATCTTGGTTGGGTGGAATAGAAACTTAATCATGTTGTAGGATCTTCAAGTGTTTCTCTTTCTCTTTATCTTCATGATAATTGCATTATTATCTTTTTATTCTAATTGAAATACGATTGAATCCGACTATTCAATCCAAGGAAGAGGATTGCCATTTTGGCCTCTTCAGAAAAAATAAAACTAGAGAGTTGAAGTCCCAATATCCAAAGTCCTATTTCAAAAATCCATAGGTGAAACCCTATGGCCGTCCACCCTCTCTCCATCTTCTATATGGTCGTATACCCTCTCCTCCTCTCCTCTAGGTCGTGTTGCCCGATCACACGAGGAGGATCGTCTACTTTGGTGACTCAAGTTCGCGAAGTAGGTAGATTTCGTGAGATGAAGTTCGGAGCGTTGATCATCTTTAAGGGTCATACTAGTTGTGGACATCAAGAAGAGAGTTTTAGTTGCTTGTTTCTCCATGTTGTTTTAAAGATGACTCACATACAGATCATAGTATCTCGCATGTGCAATTTGTTTGCATGACTACATAAGGCTTAAGAAAAGAAACTTTCAAAAGAGGACTTCATTGACAAGTTGCGGAAGTTTAAAAGTCATTTGGTTGTTCAAAAGTTCTTGTTGTTTTACTTACATTGTATTTTTGTGAATGTTGTTATCTTAGCTTACCTCAAAAACTTTCCAAATCAAAAAATGTTAGAGAACTTAACTCTGGTCGATCGACTTTTCATAATGATTGATCATATCTTGAATCTTGACTGGGCAACTGTTTCTTCTGATCAAGCATACTATGATCGACCAACCTTACACTACAACAAAATTGATTTAAGGCAACAAAGAATCCGAACATTCATTGCCTTTCGATGTAGAAGATATAACAATGAATATTCATGAGGAAAGGCTAAGTTTTCTCCATTTGTTGTGGTTTATTGGACATGATTTCAACTACACAATTCTTGGGATGGATCACTGAGGGATACTATGGATCGAGACATGTGAGTCGAATGATTTTTAGTTGTTGGTTGGTGATTTTCAATTGGATCTCATTGATATAGAGAACTCTAGATTCACTTGGAGATGCTCTACTTTGAGGTCGAGGCTGGATATATTCCTCATTTCAATAGGTTGTTGTAGAGCTTCTAGCTTCCCTCGTGAAGGGGAAGGAAGCCCCATGCTAGATTATATAATATCTATGTAGTGGGACTCAACCCCTCCCTAAGTCCCATAAAAGTGGCTCGTGGCTTGATCTTTGCGTACGACATCCCTTTCACTAAGGACAATTGAAAACCGTACAACAACTCCATAGAAAAAATCTCTCTTCTCTCCGACCTTGAAGAGGAACTCCTTCCTGTGTATCTACCGTTCTTCATATTAAGAATCTATAGTAGAAGATAACTGTTCAAAGTACACTTATACATACTTGGAACCCAAATCTTAACCCCTAGCATCACTTAGTCGATTCACTTCAAGGAGAGTACTATTGAAATCCCCTCTGATCAACTATGACGGGTGAAGAAGCCCCAACTTCGTTGCACTCTATTTGCCCCACAACTTTGCTCTTGCACTTGTCTTAATTGGCCTGAAGATTTAAGACCTAGCCCAAGTCATTGCGAACTCTCCTCAGGACCACTATCACTATTCAAGTTTCTTAATGAAGATCCACACCCACACAAGCATCTTTCTTTTCAAACCAAGATTACCATCAATCCTAACTCTAACATCCACCTTGCAAACTCAGTCGAGATGGAAACACTCATGCTCCTCCCCAACCGATTGTCACATAGTTGAAGCTTACGACACCACATCCCCACCACATCTGAGGGAGCTTTCCTCGACTTTGTCGATCACATGGCAGGTTCACCTTTGTGATGGAGAAAAAGCCAACATACTGATACACCATCATCAAGTTGAGGACAACCATAAGAGGCGAGGGCAGAACCCACGTAGCCCTCCCTCTACTTAGATTTACTGAGGAGCTTGATGATTTGACATGGTCATTTACATGCTTAACATGTGCACCTGCACAAAAGTAGTCAGATTCGAGATCCACGTAGTCAGACCTGATTTGTTTGAAATGCCTGACTCTGAGTGAAACTTAGAGGTGCTATTATTCCACATTTGTAAATATAGTCCTCCAAATTCCTCGATCGTGGAATGTGCTCCAGTAACTAAGGCATTACCTCTTGGTAGCTGTTAATGTCGCAAACATGGCCTCCTTTTCTTTAATCGCCGCCTTTGCTTGAGTTGCCTCTGTTGATGTCATTGCTCGAGTCGCCTCCATTGCCACCGATATCATCAATGAATAATATATACCGATGTATCTCATCTTGAATGTGACTTGTCAACTTGTCCATAATCAAAGAAAAAAAGAATAGTCAAAGATGAACCTTGACCCAAGTAATGTTGATGTCAAAATAAGCAATCTTGCCAGACTAGATCCTTACACAAGATAAAGCCCTATCCTACATATCCTTTATGAGGTTATTGTATAGGACGTGTACTTGTCTCTTCTAAAAAACTCTCCATAATATCTTCCTTGAGACAGAATCATAAGCCTTCTCCAAATCAATAAAAATCATATAGAGGTTCTTCCTTTTAGCTCAATAAATCTCCATCATTCTCCCTAGCAAGTGAATCCCTTTAATAGTTTAGTGACCTGACATGAATCCGAATTGGTTTTCTTTTATTTTGAAAACTTGCCTCAACCTTCTTTCGATCACACACCCAAATTTTCATAGTGTGACACATCAGCTTGATACCTCTTTAATTTGAATAATTGTGAATTTCTCCTTTGCTCTTATAAAAAGGCACCACAATGCTTCTCCTCCAATCTTCATGCATTTTTTTGCGTCGCCAAATAACATCGAATAAATTTGTAAGCCAAGTCAAACCACGCTCACTTAAAACTCTCCAAACTTCTATAGGAATGTTATCATGTCCTACATCTTTCTCAGGTCTCATATCCTTCAAAGCATCATCTTCTTCCTTTCTTTGTATTTGTCTATAGCTTGCATGATTCAAGTAACTTTCACTACTAACTAGATCTCCCAAAGTGAACTCTCTATTGCCTTCCCCAATGAAAAGCTTATGGAAGTACTGCTTCCATCTAGTTTCTATATCCTTCTGGGTAACAAGCACGTGGCCTTCTTCATCCTTAATGCATCTCACTTGAGAAAGGTCTTTGGTCTTTCTTTCTCTTGCTTTGGCCAACCTGAATATATCCTTCTGGCCCTCCTTAGAAGCAAGATTTTTGTAAAAACCTCATAAGCTTTTAACTTATCTTCACTTACAACCTTCTTTGCTTCCTTCTTCTATATTTTGTAGTTTGTGACATGTTCCTTTGTTCAATCCTTATTCATAGCTTTAAAGAATGCTCTTTTAATTTTGAGCTTCTCTTGCACCCATCCACTCCCCTACCAAGCTTCCTTTTGGTCTGGAGCTCCTCCCTTTGACTCGCCTACATCTCGTTGGCTACCCTTCGGATACAAGATGCTACCGCCTTTAACATCTCGTTTGTACTTCCGTTACAATCCCAAGATAAGTCTTCTAAAACCTTCTCCCTGAAGCTTGATTGCTTCAATTGAAGATTCCACCATCTAGTTTTAGTGATCTTGGAAACACTCATTTTCTTTACCAATCCTTGTATTTGCACATCTATGATCAACAAGAGATGTGGAGTGAACGTCCCGGCAAAATCTAAAAGTTTTCTTAAATCCATGTTGAAAAGATCCGAATTGTTTTGAGATAAAAAGAACACTTTTTAAGAACGTATCTCTCTTGCGCTGGTTGTCGGCCCCTTAACACGCAACCCTCCTTAATTTTACCCAAGCTTGGGACCGGCCATGACTGAGTTAAAAATAGTAAAGCCTTCTCCCACTATAAGTAGGTCGGCTACATGGATTATTGCTCAAATCCATGTTGAAAGATTCACCTATTTTCTACTATGGCTGTTGACTACCTAACGCAACCCCCACAAGAGAGGGATTTGAACCTTGATCTTTTGGGTGGTAAACACATTACATTACCACTATGACATTTAAGCACATACTGAGCACAAGACCAATATTATCAAAAAAATTCTCTAGTAAATTTTAATTTAAGTCAGACACTTATAAATTTGATCTCCATATTATTGATCAGTAGAGTTGACAAAGAATAAAAAACCTTTGAAGAAGCTTTTCTTTGGGAGTGTTAAGGGGATGGAAGGCCAACATTGTCCATATGTTACTTCGCTCAAAAAGGGTGTAGCATAGGTCCTTTCATGGCACAGATTCAAAATGTGTATCTCTGTGCAATGATATGGTTCTAAGTCTGCTTTAGCATCTTTCGTTCCTCCTAAACATTACTCTTCCTGGATGGTAGTAATGCCGTATCTGAATTGACACTCCTTGTTAACCACGCCACTATTACACATTGTCAATTCATTATATCTGAGTTGTTTTTTCATTTTGGAGTTCAGAATCTGGAAATGGTTTTGCCACTTTTAAAACATCTTTCTTCATTTATGGCTTGCTTGTCATTCACCGCTTCTATTAGATCTTGCACTCCCTATAGAGCACTTGGTAAATAGGTTTTTCCAAGCTTGTAAAAGTTGGGTGATTAGGTCGACTAGTGTGTTCGATTAGTCGACTATGCTATGATGTCGACTCAACTTGGCCCAATCAGCTTATAGTCGTTCATGCCGACTAATTGGGCCGACTATCATCCTATAGTCATAGAGTTTTGTATAGTCGGCCATTTTTACATAGAGTTTTTGTATCTCATATTTTATGTTGTTAATGTTCCTTTTTATATCATTTTATGTCATGTTGTATAACTTTTGTTCATGCTATGTTGTGTAGCTTATGATATATTTGTGTTGCACGTTTAGTTTATGTTGTCGTGTTTTATATTTAGTATATGTTCTAAATCGAACCACATACCAAAATAAAAAAAGGTAGGGTATGGTGACACCGAGGTCGGGGAGGCATCAAACGGTTCTACATAGGGATGATTTATATTTATATTAGGGGTGCACATCGATCAGATTTTAGCTTAATCCATATCCAGTCCAACCTTAACGGATTTTTGTTTTCTCGAATCCAATCCAATCCATCAAATATCCGAATCCAATCCAATGCAATCCGTCGGATTACGGATTGGTTCAGATTTTTACATTTACATTTTCCTGTTCAACGATGTACTCTCACATTGTCTCTCGAACATTTGAATAAATATAATGACTTAAAAATCGGTAAATATGAATAAATGTAAAGAAAAGAAAAACCACATAATCAAATGAAAGTTGAAGAATTCAATTAATCCATTATAATTGTTGAAGGCCACACAATCAAAGTGAAGAATTATATTGAATTGGAATTTTAAGTTTTTTTAATAAATAATGCATTAGTTTGGTTTTTCAATTGATTTCCTCCAAATGATTTAAATTAGAACAATACAAGTTATCAAAAAAGGATACAAAGACAAGTTAGAAACTTTCAAAATGTGATCTTTGTGATCGAATATTGATGAAGTCCATGATTAATTAACTTAGAATGTTAAGCTATGCCAAAGCACAATCACTCGTAAGAACATCCTTCAAGGCTCTATTTTATAACATTAAAAAAATGAGAATAATAAAATATTCATATTCGATTGAGTATGCAAGAAAAAACTAACTTAAACATATCCCACTAGTTAGGCATCATGCATTTCATTTAAAATGGACTTGAGATCGAATTTATTTGTATAATCATATCTATAGTTGAAATATGCAAATTCTATGAATATTATGAATAAAAAATGTATATCAAATTAAAAAAAGAAAGGAATTGAAGTAATGTTTATTTCTTTTTAGATGACCCTAAAATAAGGTTTCAAGATAGAACAAGTAAAAGGTAAGAAGCAAAAGGGTCAGTAATATCTAACAATAACAAGACCATTATACCAAATCTATCTTCTTTTAACAAAGATCAGTGGCAGCATATGGAGACCAAATGGTATGGTATGGGAGGGATTACATTGTTTGAGATGGATGGTGACATTGCGAGGACATGGGTGGTGGCATTGTGCTGGAGGGGAATAACATTGTGCAAGAGGGAGGCATCATCGAAATTGACTGAGAGGGAATTATGAGGAATATTGGCGATCAACATTGAAATGAGAAAGGGAACTGAGAGGGTAATAATTGAACATGGATTATAATTTTACAAGTTATAGTCATACTTTACCATTTTGGATATTTAACATTTGCCTTTTAAGAGAGAAGAAAGGATGATATCTAGAAGACTTGTATCCAAGATTGTAGCATGAATGACATTCATTATGTCCTTACAGGAACTTCAAAATAGCTGTACATAGATTATATATATCTGTGTATATCTAAGTATGTATGTATTATGTGTGTATGTATCTACATGCGTGTGTGTTAAAGGATTAACGAATTGGATCGGATTTTGGTAAAGAGCCGATCCAATCCATACTTTAACGGATTTCAAAAATTGTGATCCGATCCAATCCATTAGAATGATAAAACCAAACCAATCCAATCTAATAGCATTGGATTGGATCGGATTACGGGTTTTATCCGATCCATGTCCCTAATTTATATGATATTCATTTACTGCTAATGCTAATTTATATGAATGCTAATTTTTTAATAGGTGTAGTATTTTTGTTTCGTTTTTATGCTTTTATGAAAGTATTATATCTTTGAAAATGTCTAATATATGTAATTATATAAAAATATATGTATAAAATTGATTTCTATATTTAAAATAAAAAAAACCAAATTTGACTAAAGTCCGACTTAATTCTGATTAGCTTATTCAATGATCTGGCTGACTGAGTACCGATTACCGGCTTCTGCATCCTTGGGTTTTCGAACCATCACCTTCAGCATTAATGGTTGTGTTCAACTGCCAACTCGTCAAGGTTTCCGTCAAGGTTTGGCAACACTGTTGTAGATATTGATTTGCATCACTGGGATTGGGAGTTTTTAATTGTGAATTATGCTGACAATTACAACAGTTTAAAACTGAAACATATGCATAACCTTTAATTAATCTTAAACTAACCCTATTTGACAAAAGTCAGGTAAAGGAGTTTGAATACTTGCAGTCCCACGTCCCAGATTCACAGAAAGAGACATGAATCCTGATATCCATCAAAAGCCCAAAACTGCTGTTGATTCTTTCCATTTCACCATGCTGTGGTGTAGGGGTAAACCATCTATTGTGTATTGGTAGCAGCCCTTGATGAGTTTTCCCAACTTCCATCTACAAAGATGCAAAATTCAATGGAGAACTCATCTTTTCTAAATCACCTTTCTCATGTAGCAAAACTGATCTGCAAGCTGGATGAATTCACCGTTGTACTGTATACTCTTGGAGACTATTGAGTCTAAGAAACATCTTGGGTGGGAATATGGCTTATGGAAAACCTAGTTAGGCATTTTTTAATTGGTTATGTTTGCAATCCCATTCCACTAATCAGATGAAAACCCTTCTAAATGCGAGTTAGGAGCTGGAGTAGGAGAAGCTTTGTCTCAGGACCTTATTCCTGCACCAGTGAGTTAGTGATGAAAAGCACATCACCGACTGTAAAGACATTGGAGCAGTGATAGGATGGTTGGCATCCATGGGGTTGTTTGGGGGGGGGGGGCGTACAGGTACTTATGAACTGTCCTCTTTCTCTGCATCGGAGAACTGTAATGAGGTTGTGAACATGATTTTCCATTTGCAAATGGATACCTTCATTCAAATGCTATTTACTCTTGTATATTTAGTGGTCGGTCTTTGTTATCTGATTATACGAAAATATTCCATTGTGGTAATTTTCTATCAAGACTTTCGCATGTTTATCGCAATCTTCCTCATCTGTTGATGACTCCATTTCAATAAATCAATTATGGAACTCTTTTTTTTTTACTTTTTTCCAGAAAAAAACTGGCATTTGAACATTCCGGGTTATACGAGGGAGGATCAAAAATTTCAAAGGAAGCAGGTGATTTCTTAGGTCTTAAATTTTTGAGGATCTTTATTATTCCATTTCAAGTATTGGTAATTATTTGAAATATATCAGATATAAACTGGTACTTGGTAGCCACACTAGCACTTACTGACATCTTTTTATGTCCATTTTCTGGTTTGTTGGAGAAATGGTATAAAGGGAACACCCTCCTCTGTCGGCGCTGCAGCTTCGACCACCTTCTCCCTGCAGGTCACTGCCTCACTGCGGCCCATTCGGCCAGCTACCGCCTTGCGGGATGCCATCGAACCCTCAACCGGCTGCTGCCCGACTCTCGTGGGCTGCCTCAACTCCATCGTGCCGTAGTTTGGCATCGGTTTCAGCTGTATATAGTCTGTTTTCGGCCGGAAACAGTGATTTCAAACACATAAATCACAATTTTTCGGACCTAGACTACAACAAGGATTGAAGAGGATGGTTATATGAGTCTACACGTACAACCACTCCTCCATATGAGTGTCTAGACTCGCTCAGGGTAGTCTACTTCCCAATTTTGTTCCGGATTTTCGGTATTTATTTATCATGTCAGAAATTAAGGCTGACGTATTTTCATCGTCTGATGCTTTCAAGGACCTGATATCAGAAAGCACAGCACAATCAGAGTAGTGCCACACCCAAATAAGATTGCTTATTCCTCTAAAACAGGAAAGAGACAGGACCTCTGATGCTGGAAAAGTCATAAACTAACGTGCCCAATTATATGGCTACCTCTCCGGCATAAATGCAAGGAGGATGTATGGATAATATGGGATCTTGTATAACAAGATTTGATTTTCCTTTCGTAAAGATGGATGGGACCAATTACACGTTGCGGCCCATGCAGTTTCACCCTCTTATGCAGTGCCATGAGAAGGAGCACATTTTGAATGATTCTGAGCTGGCGTACAAGACTGGGGCCAATGCTTCTTGGAAGCAAGATGATGCCTATACACAGATTTGGCTCTCGAAGATGCTCACCACGGAGATTGCCAATGACATCGTCAATCAACTCACAGCCAAGGCTACGTGGAACATCTTAGCAGCTACATATGGGCAAGCTAAGAATGAGAGCAAGATCCTTCAGTTGCAGTATGGCATCTTTTCGACCAAACAGAATGGTCGACCTCTTCATGCACACTTCTCTTATCTTCGAGGCATGTTTGAGCGTTTCCACAGATTTATGCCCACTACTACCAGCACTCATGGTTTCAGATTTTGCGAAATTTCGACAAAATTTTGACGAAATTTCGGTTTCGACAAGGCACCGAAATTTCGAGCGAAATGGCGATATGAGGCCAGTTTCCGATCTTTTCTTCACAAATGGTGATCGATATGGGCGAAATGCCGTCGAAATTTCGTATCGACAGGATATCGATATGATATCCGAAACTGATATTTAAACCCTTGCCAGCACTGAGCAGCAACATGCAACTATGACCGGAGTCTTTCTATCCTCCCTTGACTCAGAGTACGATGCAACAAGTACTCAACTTCTTACTAGAGAGATGATATCACAGATGGAGGAGGTCTACAAGAGGATGAGCAGGATCAATACTTCGTCTACTACCATGGCCTAGACACCCTCTGCCATGGTAGCATCTCGTGGCAGAGGGGGTACTTCACAGTTTTGCGGGCGTAGATCCTATGGTCGAGGAGGACGTTAGTGTGGCCCATGCTCACATTGTCACCGTCTAGGACATTAAGAGGAGACATGCCATCTGAAGCATGGATATCATGCATCTGCCCATGTAGATGAGCAGACAGAGACTACTTCTGGTCCTTCTCATGATTCGAGGCTTGACGACATGGTCTTTAGATTGAGAGAGATGGTGACTACACCGCCCACACAAGCAACATGATCTTCAGATGTTGTAGCCGCTGCCAACGCTTCTATGAGTTCATGTATTGCTTATGCACTTACCAGTTGTAGCAGTTCTGATTTGACTGATTGGATCATGGACTCCGGAGCTTCTCATCATATGTGTGGAGATCGAACTCAGTTCACTTCTTACAGATCTATCCCTCTTGATAGATCAGTGGTGATTGCTAACGGGGTTCATCTACCCATCGTTGGTTAGGGAGAGATTGTCCTAGCCCCCTTGATGGGCCTGCAGAATGACTTACATGCTCCAGCATTTCAGATGAATCTTTAATTTATTAGCCAGATTGCAAAGATTTAAATTACCATGCCATATTTGATCCATCTTCTCTTGTATTTCAAAATATACTCATGGACAGTGTGATTGGATGTGGCCATGAGTAGAGAGGTCTTTATCGACTGGTCCAACCTCTGCGTGCTAATGCTGCCACCATTCCTTTTGGCTCCGTTTCTCCTTTCATGTGGCATCTTCGCTTTGGACACCTTCCTCTGCAGAAGCTATGTCATATTCTCCCTCAGTTATCTACTCGTACTACCTTGGAGTGTGAGGCATGTCAGCTTGGGAAGCACCATCGCTCTTCATTTCCGAGTTGTCAAATTCATCAAAATAGTCACTCGTTTGAGTTGTTTTATTTTGATATATGGGGTCCTAGTTGTGTTCCCGATCACCAGCGACATCGGTCCTATATGGTTGTTGTGGATGATTTTTCTAGATTATCTTGGGATTTCGTGTTAAAGATTAAGTTTGAAGTGGGTCCTGACATTAAATCATTTCTTATTGAAATTAAGAACATTTTTCTGCTAATGTGAAGTTTATTAGCACGAACAATGCCTTGGTATTTCCCACTTTACAAGTATATGACTTCCTCAGATCTCTTGGTATTGTTCATTAGACTTATTGTGCTTACACTTCGCAACATAATGGTGTTGATGAACATAAACACCGTCATCTTGTGGATGTCACGAGGAATCTTTTGATTCAGAGTCGAGCTCCTCATTCGTTCTGGAGTGATGTGGTTCTCACTGCTTGCTACTTGGTGAATCACATGCCTTCCGCTGTCCTTGGAGAAAGTTTCCTTTCTTGATCACATTTCCCGAGAAGGACCTATTCTTCCTTAGTCCTAGGGCTTTGGGTATGTGGCATTTTTTTACTCCTAGTCGTGACAAGCTCTCTCCAAGAGCTGTCAAATGTGTGTTCATTGGCTATTCTCGTACCCAAAAAGGGTATAGATGTTTTAATCCTATAGGGAGAGTATTGTGTGAGTGATGATGTCACATTTTTTGAGTCTATTATGTATTTTTCTCATACAAGTGGCAGGTTGTCTAACTCCGACTCTGGAGAGGATGTCTTTGTTCCACTACCTCCGTTATCTCTACTAACAACATCCCATGTTGAGTCACAATCATCTCCACCTCCACCTCTTTCTACCCTGACAAAATTTTTGCCACGGTTTTACATTCGCAAGTCCTCTACTCGCCCCTTTCCTCATGTGCCATCCCCATCATCCAGCACACCTCAGGTATGTACTGAACACATTGTTTCTACTGATGGCACTGGTGATATACTTGTACCACAAGATATTGTACAGGAGGAGCTGATACTAGAGAACAGAGAGGTTGATGACCTTGATATGCCTATTGCCTTGACGAAGCTGCGTCGTAACTATGCTACTTATCCTCTAGTTATTCATGTTTTCTTAGATCATTTTTCAGAGGAGTACGAGAAGTTTGTCGTGGGACTCAGTTGTTATTATCCCACGAACATACCACGAGATCGTACATGATAGTAGTTGGCGACTTGCCATCAAGGAGGAGATGGCCACTTTGCAGTCTCGTGGTACATGGGGTACTGTTTCTGCTCCTCCATGTATCTTTGTTGTGAGAGGCAAATGGATCTTTACAATCAAGCAAAGCGCATATGACAGTGTTGATCGCTAGAAGGCAAGGCTTGTAGCACGTGTGTTTACCCAGACTTATGGGGTGGACTATCATAATACTTTCTCAACAATGGTCAGATATTCGACATTGCACATTCTTTTATCAATTGCTATGACTCGAGAATGGTCTCTTTACCAACTTGATGTGAGGAATGCGTTTCTATATGGAGAATATACATGAGGAGGTACATGGATTGCTGCTGAAGGGGAGTCTCAGAAGGTGTGTAGGCTCCACAAGGCAATCTTGAAGGATATGGGACAACCCTTAAGCGCATCATCGAAGCGTGAGGATCGCATCGAATACGATCCAGAGCCACTAGTCACACTAGTAGCTCGAGGCAACGGAATTTTAAAAAAAATAACGCGATGAAACCACATGATCGAAGAACACTTCTCGGATCGTTTCATCTAAACCACAAATAAGTATTAGGTTTACCTCTTGAAGCGTGGTTGCGATCGAGTCTCTAAACGAAGAGACCTCCTGTCTCAAGTCCGATCCGACGGAGGAGACGCTTAAGTGTGTGTTGATGAAACACGTGCTTCTCGCAATCAATGTTGATGATCCAAATGGAGAATCTCCTGATCTCGTCACACGAGATCGACGTCTTCTTCACGAGCGAGTCACACCGAAGGAGACGGAGATTCACGAGCAAACAATCCGTCAACATAACGATGATGCTGCGGCGATGGCGATTCTCTCTACGGCTCCATGATGGACAACCACAATGAGAGGATGTGTAGAGAGAATATATTGTTGTAGTTGTTGTAACTTGAAGAGCAAGGGGCGCCTCTTCTTGTATAATACTTTGGGAGTCCATGGATCACAATCCATGGAATACGCGAAATCAATTGGTGAGATTGATTTGTGCTTTTTTTCAATGGCCAAGATTTTGTTGTAAGAACACAACAACAATTAATTTAATTTAGATTAATTATATATTGATAAATCAATATAAATAATCCCAAATAAATAAATCATGTATTGGAGATTATTGAATGGAGATTGCCTTCTTCCTTAATATGGGAGTGGATGGCCACCCTTTCCTAATGGGAGTTGGTGGCCTCTACCCTTCCTATTGGGAAGGAGCCAATCTCATGTAATCTCATGAGATTACATTATTCCATAGAAATCTACAAGATTTACAACACTTGTGGTAAATTATTCTACATAAATAATTCATAATTATTTTGTGAATATTGCAATCATGCCATTGGAAAATTGTGAATCACATTCACAACCCAAATTAAAATGTGATTTACATTTTCAATTAATTATCTAATGTGAATCCAATTCACATCAATAATTAATCAACAAATATAAATCATAATATACTCTCTCTAATATATTATAAATCACATTTATAATATATATATATATATATGAATAATTTGGATAGTGCTATCCATGTTATTCATATCCGTGATAATTAAATCACATTTAATCATCTTAGATCTCTATTCTCATGTGCCCAAATAATCTAAATCACATTCACTTTATTCAATCTTTGATTATTAAATCACATTTAATTATCAACGACAACTCTCCTTATAATATTAATCACATTCATATTATTCATGATAATTAAATCATATTTAATTATTAATTTTCTCAATGCTCGGATAGATATATCAACAATGAAATTATCCTTAAACTCTTTAAAGGATAATGCTCTTTTTCCGTGGATACTTAGAGATAAGGATATGGCGATTGTATTGTTCCATATATAGTGACTTGGATATTGAGATCACATCTCAAATCCATATCTTGTGGACCTCTCATAAATGTTTGATTAAATCAAGACTTCAAATCTAATTTTCTCATTGCATCTGAATTACATTCAGATCAATCTCCTACATTTGGACCAAGATCAGATCACTTCTCTATTGAGAGGAGCCATTAAAATCCAGACTCGTTTCATCACTCCCTAGGAATAGAAGCATCTTGGTTATACAATCGTTTATGATCACATCACCCTCAGGTATTCCTAATACATGTACATCTTGCATACTGGAAGACTTAGAATGAAGTCGAAGTTTTAGATCTCTTTTAGACTCTCTTTCAGGATTTTATCATCAAGTTTCTCATTTAATCATTGGGAGTTGATATCGATCATATACTTTCAAAAAGCATATATCATACCTAGATGTTGATCATATACTTCCCACATGCATTTTTTGAAACCTTACAAATTCAGTCAAGCTTCCAAAGTAAGGCGACCGTGCACGGAATTTGATCTTTCCCAATATCTCATGAGTGAGCTCATGTCTTCCGGTTCAGTAAATGAACATGTATGATCCTTTGAGAGATCATGTTACCCATATGGCCTTGTATGCACACCAGTGCACCGGTGTATAGACCTTGATTAGATCATCAACCTATTGGTCTGCCAAATGTACATACTCAAACATACAGTAACACATCTGTCTCCGGTCAGAGGACGTGTGCCTTTATCGTGACAGTATACGACATAGGTCTTTGCTTATCTCAATCTCATTAAGTCAATTCTTTGACCTAACTTATCTAACACCTTCGAATGTCTATTCCTATGCAGAGGACCTGCATCAAGAGGTCGGTTAGATATCAACCTTTAGAGAAAGGATTGTCATCTCTTTTTCAGGCCGGAGATCATCTCTTAATAATCATTTGACGATGCTTGATGAGTCCTCAATCTAACTCTTTAGATATTCATCCAAGCACCAGCCTTTACGATTCAACAATTGAATCAACAGTTGTATGATCACTAAGATGGCCATGGTACATAACCCTAATTGCACTAAGGAACCTATTATGCAAATTAGTTATTCTTTATTTTAGATCAGGAAATGATATTTGCAAAAACATTTATTGCATAATGGCTCGCCGTGGGCTCGCATGTTTAACAATCTCACACTAGCCCAAAGGGCCCCAAAGAGCCATTAATAGGCTAATCTTTTAAACCCACACTCATGTGAGAATCATATGTTATTGTGAAAAATAGCTTGGTAAGCTGATCAGTAACTCTGTTCTTGAGAGACTACACCAAGTCCTTTTACGACACTTGCATATCTCCTAGTAACAATGATTGCCTCCAATGCGAATGTTGCATCTTATGCAACAAATACTCTGTTAGTTATAGTGTCCTTGACACTACATCTCAATAATTATTATAACCAGTGTATCCATTCTCCTTATCAGAATACCCTTATTCCAGAAAATCTCTATCTCCTAATGTATCCGTAGGTAAGACCTTTTAGATCTCTATCTATAAAGTCTTAATTTCTTGAGGATAATACTTTGAGATCACTATCTCTAAGTCTTGTCATCTTTGAAGATATTGTTATTACTGCAATTAAGTGTTTTATCTCCATAGTAGGATTAACAACAGTTCACTACTCCCACTGCATGACAGACATCCAGCTTTTGTACACATCTAGCATACACACGAATTCTCACGACTGATGCACAAGGGCAAGCAGTTTTAGCATTCACTTCCTTAACTCTTTGAGGTGTTATCCCTTTACATAGGTCAGTTCCATATCTTTCTTGGAATGTTCCATGAAATGGAATTGTCCAAGGTGTACCACCAATGTGACGGTACCAATACCCTCTTTTCTTTGCTTCTGAACAATTTCAAAACTAAGATCTAAGAGGTATCTTTGAGATAATATCTCAAGGTATGGAACAACCGGATTATAAAACACCTATTATTATTTTCATTCCAAACGATTAGGATATCATCTACATTTAGCACGATTAACACAATGGTACTCCCACTAAACTTCATATGGCTAATCAAGATTCTATCTGAAATCATAACCTTTATAATTTCATCAAATCTCATGTTCCAACTATAAGAAGCTTATTTAAGACCATAGGTTGAGTTTATTTAGCTTGCACAACTTGCTTTCCTCAGCCATGAAGCCCTGGGATTACTTAATGTGTATATCCTCAAAGAGGTATTCATAGAGGAATGCATTTCATCTTGAAGATGTCAAAGTCAAGTTGTGTAGCTATAATTAGTAATATTATGATGGAGTAAGCATGATCACTGAAGAACAAGTCTCATCGCAAGCGATGTTTTCTCTTCGATGTGTATCTTGTGGATATGAACCATACTTTGAAGGTTTCTACCTTCTTATCAGGTTCCCTCTTTCTTTTGAAGATCCATTTACACTTTAACGAGTCTTACCTATATAGGTGGATCCGCGAGGGTCCATATACAACACTTGTATATGAAGTCTATATTAGACTTTATTGCTAACATCCATCTTTCCATGTCATGATCCTTAGAAGCTTCATCATATGAAGTCCCAATCAATGTCAGACTTAACTGACATATGAAATCCATCCTCAAACTCATTTGAAGAGGTATGAGTGTTTCATCTTTAATTGTCCTTTTAGTTTCCTATTTCAGGAGCCTCATTATCTTCTCAAGACTAAATGAGTTCCTTCGCTTCATTTTCATCTTGATTCTCAAGAAAGTAATCCTCTAAGAATCACATCCTTAGATGAGATCTTTTAAGAATCTCAAGGTCATAAAGTAGGTATCCAATACCGTCATTTATATTCCTAATGAAGTAGCACTATCTGGTGCTAGATTCCTGCGTACTTGCATTCATGACAAAGTTATGAACCAAGCAACCCTAAATCCTCAAGTGTCCAACACAAGGTTAGGTTCCAAACCATAGCTTAAGAGGATGTTTGGGTTTAGATTTTCATGGAATCTTATTAAGGATATATATTGTAGTCTCTACTACATGGATACTAAGATGTAAGTATGTTGATATTCATCATTAATCAAATCATATTATTCATTGTATCTCCCTACAACTCTATTGAGTTAAGGTGCATTAGGACGAGTGAGATAGGAATGATATTCCTTTCTCTAAAAAGCTATTCCATGAATTTAAAGAGTACTTGCTACCTAGGTTAGATCAAATTCATTTCATCTTCCATCAAACTTTGGTTCTAAACCAAAATTGAAAGCTTTGAACATTTCAAATGTTTCTAAGGTGAAAAGGAACAAATCTCATCTCACAAATAATCATCGAATGATATCACATATGATGTTTGTTTATTATGTGATTTGTCTGTTGCATGGGGTTGTAATCTTCCCCTCTAATCTCTGTAGAGTTAGGATTTCTCGACCAAATTGTTTCATAATCTTTTGACACAAATTATGCACATTCTTTTCACACTCCTCACTCGTAGACTTTCTTGGGCTATCATGCGGATAAATTAACCGATATGCTGGAGTTAACTCTCGTTCAGTAGACTGTTGTGGCTATAAAAGCATATTAACCCCTCCATTATTATATCTTTAGATGTAAGACTACATTGCCACTGAAAAATGGTTTTTTTAAGATTGATCCCTACTCTTTTCAATTTTTTTTTACAAATCATCATCTTTTTTTAGCTTTAACATGTTTTGCTGCATGCATCCTCCTGGTTTCAACTGTTTAATTCGCCATACAAAATTGTTTTTTGGATTGGCATCCCGTTGTTACTCAGCATTCGTTTTCTCCTCTTAACGATTTACTTGGAACAATTCTGCAGATGACCGATGACATCCATAAGAGAAGGTTAGAAATGGTAAGCTGCTAACACCGTGTCAGAAAAAAGTATCTGATCTTTTAGAACAATTTTAGTTTTTTATGTAAAAGTATGCTGATTAAAATGGGCATGCCAGATTCAGGCACTGTTGGAATCCACACAGGCAGGAATTGATACAAGTGGTTCAAAAGGGACTCTCAAGTCAAATATACATGAGACTACTATGGATACCACGTTAAGATCTTCTGCAGGTCCTGATCAATTGATTTCACCATCAGTTGGTAATTCCATGATGAAAGTGCCTCGGTTCTAATTTGATGTCAGCTCTTATTTGATTCTCATCATAGACCTTTTCCAGATGCAATGGTAAGCATTATCTTTCATGCAGCAAAACTTAAAAATGTGTCTTCATTTCTTACTTTGCATAGTGCCAAAATATCTTAGTTGAAACCTCTGGTAACACATTTTCTCGGATAGGTTTTGTATTAATGACCCCTTTCTTGGCATTTGGAAACTTCTCCATAACCCACTCTCATACTTTGTGAATATTATATGTGAGAATAGTTCTAGGTGTTACAGTTTCCCCATTAGTATTTGCAACGTCTTGGTTGCAATATGACCATCACTTATTGTCAGTGATAGTGGTGAATGCACCTTACGGGTAACCTTTTACTTTTATCTCTTTGGTAGGGGTGATTCTACATCATCAATAGCCTTTTCCTGTATTAAAGGGATCTTGCTCTAATACTCTTTGTAACGTCCCGAGCTTATACTCAAGCCATTATAGAAGATAGGCAGTCGTCGCGACTAGTTGGGTTCGGGCCGTCCTGGACCCATTGAACATCAACATGCTTAAACCCAAGTTATGAAGTAGTAATCCCTTCTCTTATATCACACTCTCACACCTTGTGAGGATTTAGATGGGGGATTGTATTTGGGGTGCTACAAGATATCCCTCTAAATGCGAAAGAGGCCCGCACATTCCTTCAAGGTTGCAAAAGTCAGCAGTTAGTTAGTCAGGTTCACTGTCCAAGGATTTTGACAGCGGACGACTAAACGGATTTTGTTGGGCTTTAGTCGATTTTGTTTTTTTAATATTTTACATATATTTAAATCATTTTTATACATATATTCCTGTAAATTTACATAAACTTGCACATTTTGTATACTATCATAATAAAATAAAAGAAACAATTAAATTCCAATTGAACATTAAGAATCTTATTGATCTTGCTATATTAAGTAGAAAAAGCATTGTCCCATTGCAAAAAAATGACCGACTAGTCAATTGACTATAATCGGTTGGCCGAGTAGTGACTAATTAGTTCTTGTTGAGTCGTCCACCTCATGCTTGACTAAATCGACTGACTAAATAGCCTAGCCGATCATTTTTTGCAAGCTTGCTTTCTTGGATCAATATCTATTCTCATGGAGAACCCGTATATCCCTCTTATTATTAGAGAATGTTGTAATAGTCGACAACTAGGCCAATTCGTCAATATGAGTATGTAGTTACATGGTTTGGCCAAACGAATTAACCAAGAGTATATTAATTGTACACATCGAGTCAACGCCAACTCAGAGTCAAACTCAATAGCCAAATTCGGACTCAAACTCGATAAGCTTCGAGTCCAAGAATGCTGACTTGAATCCGAACTCGTTGAGTTCGAATTGGCTCATGAGCATCTTAATGAGCCTTTTATAGGTTGATTTTATAATCCTTGCATGTGAACATTCTCTTAGTTAGCCATCGAGCTCACTAGAAATCTTGTTAATAATAATAATGTTTGGATTTTTTGACAATACATATAAGTGTATTTTTTCATGTGCATTTGATAAGAACTTTAAAATTTTGACATGTAATACAAGTACAATAGCAAAAAGTGGAGAATTGTTCCTGAGATAGACTTATTTCTTCCCCACCATTATTAAGAATTTGTAAATGACATGACTTATCACTTTCTTTGAACAAGGAGATCATCCAAGGATGCATGAAGAAGTATCCAATCTAGGCATTAAGTAGTCAGTAGTTCAACCCTTAAATTCAATGGTTTCAGACTTATAAATTTGTGACTTCGTGAGTGTGGAGAATTAAGTTGAGAGTGAATAAGTTGTTTATTCCATATATCTAGGGTTCTTATATAGCATGAAACCCTAGAGAGAGAAACAAAAAAGAATTACATAGATACCCTTGAGGGGTTAAAAAGCTCAATGAAATAAATACATGCCAAAAATATAATAACTCTTACACTCCTTAAGTTGGAGCATATCTATCGATCATGCTCAACTAGGAGATAAACCAAGAAACACGTCTCTTAGGCATTGTCTTTGTGAGTATATCTGCAAGCTGAAGATCAGTAATTATATGTGGAGTACAGATTTTCCCTTCTCGTATTGCATCACATATAAAATGACGGTCAATTTCGATATGTTTGGTTCGCTCGTGAAAGATTGGATTAATGGCGATACTTGTGACGTGTTTGTTGTCACACTACAATGGAACATGATTAATCGCATGAAGACCAATTTCTGTCGAGAAAGACACCAACCAGGTAACCTCACACGTGGCATGGCCCATTGCTCTATATTCTGCTTTTGTACTTGACTTAGACCCAACTATTTATTTCTTGATACGCCAGGTACCAATGCTCCCTCCAACGAACATTGCATACCCAGTGGTAGATTGTCTGTCTTCAGGAGAACTGCATAATATGCATCAAGATATACAGTAATGTTGGTGTGATCGTTGATCTTGTAGAAAAGGTCACACCCTGGACATCCCTTTAGATAACAGAATACTAGAGAACCTCCTGTCAATGGTTGTAGCATGGTTTCTCCATGCGGTGGCTTCTCCTATTGACAACATATGATATATCAAGCCTGGTGACAACAAGGTAAAGTAGTTTATTTACTAGACTTTTGTATCGAGTGGGATCCTTAAACTGACGATCAGTAGAGATAGTATGCCTCAGTGCCTCTACTAGTATACCATACGGTTTGCATCCAAGCAACTTTGTAGAATGTCCTTGTAATATTTCCTCTGTGATAAATGTAGCCCCTCTGTAGTGTGCATCGCATCTATGCTCGGAAAATAACGGATATAGTTGAGGTCCTTGGTGACAAACACCTTTTGAAAGAAGGCCTTGGTTTTTGCAATATCTACTTTGTCATCACTGGTCACCACCATATCATCAACATAGGAAATCAATATCACAACACTAGTAGGTAATAGTCTGACGAAAACATAATAGTCAGATGTCATCCTCTAAAAACTAAGAGCCTGTGGACTCTTCTTTAGGTTGTAGATGGTTTTACAGAGTCGACATACATACTCCCCTCGACGGATTACCAATAGGACCGCAACATATTAACTTCTTCCTCAATATTACTGTATAAGCAGGTGTTTGATTCAAGGACCCAAAGCACACACAAGTATGAAGACAATGATTTACATGAAAAACTCTACGGAGAGGAAAAAACGACTAGGGCACACAATCCCTAATCTCCCTCTTAATGATTAGGGCTCTCTTCACAACAACAACCACAAAGCCTTTTCCCACATTAAGTAGGGTCGGCTACATGGATTCTTTGACTCCATTCATGTCTATATTGGGTCATTCTCGAGTTTAGATCCAAAAATTAAGAGTCCTTCGGATAGTCTCAGTGCAACACTTCTTGAGCATTCCTTGCCCTCTTTTAGCCAACTTAACATCCCAAGACTCACATCTCCTAACTGATTCATCATTTGACCTTCTTTACAAATGGTCAAACCACCTTAAGTGGTTTTCTATCATCTTTTCCTCGATCGGAGTTGCACCAACTTTTCTTCTGATTGCATCATCTCGAATCTGATCTTTACGTGTATATCTACACATCCATCTTAGCATTTTCATTTCTGTTACTCCCATTCTATGCACATGTCTATGGTTTACAGGCCAAAACTCATATCCATAGAGCATGGCATGTCTCACAGCTGCTTTGTAAAACTTTCCTTTGATTTTCAAAGGAATTTTCTCATCACATAGAACATTAGACGCTCCTCTCCACTTTGTCCAATCTATTTTTATTCTAGTAGTAACATCTACATAAATTTCCCCATCAAGTTGTAAAATAGATTCTAAGTATCTAAAAGAATCTTTCTTCTGAATGTTATCATCACCAATCAGTGTTGCAATAGTCGGCCGACTATCCCGAATAGTCGGTCCGACTATGAGGTGCGGTGGGGTATCCGACTGAACAGACCTCCAATCGGGCAATAGTCGGCCTGACCGAATAGTCGACCGACTATTCGACCGACTGGCCTGACTATGAGGCCGACTGGAGTTTGACTCTTCATATTTTTATTTTTTTATTTTCAATTTTCAATATTTATGGGTTACATTTTACCATGGTATCTCCACAAATGTCAAATTCTATATGTCTATTATATTGGTCGATACTTTTATCTTGGATTCATGTTAAATAATGGCCATATATTTATAAAAATATAAGAATATATGTATTATAAATAATTTTTATATTAAAAAATACAAAACCGAATAATTCCGAATAGTCGCTCGAATACCGATTATTCTCTATTCAGTGACCCCTCCGACTGAATACCGAATACCGTCTTCTGCAACACTGTCACCAATCTTCACCTCGATTTCTCCACCATTGCTTGCCATAAAAAATGCACTCCATATACTCAATCTTAGCCCTACTTATACGAAATCATTTAGTCTCTAAAGCATGTCTCGAAACCTCAAGCTTCTCGTTTACTCCATCTCTAGTCTCATGAATCAACACAATATCATCAGTGAATAACATACACCAAGCTATCTCATCCTGAATGTGACTAATCAACTCGTCCATAATCAAAGTAAAAAGGAAGGGACTTAAAGCTTGATGCGGATCAATGTTGATGTCAAAATAGTCAATCTTCCCTGACTGGATCCTTACACAAGATGAAGCCCTATCATACGTATCCTTTATAAGGTTAATGTATAGGACATGTACTTGTCTCTTCTCCAAAACTCTGTACAATATCTCCAATGGGATAAAATCACAAACCTTCTTCAAATCATTAAAAATCATACGGATGTTCTTCCTTTTAACTCTATAAATCTCAATTTCTCTCCTCAGATGGCTTTAATAGTTGAGCGACCTAGCGTGAATTCGAATCATGTTTCTTTTACTTTGAAAATTCGGCTTAACCTTCTTTCGATCACACATTCCCAAATTTTCATAGTATAACTCATCAACTTGATATCCTTATAATTCGAACAATCTTGAATGTCTCCTTTGTTCTTATAAAGAGGCAGCGCGATGCTTCTCCTTTATTCTTTAGGCATTTTCTTGCTTCGCCAAATAATATTGAATAAATTTGTAATCCAAGTCAAACCATGCTCACCTAGAACTCTCCATACTTCTATAGGCATGTCATCAAGTCCTACACTTTTCCCATGTTTCATAACCTTCAAAGCATACTCTACTTCCTTCCTTTTGTATTTGTCTATAGCTTGCACGATTTAAGCAACTTTCACAGTTTCACTACTAGCTAGATTTCCCAAATTGATATCTCTCCATCTAGTCTCTATATCCTTCCGAATAACAAGTATGTGTCCTTTTCTCATCCTTAATGCATCTCACTTGAGAAAGATCTTTGTTCTTTCTTTCTCTTTATTTGGACAATCTGAATATATCCTTCTGTCCCTCCTTAGAGTGAAGATTTTTGTACTAAACTTCATAAGCTTGTGACTTAGATTCGCTTACAACCTTCTTTGTTTCCTTCTTTGCTATTTTATAGTTTGTGGTAATTTCCTCTGTTCTATCTTTATACATAGCTTTAAAGCATGCTCTTTTAGTTTTGAGCTTCTCTAGCACCCATCCACTCCACCACCCAGTCTCTTTTTGGCATGGAACTCCTCCTTTGACTAAGATAAAATCAAGCTTGTAAAAATCGACAGACTACGCCGACTAGTCGGTCCGACTAGTCGAGTCAGGGAGGTAGCTGACTCGACTAGGCCTGGTCGGCCATTAGTCGGTCAGCCTAACTAGTCGGGCCGACTAATCGGCCGGCTTTTACATCAAGCTTTTATTTTTATTTTTTTACTTTTTTTAAAAGTAAACTTATTCTAATATGCTTAATGTTATATTTAAAGTCAATTACTTCTTTTGTTTCATTATGTAAGTATAGAAAATATACAAATCTATGTTAATACATAAGCAAATTTATTCTAATATGCAGTAATGTTATATTTAAAGTTAATTACTTCTTTTATTTCATTATGAAAATATATAAACTATATAAATCTATGTATAAAAATTATATATATATATATATTTTAAATAATTTAAAAATTCAAAACCGACTAATGGCCAACTAACTCTGATTAGTCGTCCGACTGCCGATTAATCCTTAGTCAGTGACCCCGCTGACCGAGTACCGACTACCGCTTTCTGCAACCTTGGATAAAATTTCAGTCAAAGGATGAGTACAATAACTCAACACCCCCCTCAAGTTGGGCATAGTTGTCCACCATGCCCAACTTTCCTACATGCAACTCAAATGTACTATAGGCAAATCTTTGTGAGGAGATCAGCAACCTGATCAGTATATTTTAAGTAAGGAAAACATAACAATCCGACATCGATCTTCTCATGGATGAAGTGTCTGTTAATCTCCAAATGCTTTGTTCTGTCATGCATTATAGGATTGTTGGCCAAGGTTATTGCATCCTTGTTGTCACAAAACATCTTCATCGGCATAGTAACTTTAATGCCCAAGTCATGGAGTAGATCTTTTAACTTAGAATGTCTATAACGTCGTTTGTTAGAGCACGATATTAAGTCTTTGCACTTGATCTTGAAACCACATTGTGCTTCTTACTTCTTCAAATAACCAGATTTTCACATAGATAGACTGCATAACATGGGGTGGATTTCATGTCATTAACGAAGCCATCCCAGAGAATCCACGCTAAAAGATCCATAAGATCCATGGATATCAATATTTGATGTATATAAACCGGTTGATCAATGCGAGGGTGAACCCAACCTACAAAAAGTCCGGAAATAGAGATGGGGTAGAACCCGTCAATGAGGAGCAGTAGTGAGAAAGTTCTAGTTGACAGCTGGGTGCAGGGCCCTCCACAATGTTTTCTACAACCCTCATAGCAACCTTCAGGTTATAGGCATTCTTCCTCTTTGCCTGATGGTGGATAAAGTTGGTAAAGGTAGATATGACCGTCTTCTTCCAAACCCTATTCTCCGTAGGTATTCTCAGAGTCAACTTGCCCCTCTTCTTGAGGGATCTATCATAGATCCAGTTATGAACGAGTTTTTAGAGAATATTTGCTATTATATATATGTTCTAAAAATCGAGATAATGACTTTCGAAAGTCTAGTTATAGTATAGTACGAAAGTGTGATACACCGAAAGGGTCTCCCCAAGGTAGCAGCTATCCACCCCACTCCACTATTCCAACAAAATCCAGTAAAATGATGATAAAGGGAAATCTTTCTTGTTTATACAAACATGGGTTCTTAGCTCTTAGAATTGTTGAGACCTTCAGATTTTTAGCAAGACTGATGAACCCCAGTCAAATAATCCACGACTGTCAAACAAAGACTCAAGGGTGGGTATAGGTGTCTGGTATGTAACATCGGTGTATTCTTCAATTGTGACATCATGATTTTTATTGAACGTAAGAACTTTTCCTGATGATCCTTTTATTTAGAACAGAATTTTATTTACCACATTAGCATGTGAGGTGGTAGGAGCACATTTACAACATATGTAATATCTGATCTAATAACGATGAGGTCAATTTTCCCACCTATCTTTGACACCTTCCATTTCCAGCATCATCAAGAAACTCATCATCCTCTTTATTTAGTTTTCGTTTGCCTCATTAGGATTCATAGTAAGCGTGCATCCCAACATGTCACAGTCCTTCAATAAGTTCAAAGTGTATTTCCATTGACTTAGACACATCTCTTGGAGATCGAGCCATGCCAATACCTAGGAAATACTTTAGCTTCCCTAAGTTCTTTAATTCAAACTCAGTTGAAAGTGTTTTCTTTATCCTGAAAAGTTCCCCTTCATCAGCACCTGTAAGGATCATGTCATCAACATACACTAAAAGAATATATCTTTTTCCATCATTCCTCCTTGTAAACAGATTGTTGTTTTCATTCACTTAGATATATACATTCCTAATCATGACCACATAGAGATGTTAAACCCAGATCTTGGTGATTGTTTTAGTCCATACGAGAACCTTTTTATTTTACAACACCTCTCATCCTTTTCAATCCCAGGCGACATTTCCATATACACTTCTTTAAGATTACCATTCAAGAAAATATTTTTACATCAAACTAATATATTTTCTAGGAAAAATAAGTTGCAAGGAAAATAACCACTCTGGCCATATTCGTCTTCGCAACATAAACAAATTTCTCAAGGTAGTCAATTCTTTATTTTTGGATCAATATTCTAACCACGAATCGAGCTTTGAATCTGCCAACATTCCCATGAACATCATAATTGATTGTGTAGACTCATTTAGAGCCAACAAGATGAGCGCCCCTAGGAACATCAATAATATTCCAAGTATTATTTTTAACCTAGGCGTCTGTTTCTTCCTTCATAGCATTGACCCATTTCTGATCCTTTTTGGCTTCTTCAATATTTTTTGGAACATGATGATCATCGAGAGAGGTAATGAAGCATATACACCTCGAACTCATTTTGGTGTAAGCTACGAAGTCTTCTACAAGATAACGAGTAGAGGCTCAAATAGATCTAATGGCTTTTCTTATATCGATGGGATGATCATCCAATAAAGTGTTGGCATTATCAATATGGATATCAAGAGGGAGAGGGATACTTGCCGAATTCTCGTGATCTAGATCACCTGAGTAAGATTGACATCATGGTCCGAGGAAAGGTTGGCATTATAGTTTGGTATCGTCTCTTCTGTAGTTTCCACCACTTTATCCGACTAATTTCGTCTGCTATAAGTTTATTCGGATCTACGTATATTTCCACTGGTTTTTTCTCTATCTTTCCCACTACTCTCTCCCCTAGATGGATAATCTCCTGCATGTCACCAAGAAAGTAAACAACACTCTCACTTTTCTCAATATCTATACTCACAGACTCCCTCTGAGGAAAGTTCTTAAGAAAGTAGCACTCACTCTCAAAGAAAGAAACATCCTTATTCACACGAAGATGAGGTGCACGGGGTCATAACATTTGTATCCTTTCGAAGTTCCAGAATAACCAAAAAAGATACACTGCGTGACCCTTGGATCCAACTTTCGCCAATCTGGACCAGTGTTAATGAAGAAGGCAGACACATACAAAAACATGTGGGTTCGAACTGAAAGGAGAGGTATATGGATGATGACAGAGAAAGGAGTTCTCTTCTTAATCGCGATCGTTGGTATCCTATTGATCAGATAAGAAACAATACATACGGCTTCTCCCAAAAATTATTTGGCACATTTCACTAGAGCAAGAGTGCTCTCGTGGCATTCAATAAGTGACGGTTCTGCTTACTGCAACTCCATTCAGTCGTGACATTCAATAAGTGACGGTTCTTTTTGCTGCAACTCCATTCTGTTGTGGCTTGTTACTGCATGAGGCCTCATGTACGATATCCTTTTCATCAAGAAAAATATGTATGGATCTTTTCAAGTACTTCTTGGCATTATCAGTCATGATTCATGAACATTTTACTCTCATAGCGTATTGAGTGCTAGTCGTATTTATAAATTTCTTTGCGGCGACGGGAATTTCACTTCTATTTTGTAACAGGTACATATAAATATTTGGTGAAAAGTCATCAACAAAATAATATAGCATGTAAGGCCACCCATGCTCTTCACACTTGACCGAACCCAAACATCATAATGCCCTAACTTGAATGCATAATGCATGTTTGCTTTGCAAATTTGCAAATCTCACATTGCAAATCTTCATCAAACAATCTAGAAAAAATCTCAGTACTTGTGACCTTGATTGGAAATAGGAGGGCTGCTCCATACAATAGAGAATAAAATATCAAAAGGATGAGAACTAATACCGTCGGTGTAAACAAATGAGATCTGTGACTCTTTGCTTGTTGACATGCATCACAAACTTCTCACAAGATTTTGAAGAAAAGGGCAACTTAATTTATTTTGTAATGCGTGAAATAATGTTTTTATTTGCCTGAGCAAGTCGAAAATGTCATGTTTGAAGAGAATCTTTTTTTCGAGGAATAGGCATTTGGACAAGTAGCAGATGAAACACGTGTCCTTCCTTCAGCAGAACGGCGTGGGAGCTAGAGCCAATACAAGCCACGTTCGGCCACACTATTAAGCATAATTTTCTTTATGTGCATGTCTTTTACCACATGATGCTTGGGATAGATATTGAAATAACAGTGGTTGTCGTTACTGAAAGAAGAGATAGACAACAAATTCTTTGTGGCATTAGGAAGATGTGAGACGTCCCTGGGATATAATGGATGTTGAGGATGAGAAAAGGATTTGAAACCTATATACTCAATGGACAAACCTTAGCCCTTTTGAAAGTGAACTTCGTCGGATCCAGAATATGATTGGGATAGCTCAAGATTGCCAAGGGAGTTGGTAATATGATGAGTAGCACCGGAATGTGAAAATCAAAGTTATGGTGAAGTATGCTTAATGGCGTGTGCTTGAGGAGACGATGTGTCATCGAATCATATCTGTAATAATATTTTGGAGCAGTGTGATTAGAACACTCACAAACTTGGCTAGGGTTAGAAATATCCATCGACCACTAGAAGAAGAAAAGATCCCTCGAGTAAACCCACTATAAGAATAAGAAGGAGGAGCTCAACCTACGAGCATTGCATCCACTGTTATAATAAATGCGACCCTGTCGGAAGTGGGAAACTCGATCGAGACACATGATTGATGTCAATTTAGAGCGGTTGTTTAAAAGTAATTGTTCATGAGTGAGTAAGAGAGCTGCAATATCTTCATAGGAGCATGCTTCCGATCGACCATTGATAACAATAATAGTCGACTCATAATCAGAACCAAGGCCATGTAAAATCGAGGAGAGTAGATCATCCTCGGATAGAGGTTTCCCACAAATCGCATGGTTTGTACCATTTGCTTTGTTTAAATAATCTTGAATGCTAAGATCTCCATTCTTGATATTGCAGAAATTTGATCGGAGTTGATAAGCATGAGTTCACGGTTGAGTGCTAAAATATCACTCAAGAAAAACCCGAGAATCATGAGCATGAGTAAATCTGTATAGCTATGAACACATGCCTTTAGATGTAGATGAGATAATTTAGCTGAGCACTAACTGATCACAATGATGTCATTTTGTATACTTCGGTTGATTCCAAGCTCACAACCCTTATCATCTGTTAGACACTATTGTGGAGGTAGATATGTACCTTCGGTGATGTTGTTTAGGGCTTATGCCGTCGGGATGGGAGCGAGTTGAAAACACCACAACCGGTAATTTGTCTTGTTGAGCTTGTAAGGCACCAAAGCATGAATCATTGAGTGAGTTATGGTGCCCGATGCTTTTAGAGTTGATAAGGCAAAGGATTCCCCGTCCACGAGGTTACAGGTACCTTCCCTGCTCTGATACCATATAAGAGCAATAGAGAAGCTATTGTTTATTCATCTCTGCATATCCACAGAGATGACCATCACACTTTATATATAGGGATACAAAGAGATGCGGCCATGCAAGGTGATTGTAACAACCCCAATGAGGAAGGAACGCACATACATGCCTTGAGAAGATTCTACAGGAATATGTAGATTATTTCTAATAATCACAACTATTGTCACAATTTGAAGTTGAATGCCGGAGTGGTATAACACGATCATATGAAGGGATCCTAGAGGGGCCATCCAGCCTTGAAGGCCTAGGGGCCTGCTCGACTATCGGAGAAAATTGCCCAAGCTCCTTCTCTCATGCTTGCTCGCTCACCTTGAATCAAGAATGAATGAAAGATGGTATTCTGGTGAGGGATTCATGATCACGTAGGAACCTAATCTGATTTTTCTTATGCTAGAGGCATAACTAGAATGCATACTTTCTCATTATTGTTAGGTTAATTCGAATATGAAATCCCAATCATGGAAATAAAACATTCCACTTTTTATTTCTACTAGCCTTTGAGACATGTTGACTTCGAGAAATCTCAACCATAGTAGGTGCTATCGTAGGGTAGTTAGTCGATCTGGTTGCATTCTCTGTGATTAAACTTCTAGTGCATGCAAGGTTGCAAAAGTCGGTAGTCGGTACTCGGTCGGTTGGGTCACTGACTAAGGATTAATCGGCAGTCGGGCGACTAATCGGATTTAGTCGGACTTTAATCGACTTTGAATTTTACAATTATTTTAAATATATAACTCATTTTTATACATAGATTTACATAGATTTTGTACATTTATATACTACCATAATAAAATAAAAGAAAATATTGAATTTAAATAAAACATTAGGCATATTATACTAAGTTTGCTTATAAAAAAAGTAAAACATTAAAAAAATACGGTATCTCCGAGCGAAAATTGGTCGATTAGTGTACCTAGTCGGAATTAGTCGGTACTCGGTCGGCCACCCCACTGACTAGACTAGTCGGACCTACTAATCGGGCCAGTCGGGCGACTTTTACAACACTGAGTGCATGCCTTACATAGTATTACATATCCTACTCTACATCAGCACATGCTATTATGATGAAAAGGCTAATAAATCTTATATATTTACAAACAAATGTATATTACTATCATATTTATTGAGCACATAATCTCAGAAACCTTAATTTCTTAAAAAAAACAAGTTTTAGACTCATTTCAACTATTTCCAGTATCATCAAAATTCTCAAATTTTTTTTGTATAGACGTTGTGGCAAAACGAAACTGAAGCTCGAATTTCGAGGTAGTGTTTACATTGAGACGTCACTTGGTCAGTATCTTACTAGTGGAATGGAGAGCTTGAGATGGGGAGTTGTAATTGTTTTTCCACTCTAATTGCTGTCGAGATATTAGTTATCTTCCTTATTGTTTTCATTTTATCTATTTCTTTTATCTTATTCTTGTAATTTACCAACAGATTTCTCTCCTATATAAGAGAACCCTAGGGCCTCTCATTAATGCAATTCATTTCTTTTCCTTCTACATGGTATCGGAGCGACAGTCCTAGATCAGAGTTCCCGTATCCCATCAAACCCTACCCCCCACGCCCCCGCCACCCACAGGCCGCCCCCCTCCGGCAGCCACCCAGGGCCCTCTGGTCACCGCCCCGACCCTCCTAAGCCGCCACCCATGCCAACTTGGACGTCGTCAGCCCTCCCATGCACTTTTGCAGTTCGATCTGTGATTTGAATCGGTTTTATTTTGAATAGAAAATGTGATTTCAGCATGGAAGACAGTATCCCGATATATCGGCGATATATCGTCGATATATCGATATCGACATGGGACCGATATCGAAATCGATATATCGATATATCCGATTTCAGGCATTTTCTTCAGAAAGATTCCTAGATATAGCGATATATCAGCGATATGTCGGTGATATATCGCCGATATATCGATTTCGACACGATATCGAAATGATATCGATATAGATATGTCCTTCCATGGATTTCAGACATATAAATTGCGTTTTCCAGTCCTAACTAGCAACAAAGATTGATGAGGATGGTTGTATGAGTCTACACGCACAACCAATCTTCCGTGTGATCGTGTAGACTCGTTCGTATCGGTCTACTCCCCATTCGAGTTCCGTTGTTCGTCCGTTTTGCCATCATGTCAGAGAACGAGGGTGATAGTTTTTCGTCCGGAGCCTTCAAGGGCTCGTCTCCCATCGTAAAGATGGATGAGACCAATTATGAGTTGTGGTCCATGCAGTTTCTCAATCTCATGCAATGTAACAAGGATCACATCCTGTCAGATCCAGAGCCAACGGATAAGACTGTGGCAAATGCTTCTTGGAAGCAAGATGGCATGTATGCACATGTTTGGCTATGTGGGACACTTTGACTTTCACCTATGCTCAAGCGAAGAATGAGGTCAAGATTCTTCGGCTACAGTTTGATATCTACAAGGTCAAGCGCAATGGTTGTCCACTGCACGTGTACTATTCTTCATTTCATGGCATGTTCGAGAAGCTTCTTAGCTATATGCCTATTATGACATCTCTAGCGCAAAAGAAGGCATATAGGAACTCCATAATGGTTGGAGTTTTTATGGTTGACCTTGATACAGAATATGATGCAGTACGTAAACAACTTCTCACTGGATCTACTATACCTCCCATGGAAGAGGCCTATAGCCGTCTCAACCGGATTATCATACTTTCTACGGTCACTACTCCGCCCTCTACAGCTATGATCGCTTCTCGTAGCTGAGGAGGGACGACCAAATCCAGAGGACGCACCCCTCGTGGCAGAGGTGGTGGACATCAGCTTGGTCCTTGCACCTTCTATCGTTGGTTGGGACATGCAGAGGATACATGCTACTAGAAGCATGGATATCCTGCTTCTGGTCACATGGCAGAACATATTGAGCCTTCAGATACACTTGCTTCCCATGCCGATCATCGCCTGGATGATATTGTCTTTCGTATTCGAGAGATCACGACTCCTGTTGCAGAAATCATCACTACAGATACCACAACCACAACCAGAGCCTCTTCGAGCTCATCGGGTATCACTTATGCTTTCACTAATAGTACTGGTGCAGATATGACAAAGGGATTATGGACTTTGATGCTTCCCACCATCTGTGTGGAGACAGAGCGCAGCTGAGGTCCTACAGGACCATACCACCTGGTAGATGGGTTGTCATTGCCAATGGCGACCACTTATCCATTACGGGATGGGGGGAGGTGCATTTGATGTCGTCCATGCGTCTTTAGAATGTTTTATATGCTCTTGATTTTCAGATGAATTTACTTTCCATTAGTCAGATTACTAAGGAACTGCATTGGCGTGCCATCTTTGACCCATAATCTCTTGTCTTTTCATGACATACTCAAGGGTAGGGTGATTGGATGTGACCATGAGCAGCGGGGGCTCTACATACTGGTCCAACCTCCTCATGCTAGCGTTTCTACTATACCTATTGGATCGGTCTCACCATATCTGTAGCACCTTTGTTTTGGCCACCTTCCTCTGCAGAAGTTGTATCATATTCTCCTTCAGATTCCCACAAGATCCTCTTTCCAGTGTGAGGCATGCCAGCTTGGGAAACATCACCGTTCCTCCTTTCCATCCCGTCAAAGTCGGAGCAGTTCTCAATTTTTGAGCTCCTTCATTTAGATATCTAGGACTCGAGTTGTGTTCCTGATCACCAGGGACACCATTTTTATCTTGTTGTTGTCGACAAATTTTCTAGACTTTCCTGGATCTTTTTATTGAAGAATAAGTCTGAGGTTGGATCTGTGATCAAATCTTTTATTAGTGAGATAAAAAAAATTCTGCCAATGTCAAATATATTCGTTCTGAGAGTTATGCACATTACACCTTTATCACTTTCTTAGATCTCTGGTTATTGTTCACCAGACCTCATACATCCCAACAGAACGGTGTTGCCGAGCGTAAAAACCACCACTTACTTGATGTGACCTGAACCTTGTTGATATATAGTCGTGCTCCTCACGCTTACTAGGTTGATGCTGTCCTCACTGCATGCTATCTGGTGAACCGCATGCCTTCATGTATGTTTGGAGAAAAGATTCCTTTCTCGATTGTGTTTCCCGAGAATGATCTTTTCTCCCTTATACCTCATGTGTTCGGTTCTATTGCATTTGTTCATGATGTCTCTCCAGGTCATGATAATCTCTCTCCCAGAGCTGTCATGTGCATTTTTGTCAGCTACTCGTACCCAAAAGGGGTACCATTGCTTTGATCCTCTCAAGCGGAAATACTTTGTCAATGCTGACGTTAGTTTCTTTGAGTCTGTCATGTCTTTTTCTCTTACAGGTAAGAGACTAGCCCCATCTAACTTTGACAATGAGATTTACATATCTATACCTCCTACTTGCGTACCACCACCTCCATCTACTCCTGCTCTATCACCACCTCCTCAACCACCACCACCACCTACTCCTACTCCTACCTTTACACCTGCTCATGTGGCATCACCTCCTACTGTGACTCTGTTTTTGCCATGTGTATTTACTCATAGGTCTCTCTCGGTTCCCCCTGCTCACAGGTCTTGCCCATCATTCAGCACGCGTCAAGTATGCAATGAGTACATTGTTTCTACTGATGGTACTACTAAGTTGTCTGTGCAGCAAGATTCCATGCAGGATGAGCTTGTGCCCTCTCAAGAGGGGAACTTACATTCTCGAGAATTGGCAGATGATCTTAATGTGCCGATTGCTCCGCGTAAGAAAAAACGTAGGTGTGCTACTTATCCTCTTGCAGCCCAGATTTTCTTAAGCAGACTGTTAGAGAATTTCAAGAGGTTTACTTGGCACTGTCAGCCGTGGAGATACTACGAACATATTAGGAGGCTCTTCAGGACAATTAGTGGAGGTAAGCCATGGAGGAGGAGAATGTTGTATTACAGACACGTGGTACGTGGAGTCTTGTTTCTACTTCAGTCGGTGCATCCGTCGTGGGATGCAAATGAGTATTCACTGTGAAACACCATGCAGATGGCAAGTGATCACTATAAGGCGAGACTTGTGGCACGTGGATTCAGCCAGACATATGGGGTGGACTATCATGATACTTTCTCTCCTGTTGCCAGTCATTCTACTCTGCATATTCTACTTTTTGTTGTTGTGACGAGATTGGTCCCTTTACCAGCTTGATGTGAAGAAATCCATTTCTATTGTGATCTACAGGAGGCGGTCTACATGCAGCAACCACCTGGGTTTGCTGCTGGAGGGGGTGTCAGAAGGCTTGCATGCTATACAAGGCTATCTATGGCCTTAAGCAGAGACCGAGAGCATGGTTCTAGAAGCTCTCGGACTTGATAGAGCAGCAGGGGTTTGTGCGATCCATTGCCGATCACTCTTTATTTGTGCACAGGATCCAGAGAAGTACTATTGTCATTCTTGTTTACGTTGATGACATTATTGTTACATGGGATGATGAGCAGGGTATTCAGGGTGCCAAGGACTTCCTAGGTCAGCATTTTGTGACCAAGGACCTTGGTAATTTACGTTACTTCCTTGGATTGTAGTTTGCAATGAACCAACATGGTCTTGTGATGACCTAGAGGAAGTACATTACAGACCATTCAGAGACAGGCATGTCAGCTTGCAGACCTACCACTACTATTGACCAGAGCATGAAGCTCTATGATAATGACACTGAGGAGATCGACAAGAGCATGTACAAGGAGCTTGTTGGCAAGCTACTATATGTGACTATTACCAGGACCGACATACTGTGAGTAAAGTGAGTCAGTTTATGGAGCAACCCAGACATGTACATATGGATGCAGTACATGTGATTTTGAGGTATCTGAATATTTCACCATGTACTTGACTTCTTTTCAGCAGAGGTACATCTCTTTCAGTTACAGCGTGTGCAGATGCAGATTATGTTGGGTGTCCGAAGAATAGGAAATCTACTTCATGCTTCGTTGTATTCATGGGGAATTCCCTGGTTCCTTGGAAGAGCAAGAAGCAGTCCGTGGTTGTCAGATCGAGTGCTGAGTCAGAATACAGGCCATGGCGCATGCTAGCACAGAGATGATGTGGGTCAAATCTGTCCTTGCTGACCTGACTATAGAGGTGCATCTTCCCATTCACATGCAATGTGACAATCATGCTGCTCTTTAATTGCCAACAACCTAGCTTTTCATGAGAGGACCAAGCTCATAGAGGTGGACCGTTGCAATACTCGTGACATGGCACTGAAGTGGTCTTATTGCCACTACACATATCAGCTATGGAGGCTAGACAACAAATGTTTTTATTAAGGTCCTAGCCAGAGGGCCTTATCATAGATGTTGTTCCAAGTTGAGATTGATCGATATCTATGCTCCAACTTGAGGGAGAGTGTTGAGATATTAGTTATCTTCCGTATTGTTTTCATATTATATATTTCTTTTATCTTTTTTTAATTTTCCCAACAGGTTCCTCTCGTATATAAGAGAACCCTAGGGCCTCTCATTAATGCAGTTCATCTCTTTTCCTTCTACCATCCCTGTTTCTTGGAATAGATTTCGGGACCATCATTAATTTCTAGTGACTTAAAAAAAGATCCATTTTACCAGATGTCAAACCAAACATTGAGCGGTCTTCTGTAGCTGCATTAAATACCTAAAATTCAACTATATTTATTTCATACCGTCCTCTATGTTTCCTCTCCCCCCACACTGCCTGAGTCACCCCTCCTTTTACCACACACCACTAAAGGCCATGCTTGCTGATGCTCCTAGGTCTTCTAGTACCTCTTACTCTGACTTTTAATGGTTTATATTGTAGTTAGTACTTGAATGGTAAGACAGATGGATGTGTGAAAAGGAAACAGCTCTAAGAATATATGGGGAACTGCAATTAGGAGTCGGTATTGCCCAAGTGTTTTGGGCTGGGCTGGCCACTTTCCAACAGTTGTTCACCCCTTTTTCTTTTTTAATTTTACGTATTTTGGGACTTAACCAATTTTTTCTGGCGTATTTTGAATTCTGCATTTTTTTTTGGAGATTTTAGTGGCTTCCCATGGTACAGGACTCGGGAATTGAAAAATTCTTTTGGTAACAGAGAATTGAGGATAGATGGTTTCAAGAACTGTTTTATCTTAAAGTTCTGTTGAATTAAATATGTCCTAGAAATGAAGATAGAGGTTAGGCCCTTGCTGTGCTGTTGACTTGCTGGTTAATTTTAAGCCATGTTGGTCAAACTGTCATAGTTTATCTGAAGGTTTGCTTAACATGCAGGGCACTCGTTGATTCTTTGACTTCTCAGGAAGCTTGAAAATAGTTGTTGATGTCCCCTCCGTGGCATCAAGAAGCTTGAGAATAGGGGTTCACGTCCCCTCAGCAACATATATGGTTTGCTTATAGTTAGGGGGTTGCGTTGTTTTCTCTTTCAGGTATCTGATTCTTTAACTGCTCTCGTCTAAGAAACTTGTGGTTTAGCACCATGCATGTGTAAATTAGATTCATTAAGTGACAAGTCAATGTGCTTTAGTTGGAAATTCAAACTAAGTAGAAGTAGAATGTTATGTAATAACTTATTGTATCACCAGAAACTGTTCATAAATAAAGTTTGAAAGGAATAAAAAGGATCTCTTTTCATCACATATTGATCTTCATAAGATGCACGGTTCAACACAAGAAGCTACTGGGACAGTCAAGAAACAGATAATCCTCCTGTTCGTTGGGACCTTGTTGAAGGAACTATGTATCAATGTGATATATTGTTACCGAACTCAATAGCTCTTTCATGTTGTTTATTTATTGCAGTTACTGCACACTTCTTACCCGTGCATGTGGTCTATATAAACAAGGAACTTGTTCGTACCATGTCTTCCTGTATTTTGTCTGCCAACATATGTACCAAGACTCGAACTGAAGCTAGTCAGATATGGAGAAAAACTCGTGCTGTGTTCATTTCATATTAAAAAAACTTCTGTTGATGAACATACTAACGAATTCTAGACAACATTTTGTCCAAATTGCCTGCTGTTCTGTTTTTTTTTCTCTACATCCTTTTTTCAAGAAGCGTCCGTCCTTTGCTAAGAACACCGTGTAGGTGGTCGAGCAGGTACTATGGAGTTGTCAGTCTTTCCATATCACATGATTCTAGATCACTACTCTACCGCAAACATTGAAAACTCTGTTCAGGTAGTTAGACTAGAATGTCATATATTGCCTACCAATTTCCAAATGAATCATACTTCATTCTATTTCTTGGAGGTATTTGTTGGGGGAGTTTGTGCTGGATATTTGGAGGTGGCCATGTGAAAGTGAGGTAGAGGATGTTACCATAGAGGGTTGTAACAATGCGGTGTCAAAGTTGGAAATGAGATGGGGTTACTAATGATGGAGGGAAAGTCAACTTAGGTAAGCAGGTCGTAGAGAGAAAAGAATGAATTATTTATTCATGATGCCCTAGGGTTCTCTCATTTAGAGGAGATATCTGTTTGGGTAAATTATATAATATAGACTATAATATAGGTTGAACGACAAGAAAATACATAGAACTATGAAAAGGTAAATAATATCTTAACACTCTCCCTCAAGGTGGAGCATAGATATCAATCATGTTTGCTTGGAAAAACATCTCTAGAATGACCCTCTGACTAGGGCCTTGGTGAACATGTCTGTTGTCTGTTCTTCTGAGCTGACATGAGAGGTGGAGATGAAACCCTTTTAAATCATGTCACATGTATAGTGAAGGTATGCCTCGATGTGCTTGCTCCTCTTATGGAAGGCAGGGTTGTTGGCAATGAAAAAGAGCAATCTGATTGTCGCATTGAAGATGCATGTGAAGAGGCACATCAATAGCTAGGTTAATCTGAAGAGATATGACCTGCATCATCTCTGTACTCCCTTGTGCCATGGCTCTATACTCTGGCTATGCACTCGATTTGTCGACCATCGTTTGCTTCTTGTTATTCCATGATACCAAAGAGCTCCCTATGAATACTGCAAAATCTGAGGTGGACTTCCTGCCCTTCGGACACCATCCCTAATCTGCATTTACGCATGCTGCAACTGCAAGCGATGTTCCTCTGCTAAATAAAGACTAGTGCCGGGAGATGTCTTCGAATACCTCAGAATTATATGGACTATATCTATATGTGCATGTCTAGCTACTCCATGAACCGGCTCACTTAGCTCATTGCAAATGATATACATGTATTGGTGATCATCACATATAGGATCTTCCCATTGAGCTCCATGTATCTCTTATTGTTTACCTCCTCTGTGTCATCATCATACAACATTATGCCCGTGTCTATGGGAGTAGTTGCAGGCTTGCAATCTGCCATGCCTGTCTCAGAGAGAAGATTTGTAAAGTACTTCCTTTCGATCATAACAAGACTTTACTACTTCTAGGTGTACTCAGGTCCAAGGACGTAATGTAGATCATCGAGGTCCTTGGTCAAAAATTGCTCACCAAGGAATTTTGAGTTGCACGAATGCCCGACACATCATCCCCCGTAACAATGATATCATCAATGTAAGCTGATATAGCAGCTTTACCTCTTCGAGTCCTCTGAATGAACTGTGAATGATATGTTGTCGATCTCATAAACCCCTGCTGGCTGCTGCTCTATCAAGTTTAAGAGCTTTTGAAACCATGTTCTTGGATTCTGCTTAAGGTCATATATAGGCTTATGAAGTCTACATACCATATGACACTCCCCCTCAGTAGCAAATCCTGGCTCATGCTGTATGTAGACCTACCTCCTACAGATCACCATACAGAAATGCATTCTTCACATCAAGGTGATATAGGGGGTCAATCCTGTGTCACTAAATAGAGAGAATGATCTACAATGTAGAATGCTGAGCTATTGGAGAGAAAGTATCATGATAGCCGACCTTATACGTCTGGGTGAACCCATGAGTCACAAGCCTCGTCTTGTAGCTATCCGCGCTACCATTTGCTCGGTGTTTCATCGTGAACACCCACTTTCTTCCCATGATAGATGCTCCTGTAGGAGCTGTAACAATGCTTCACATGCCACGTGATTGTAACACGGCCATCCCCTCCTCTATGACAAGGTGCCATTGACTATCTTGCATCACCTCCTGGTGTCTGTGGTATCTCCATGGCTAACAACCCATGAAAAACCTCTTGAAATCCTATGAGAGTCACCCTAAAGAAATGTGGGTTGCAAGAGGATAAGTATCACATATACGTCTCTGCTTCCGTGGAGCAATAGGCACATCATGCTCACTTGCCTCCTTGTCAACATGTAAACTAGTTTTCTGAGAGGGCACCTACTCATCCTATAAACTAGCCTCCTAAGAGGGCACCTAGCCATCTTGTAACTAGCCTGCTGTATGGACAATCACTTGTGCCATTAGGAGAAACAATGCGCTCAGTACATAGCTAGGACATGTTGGATGATGGGGAAGGCCCATGAGCAGGTGCATCGCATGGGGCTTGCGAATGTAGAAACATGGCAACATGTGAACCATGGTACTAGGTGGTGTTGGAGAAGGAGCCACATGAGCAGGTGATGGTGGTGGGATTGGAGGTGGTGGTGCCATAGGAGGAGGCACATATACCTCCTCTCCAAAGTCAAACAGAGTCAACTTGTCACCTGTAGGAGATAAATACACGACATACTTAAAAAATGTGATGTCATCAATGGCATAGTACTTCTATCTAACATGGTCAAAACAATTGTACACCTAAGTACGAGAGTTGCCTAGAAAGACACACTTGACAACTCTAGGGTGCCTTAGTGTTTTGCACATTATAACTTTCTGAGTTCTTTAAGTCTCTTGACATTGTATACCGGACCTCATGTGCTTACAGTCTTACACTTCTCAATAGAACGTTATTACCGAACACAAACAGTGTCACCTACTTGATGTGAACAAGACACTTTTGTTTCATACTCATGCTCCACACTCTTTTTGGGTGATGCGATTCTAGTTGTTTGCTACTTGGTGAACGGTATGACATCCTCTATTTTAGGAGAGAAGGTCCCTTTTCTCGATTGCGTTTACTAAGGACTTATTCTCCCTCACACCCCATGTGTTTAGCTCTATCGCCTTTGCTCACCACCTGACTCTTGGTCGTGACAAGTTCTCCCTTAATAACAATAGAGAAAATACTATTTATTTCAATAATGAAAGATTTAATGACAGATCCGGCTTTAGACTCATTTTTCAAAAAAAAATCCAAGATAGTCTAGAAAAGTCATCCACAAATATAAGATAAAAGATGTGTCCTTGGTGATCAAGAACAAGACTAGGACCCCAAATGTCAAAATGGACAAAACTCAAATAAATGACTACTACTACGACTCTAGCGACCATGAAAAGAAAAATGGTGATGCTTCCCAAGCTGGCAAACCTCGCACTGGAAGATGGAACACGCGGATATCTATGCGAGGACATGACAAACACAACTTCTACAGAGGAAGGTGACCAAATCGAAGATGCCACATGTATTGTGAGACTGATCTTATAGGATCAGAAGAGGCACCTGCATATGGATACTGGACCAATATGTAGAGCCACCTCTGCGAACGACCACATCCAATTACCTTACGTGTGAGTATGACCTAAAACACAAGAGGAAAGGGGTAAAAATGGCGTGTGTTTGGTTCATGGGTTATCTGGGGGAGGATAATTCGTTGTTGTGTTTGGTTGGTGGGTTAAGGGTTGGGAGGGTTTGCGTGATGTGATTGTATTGAAATTTGAAAAAGTGAGTAGTTATTATGATATAATTGTATTGGAATTTGAAAAAGTGGGCAGTTGTTGTGAGTGATTGTATTGAAGTTTGGAATAATGAGTAGAAGTTGAGTATTTTATGATTTTTAGATGATATGATGGTATAATATAAATTTTTTTGGTGGAGAGAGTGGGACCCACTAGTGGGTTAGATATATGGGTTTTGGGGGGTAACCCATCCAAAGTGGGGGGTAACCCCCCAACCGAATAATCTCTTAGTGATCTAACTAATAGAAGGTAAATTCATTTGAAAAAATCCAGTGCATATAACACATTCTACAGGCGAATGGATGGCATCAAATGAACATCTCCTTGTCCTGTAAGAGGTAAATGAGCCTCATTCGTAATGATAATCGATCTATCAGGGGTACAAATCTCTATGAACTAAAATGTACTCTGTCCCCACACAGATGGTTGGAGGCACCATAGTCCATGATCCACTTTGTCATATCTTCCCTGCTACTACAAGTATTAAAAGTATAGGTTGTACCTAAGGAGCTCGAAGATGCTATGACAGAGGCTGCAACATCTGAGGAATATGTAGTGGTGCCGGTAGCAGGAGTCATTGTCTCCTTCAGACGGGAGACAATATCATCTAGTCATGAATCTATAGAAAGGACTAACTGTCAGAAGGCTCTAATTATTCGGCTACACGAGCAGAAGCATGTTATCTATTCTTTTGATAGAATGTATCCTCTGAATGACTAGGTAGATGACAATATGTGCATGAACCATACTGGCATCCACCCCCTCTACCACGGGAACCACACCCTCTGAACTAAGATTACCTCCTCTGTTGTGAGATGCATCCATAGATGAGGAGGTCTCTGTGGTGGCATGGGGTGGGACATTAATCTTTCTGAGCCGACTGTATGGCTCCTCCATGGGAGGATAGCTGCACCAGTAAGAAGCTGGGTGTGTGCTGCCTCGTATTTAGGATCAAGAGAAGCCAAGAAAACTCCAGCCATCGTTGCGTTCCTGTAAGCCATCTGTTGCTCAGTAAATGCGGGAGAATGATCCTTCTGAGCTGATTGTATTCCTCCTCCATGGGAGGTATAGCTGCAACGGTAAGAAGCTGGGTGCGTGTTGTCGCGTACTCAAGATTAAGAGCATCCAAGAAAACTTCAACCATCATAGAGTTCTGTACGCCATCTGATGCTCGGTACATGTGGTCACAAGCATGAAGCTATTGTAACTTTAGAATCTTGGCCCCATTCTTCTCTTGGCCATATGTGGCTGTCAGGATATCCCACATCACCTTGGTTGGTTCACAATATCATTGGCAATCTTTGTGACAAGAGTCCTAAAGAGTCAAATACGAGCATGTGTCATCTTGCTTCCACGAAGTGTTCTCTCCAGTCTTATCCGTTGGCTCCGATTGTGTTCGAATGTGCTTCTTGTCATTGCACTACATGAGGGTCAAGAACTGAGTGGACCACAACTCATAGTTGGTCCCATCCATCTTAACAGTGGGAGCCTAACCCTTGAAGGCACCGGACGATGAGAAGACATCACCCTTTCTTTATGACATGATGAAAAATAGGGCTGAAACGGAGCTCGACTGAGGCAGTCGACTGATCTGAACAAATCTACACGAGCATATAGAGGATCGGTTGTACGTGTAGACTCATACATCCATCATCATCGATCCGAGATGCTCGCCAGGGCCAGAATATGTGATTTGTATGTATGAAATCCCTTTTTCTGATCAAAATTAGACCACACAAGATCCTCAAGCACTGAAGCAATGCTGAGGAAGGCCTAGATGGAATCGTAGGCCACCCTCAACGCGGTTGGAGGCTACATTACTGATCTGGGCGGCACCATAGGGGATTATGTGATCGTCGACAATGCCAGGAAGGACATTGCAGTGGCACAAGGTCTCGATGGTAGCACAACAACCTCCTGACGACGTTGCTGGGGCCATAGGGGTTATGGCGGCGGCACAACCACCCTTGGCGCCACCATTAGGGACCCTCAGTGAGAGCTCGTACCTCGCCGGCGGCGTGCAAGGCGGAGAGGAAGAGGGGGCGGTGGGTGCAGTTAGGGCACAAGGCACGAGAACTCCGATCTAGTACTGTCGCTTTTATACCATGTGGAGAGAAAATGAATTTTTTATTCATGCAGTCCTAGGTTCTGTTATATAGAGGAGAAACATGTTTGGGCAAATGACATAATATAGATTGAAAGAAAAGAAAACACATAGAACTATGAAGATAAATAATATCTCAACACATGGTGTATCGTAGTTAGTTGAGTGGTGAGAGTTTTTGCATCCTATGTTGAGAGGATTTAGGTGGAGTGTGAGTTGGGCAGGGAAACGACCGAGTCTAGAAGTCATGGGGAGTATGTATGATCTTATTTGTCTGTTTGTTTTTGAAAAATTCAATGAATCACATGCTTTACTTCATGAAAAGTATTCTCCTTTTGATACTTGGGTGATGGATGAAAGAACACTATGTACTGGAATTAGAAATGTTTTTTTGTTATCAAATTTCTTTTGAATGTCTGATGCCAACAATCAGACATGTCCTTTCTTGCTTTAGTTCTACCTTATACCAACAAAGGTAGAATTTCTTTGTTTTTTATTTTTGCAAGAAAGATGAGTTTCTAAAGGGTAAATGGCGAGCTTTGACGACACAGTTGTGCTGCTCCCAGAGAGATACAGGGTCGTGATTGTGTCTTGCATCTTGTTGGGGATCCTTCGACTACCGAGGAAGCGATCGCAAACATCTTAATAAAGAAGCATGCTAGTTTTGCAATCAAATTTTACGAAGTCTTTGCATTGTATCTGTCACATTGTAGACACATATTAAGCATGTTACATAAACTTGTATATGATTTATTATGTACATAAACTCTTATACAATAATGTTAAATCGCATATTTTTGCCATATGCTTGTTACTCTATTCTCTAGGAAGTTAAGATGTCAAATTGACCTTTTGAATATTTGCAGAAAAATAATTTTAAAAAAATATGTAAAACTGGGTATAAAGACCTTATTGATGAAGGCACATCTATCTATTACTATATATTAAGAAGGGGGAATCCCCACTTTTATTAGTCTACCTTTCCGGAATTCCATTTGTATCCCCACGTATATTACTCTTTACCTTTGAAGGTCAATTGATATATCGTTGTATTCTATCTTCACCATTTATACCATCTCGGATAGCATTGACTCGTCTCCCCCATGTGACATACAAACCCCCTCTAGGGCTCCCGCTGAAGATTCCGTTTGGAGCACCGTCGTTCACCTCTTATCTCCCCATACCTGCCCACTTCCTCCACTATCCTTGTCACGGAGTGGTTCGCCAAGGTGTGTGATTTCCCAAAACTTTGTGATATCAAGTTGCTATCTAGAGTTCATGCATCGTCTTCGTAAGAAAACAGAGTAGCTATGATTCTTCTTACACACTGCTTAACTTGCGAGATCGCCTACCTCGACCGCTTCTCCTCGGAAGAGGACGACAGACATCCACCCCTTGCTTGCTACTTGATTCTCGCAACCATGCCCTTGATTTCCTCTTCCATTGTCCCCGTATCCCCCTCTCTCCTTCCCCTCCTTGCTCTGTTGGAGAGTGTGTGGTCACTGGCAGCAAAGCTTGAGTCCGCAATAGGCATAACCCCATCGTCGTTGTGGCGGTAACAATCTCCCTCGACCTCTCGATCCTCCTCCTTAGAAACCTGAAGCTTTCATTGTGGGTACTCGAGGCTGCATCTATGAAGATGAACAAAAGGAAGATAGCTTTAATGAAGATGAACAAAAGGAAGATAGCTTTAATGGCACCACGAGAACATATCGTTGATCATTATCAAGAGCATCTTGCTGCCACTGTTTGCTATGTATGTAGCAATCAGGAATTGGGTGATCCATTTTTCGTGAAATTCTTTTTTTATAACAATCCTTGAAGGTAAGGAGAGGCGTCAGCTGAAAAAAATTTTAGGACATGTTTGCTGCAGATATACATCTTCGTTGGTAAACCACATCTTACATACTTCTAAATTGTATATTGATCTTTGTGCTAATCTTTCTATGTATTTCTTGCTAATGTTTATTACTTCTATGTCATGACCAAGGGTATCACTGTATTAATACCGTCGTAGTGGCAAAACCCAAGTTATCATCTCTGCAAAGTTGCCATATTATTCACATCTTAATGCTAAAAAGCTCCCCTTATCTATTCATAATTCAGAGTGCTTGTTGTTTCCTCTTCCCGCATCTGCTATACTGATGTAATTGTCTTCCAACTTCCGTTGAGAATTTCTAACTCCGAAACTCGAATGGCAATTGTTGTAACATTTGTTGTTTGTGTTTCCTAATTGTATGTTAAACAACAGCAGCAATAATAATAATAATAATAATAATAATAATAATAATAATAATAATAATAATAATAATAATAATAATAGTAATAGTAATAATTGGCCTCTTGCATATTTTTGAAACTACTTCAATGATACACACAGGATTGTGATATCTCTGAATAATTTAATTGTCCAAAAGATAGTTGTGAGTGAAACGAAACCAGCGATCAACTTCATAACCATACACTGCTACCAAGTCCAGTTATCAAGGGATAATTACATCCATAACCCTGAGTAATTCTTCAATCTCAATCATAATCCTGCATAATCACGAATTACATTCAGGACCCTGAATAATTGTACCGTCTTACACCTACAACCTTCCGTTACTTTACTATGTTAACTTAATCAGATGATTGAGTTAATCTAACCAACAATCGATCTAACGGTTGAAATTTAATCTAAAAAAAATTAAATATCTTGTCTTTTTGTCTCTCTCTGGAGCCAAGCCATGCACCTTTCTTGGCATCTCAGCGATGGTGGAGGCTGCGGCAGGAGGGCGATCGACCTTGGGGGACGTTCGGTCGCGGTGGGAGCTTAGCGGTCGGCGGGGAGAGGGAGGGGGCTGATCATCGGTCGCGAGCAGGGAGGGGAAGGGTCGGCACGGGAGGGAGGGGGCTGATGGGGGGATTCGGCGCGGGGAAGGAGGTGTGGAGAGCTTCTTGGCGGCGGCGAGCAAGGAGGGAGGAGCTGCTCGCGGGCCACAAGCAGGAAGGGGAAGGGTCGGTACGGGAGGGAGGGGGTGCGGACCCGTAGGGGGGAGGGGGGCTTCAGGGAGCTGCTCAGGGGGGAGGGGGCGAGTCGTCGCGAAGAGGGAGGAGGCTACTCCTCGCCCACGAGCAGGGAGGGGAAGGGGCGGCACGGGAGGGAGGGGGTGCGGTTAGCCGAGAAGAGGGAGGAGGTCGTCGGCACGGGAGGGAGGGGGTGCGGACCAGCAGGCCGCGAAGAGGGAGGAGGCTTCTCGTCGCCGCGAAGAGGGAGGGGGCTTCGATCGAGCGGATTGCGGACCTGTACAGGGGGCTTCGAATTTGAGCAGGGGAGGAGCCAGCGAGGGGTGGTTGAAGAGGTGCTCGGCAGGGGAAGGATCGTTGGAGGGGAAGGATCGGAAGGGGGAGGGGGCTTCGATCGGCTGCATGCTCGGGACAACGGTAATGCTTTCTGAGCATGAGAACAGTTACGTATTAATATTTGGTAAAGCAAAAGGCTTGGTCATTGACATTACGGAGATTTTCATGATTAGCTGGAGGTGCAAAGATTAGTATCGCAACATGAACATCTAAAGAATTATTTAATGCCCGTAAGGAGCATTTATTTTAGAGGAAGCATCTAAAATATTATTGCCAATGTGAGCTACTTGTGAAAGCGGTACATGCCGAGAAACAGAAGCACCAGTAAATGCAGGTGTGCAGTAAAATCAGTTTAGCTTCAAAGCCAGTTGCTGTAAAAACTAACCTGATTATAATACCAAGTTGAGAGTTAATTTCCTTGTAGAACAAGTGCCCTTGACAAATACATGCAACATATTTGCGGATATGCCAAAAAATAAAAATGAACAGGGAAGGGGGCGCCGACGCCGATGCATGGCCTGTGGTGCGCGGTGGGGAAGAGGGGGATGGTATGTTTTGCAAATATGTATAAACATCAGGGGTATTTTCGTTTTTTCAAACGGAAACCGTCAACTTTAACGGGGATCCCAAACGGAATATAACCCAGGGTCATGTCATGTAAGAGTTAAGGATTACTCGGGGTTTCTCATGTAATTCGCGATTATGCAGGGTTATGATTGAGATTGAGGAATTACTCAGGGTTATGGGTGTAATTATCCCAATTATCAAACCTTGTAGCTTATTATATTGTTGAAAAAGTCCTATATGCGGTAACATCCAATCTATAACAGTTTCTTTTGATACATCAACTTAATCTACTTTATTTTTATAAATCTATTTCATTTTTTGTTACATAAGTTTTAAGTGTAATTTTCATTAATAAATTAAATAAACTAATATTTTTTCACATTGTGATTACCTGTGGAATATTTGGAAAGGTAACTAATAAGTGGATCTATGCATGAAATCTTACATAGATTTTTTTTTAAAAAAAATTCTTCCACAATAAAGAGAACTCAGAGAAAGAGAAGATGAGAGGAGTGGAGCTGTGTTTCAAATTTCGCGAAATTTCGCTAAAATTTCACTAAATTTTCGATTTCGACACTCTATTGAAACCGAAATTGAAATCTTGACATAAACCCTTCCTTCACAAATTTAAGTCGATTTTCGCTGAAATTGACGTAATTTCGAAATTATTTTGTTTATTCGTCATCTCGAAATAAAATCGAAATCGAGAGAGTGGAGAGGAGAAGGAAAGCAAAGAACACAAATCATGGCATTGGGCATGGGACAAGCAGTGGCCTATACCAACGAATCTCCTCCATCTTTTCTTGTATAACTTTTGACTAGGGATGCAAACGGGTACAGATATATCCGTATCCAATCCGCCATTGTATCCGTTTTAGATAGATTTTGACATCCGTATCGTTTTAAAATGGATACCGATATGGATATCATTTTGATATCCGCAAAACTCTTTATCTGTATCCGTATATCCATTGTAGTGTATAAATATAGTCACTCATTGATTTTTGGGATATTTACCCAGCAGACCCTGAAATCTTTCGAAATTACCTCTACGACCTTTGAAACATCGTAATTCCTCCCACAACCCCGTAATCTTGCTCCGTCTTACCCCACTAACCCTGCCGTTAAATTGACACATCTTGAGTTAACTTCATTGAGTTAAAAACGAGTTAATCTAACCAATCCGTGATCGGACGGCTAGAATCAACCAAAAGACTCTTCCATCTCTCCTCCCTCATCGAGGGCATTTTCCTGGCCGGAGGAGGTTTGCGCGAGGGGGCGTGGTACTTCGGCTCGACCTGAGCTGGGGCTGGGCTGGAGGAAGTTCATGGAAGGGAGGAGGTTGGCGACATCCTGGAGGGAGGTGGGGGGCTTCGAGAAGGAGAGGCGGAGGTCGGGGAGGAGGTCGGAGAGGCGGAGGAGGTGGGGGAGGACGTAGCTGGGCAGCCCAGCTACGTCGTGCGTGAGCCTCCGGCATCGCCGCGCCGCCGAAGCAACAACCCCGGAGGTGGATTTCACCTCCAGCACAGGTACTCATCCACCCGCATCCTTCTGCGCCTTCCTGGTTAGAATTCATATCTCTTCCTCTTCCTTTTCTCTTCCCCTCTTACTCCTCATTTCTCCTCTCGACCCTTCTCTTTTTCTCTGCAAACCGCCTCAAATCGACTAAAACAATCGCCGATTCCATCTCCTTCTGCACATCTGATGCAACCAGCTCCTTCATTCACCTTTCCATTGTAATTTTGGACCGAGGCTTTGTCCTCGAGTCAATTTACCATTTCCAGGCAATCATGAGGAATACGAACCGTGCCTAGAGTGCACAAACTGCATGCAGTTGATCCTGTTCACCGGGAGTTTGCATTGGAGATCTAGAGCACAAAAGAGGCAGACAATTGAGTAACTATCAGAGATTGAAGCATTTTCTTGAGATTTGTGATCATCAAGAGATCAGATCGGTCACCAACCGAGGAAGTAAATACCTGGTCGAGAAGGATTTACGAGTACCGAAACCTGTAAACAGCTTGGAGAGAGTTTCGTGATTTGCTATAGATGGAGCAAATTTAGAAGCCATAATGAGATTCATAAATCTGGATCGTTACAAATCGTCCATACGGAAACAAACACCATCTGCAAATTCAGACCCTCAGCATCGAGTGCTTGAAGACAAAAGTACATGGAGCAAGTTGCTTAGATCTGTAGCACTCATCACAATTGCATCTGAGCATCATTGATGGATACACACTTGAATGGTGGAGGAAATACCTAGAAAAAGAATGCCAACAGAAGCTCGTATTTTAAAGCTGCATCCTTCGTCGTTGATGACAAGACAAGGAGAAACATCCACGAGAGAGAACCTTAAAAAGCAAATGAGGGCAAAAGAAGTAAGACAACAACCACGAGAGAGAAGGCGCGGTACGGCCCAATCGGAAGGAAAGGCGGAGGAGGTGGGGGAGGGCGGAGGGGGAACGCCAATCGGGGAACCCTGGGGCAGAGGGGACGCCGAGGGAGAGGACGGCTCGAAGGTCGGGGGGGAAGGAGATGGCGAGTCGAGGGGAACGAGGAGGAGGAGGAGGCGGAGGTCGGGGAGGAGGGCCATGGAGGGAGGAGGTGTTGGGTGTTGGGTGGTGGGGAAAAGGAGGAGTGTAGAGGGAGTGGCAGTGAAGGTAAATTCGACAAATAAAATAGGCATAAGATAAAAGAATTTAACGGAATCTGGTTAGTTTTAACGGGTAAATGGATGGGGGTTAACCACAGGGTTTATTGGGTAAGGGTTAGCAAGATTACGGGGTCGTGGGAGGAATTACGATGTTTCAAAGGTCGTAGAGGTAATTTCGAAAGATTTCAGGGTCTGCTGGGTAAATATCCCGAAAATTTAACCTTATATAAAGTAGTTATATACTGTCTTTTATCATATTTGTATAATTTTTATGATACAAACACATATAGTAAGTTAGTTGGGTTTTGAACTCATGACCTTTGGTTAACTGTTTTACACATATAACCAACTACACCAACACAACTTTTTGCATATATTGGGTTTTAAATATAATTAAACTATTATCATGTTACAAAGCATCTAGTCCAAATTATATATATATGATATGTATGATATTTGATGGTGTATAAGAAAAATACTTTATGTATAGTGTGAAATATATACATTATCTATGCATTTTATATATATTTCAAGTATACTTAAGTGTATTATATATATATATATTATTTCATTTCAGTTTGATTAGTCGGTTTAACCATTTTTTTCACCGGTCCGGTTTAATCCGGTTTTAAATAATGATGACGTCATCATCTGGTTGAACCGGTTTGATTCCATGGTTTGAACCGATCGGACCATTTCAGCAAGGTTTCCGATTCGGTGTCCGATTCAGTTTCAAAAACCTTGTTTCTAACATTACTCGTATGTAATCAATATCAGTTTTACATCCGTGTCCATTTTTTAAGGATATGGTAAGATCGTTTGAATATCTGTTAATATCCATATCAGCATCCGTATTTGTTTTCAAAAACAGATAAGGATACCGTAATACATATATCTGCATCCATATCCATTCATTTGCATCCCTACTTTTGATGCTATTTCTTCCACATGGTCATATGTAGATCAGATGTCTCACGATACGTTGGGATTCTTCTCTTAATTTCCGGATATCCAAACCGCCCTCTGTTCCTCGCGCATCTTTGGCAACTGTTGTACCGCTCTTCTCCTCTCCAGAAGCTGCAGTGGATGGATATTTACACTCACCCCATTCCACAATCTTCCCTCAACCATCTATTATTTTTCGGGAGATTTTATTCGTCAAGATTTACGTCTTGACATACTACGATCTTCTCTCGAATCTTCTATTTTCAGGGGATTATTTCACGAAGCTGCACATGGGCTGGTTATTTGCGATCTACCCCTTGACGTTCCAAGATCTTCTGTCGAACTTTGAGGGTGCGTTTGGTACGCGGGTTAGGATGGGTTAAATTGGTAGATGATAAGTCGTTTTTGTGTTTTGGTGTTTGGATAGAGGGTTAAACTGGGGGTGTGTTAGAAGCAAGGTTTTAAAAATCGAGTGGAACCGGCCGGTTGAACCGTTAAACCAAGAACCAGAGGAAAAACGGTCCAACCATCCGGTTTTTATTCGGAAAATAAAAATCAGTCAAAACCGGTCAAAACCCGATTGGACCGTTCAAACCCAGTTGAACCAAACCATCGGTTCAACCATCTATTTTTTTGACAAAAAAATAAATTCCAAAAAAATATACAAACTTTTTCAGAAATATTCATAATCAAGCCTCATTCTAACCCACAATAGTATCATTTATCACTTCTCCTTCACATGTGCCAACGGCTCATCATCACTTGTCCATTCATTCCATATGAACATTGCCTATCTCTTCCGACATTATGTATGAAGTTATCCACTTATAACAATAACGAACGAAGAAGACATTGTCATAGCCATAATATGAGAAGCAACAAATTAACAACACTTGTCGTTAGTTTTAAAATTACATCACATATATGTATGTACATACATTTTACAAAATATTATTATGTACTTTCGAGCTTTTTTAAGAACATTTATACCCCTAACTTTTAAGTAATTTCACTTGTGCTCCTATATTTCTTTAAAAAATCGCATTATCATCCTTATATTGGTATAAGATGGGAGCACAACTGTACTAACAAAAGGTCACTACTATTGATTTTGTAAAAATATAGGGAGCGCATGCAATTGTATTGAAAATAAGGGTATAAGTATTATGGAAAAAACTTGAAAGGACAATAGTAAGCAAATTCTCGAAAGATATGATGTAACACTTTTCGTATTTGTTTGTCTGATATATTAGTCTAACTAGGTTCGACCCGATTGAACCGCACAAACCAAACCAACATACAACTCCGGTCTCTATGAACTGCTAACATCATCACCGGTTTGACTGGTCGGTCCCATTCATAAAAACCAATAACCGATACATACTTGGTTTGATGTCCGGTTCGGTTTTTAAAACCTTGGTTAGAAGTGAATTTTTGTGATATGATTGTATTGATGTTTGAAAAAGTCAATAGTTATTGTGATGTGATTGTATTGGAGTTTGGAAAAGTAAATTTATAATTTTTATATGATATGATAGTATAATATATTATTTTTTTATGGAATCGATGATTGAGATTTGATTTATTTAATTTTTTAAAAAAGAAATAAAGTGGGGCTCACGTAGAGAGAGAAGGGGTCCTGTGATTATTTTTCCTGTTAAGATGCGGCGGATGAATAGTTTACACTTTACAGTTCACCCCTTAACATTCTACGATCTTCCCTCAACTCTCTCTCTCTCTCTCACTCGAATCTTGTGTTTCCAGAAGAGAAATTTACTTTCTCCCGATGGAGGGTATAATTCTACTCGGGAACATTTGACAATCTTCCATGTCCCTCGCAACGGTATAGAATGTTCTACTTCTAAAGAAATCCCAATTGTGTAAACGCATGCAAACAGAAACAATCACGTGTGCCTATATGGATTCCATGCAAGCAGGGCCTTCATTAGACCTCCTGTCAAGAGCTTGGGGGGGGAGCAGAGATCACAGGCTTCATCGTGGTCGGACTCGCGACAATGCAGCCCCTCCACGTCTTGTTCAGATTCAACTACTTCTCGATGGATGCTATCTCTCTTTGGACGCGGCTATAGCTTTCGAAGAGATCGTCCGTGGTGTTCGTCCTCGGCAACTTGTTCTTCATCTTCCTCTCGCTTTCTCAAAGGTGACGCACTCTTATCGTTCGGTTTCTCAAGGATTACTCCTCATGGTTTGACCTGCTATCTGACACACATGCAAACATACGAAAAACCCATATGTTATTGGCATTTCTTCGATATTAGTCCTCGTATCATCAATTCGCCTATATTTTTTTTTTGAACTATTTCTTCACCCGTCCCCCATACTGTGAGTATTATTTTGGGATAATGTTTTCAACTTCTATCTCCGTATCTTTAGGTGATGTGCGTCCAGCTGATAGGTATTAAACTTTGCGTCGGTTGGACTTGGGAGACAACCCAGCGGTTGTTCTGAAGTTCTAATTCTTTCCTCTCTCTCTCTCTCTATATATATATAGAGAGAGAGATGAGTCCTATGAGTCAAAACATATGAGAGTATGGAGTATGCACTCTGGACCACATAATCTAACCAGGAGAGAGAAAACAGAATCATGTGGTCCAGAATAGATGCTCTCATACTCTCACATTTTTTTGCTCTCATAAGATCACTCATCTCTCTCTATATATATATACATATATGTATATATATATATATATAATATAGGGTAAAATGGGGCTGCCCCTTGATGGGGAGCAAACTTGGCTCATCCGCCTCATTTTCTTTATTTTTTATTTTTTTGGAAATTTCTTCCGTGAATATTCACCTCTATATCATTATATTATGCCATACAAAGACTCCTATAACCTCCATCCAAATAAAGTCGTTTTTAACAATTTTGTTACCGTTAAAAAAATGACTGTCTTAATGGAGATTGTAAGAGTCTCTATTTTGCACGAAATTTGAATAACATAATATAAGAATATACTGATGAATATTCATGAAAGATTTTTTTCAAAAAAATAAAAAATAGAGAAAATAGGGTGGGGAGCCAAGTTAGCTCTCCCTTAAAGGCAGCCACATTAAACCCGTATACACACACACGTACACACATATATATATATATAGACACACACATATATTGGAAAATTGATTATTGAGGTTAGGTGGACAGTTAAGGGGTGAGACAAGAGTTTATGAGGATTGTTGTACTGCCATTGCCAACATCTCCACTTTCCACCCGCTCAATTTTTATGTAATCAACAGAGGCAACAAACTATTGTCTTTAAGAATTTTTTGCACACTGTATTACCAGACCATTTAAATGGGTACTTTTTTCCTGAAATAGGAATAATCTCAAATAATTTATTGGGAACTCTCCAAGAGTCCAGTAAATCTAGCTTCTTGGGAAAGTTTGAAGATATGATTAAACTTTATTTTTATTTACATGGACCCTGAAGTGTTGGAAAAAATTCAAGGTGGTGTCCAGGTTTTTATCACCTCTTCTTCATATCGGATGAAGCCAAGATCATCCACAAACTATATGTTAGTGATCTCAATATCAAGATTTGGAGAAGAGAAACCCCTAATTTTCCCAGCTTTCCAGAAGCCCTTTTTAGCATACCATCCGAGATATTTATGGCATTTATAAAAAAAAGTGGAGATAGGGGATAACCTCGCAAACTCCACTTTTGGGGTTAAAAAAACCCATAGAAGTTCCATTCATTTTAATCTGGTTTTTTCCAGGATTAAAATTATCCACCTTGTTGAGTTATTATACTTGTATGAGTAAATGGATTTTTGGATGAGAGACCGTTTACCCACCATTCTCTATATTTTGTACTCATCCCTCATTTAAAAATAAGTTTTTAGTGAAGAGTGCCCTAATCTCTAGTGAGGGAGATTAGGGATTGAGAGCCCATGTGATTTTTCCCTCTCCGTAGGATTTTCCACATAAATCCGTGGCTCCATATTTGTGTATACTTAGTGTTTTTTATTCTAACGTGGTATCAGAGCTTCGTTGAGGTATATGATTGTGTTTTCTGCTGCTCGGAGGTGCTGGAAAATGGTTCCACTGTGCCGGATTTTGTCATTTGGTGGTGGTTTTTTATTTCTCTCGTCGCCGATCAACCATATTGCGTTGTAGCAACCTCTCGGCACGTTGTGGAGTTGAGGTGAAGGTATGAATCCACCTGCAAGAGGTTGTTGCTGCTGCTGCTATGGTGGTTTTTGGCGTCTAAAATTGATCCGAAGTCCTTTGGTGTTGTGAGGTAAGTTCCCTGGTTGTTGGGGGAACAACCCTTGGTGGGAGCTTTATGCTCTTAAGTGTTATTGTCGGTGTATAGCCCGTTTCTTGGGACATTTTCTGCCCTTGTTTTGCAAGAGAAAATTGGGTTGTTTATTGTTGTCTACCAAGTGTTCGACAAAAAGCCATAAAGAACCTCGTTTAGATCTTCTATGTTTCAAGTTCTTTGTGCTGAACTGCTACTCCTATTGTACTCAAGGTACATGATTAAATGTCTGTAAGAGATAGTCAAAGTCTAAAGACTATGAATTTTCCAGTAAATGATCCCATGATGTTTGGAGCATCCACAGAACCCGACTCGACAAAGGATACTATTATGGAGTTGCAGTCCTTCTTGAAGGAATCATTTATAAAAGAACATGTCTCCTTGCAATCGACAGACAATGGTTCAACCTTTAATATGAGAACTAGCAATGCTTGCTCTACCAAATCTAAGTTGATTATTGACAATGGTGCTTCCGAACACATGACAGGTGATCACAGAATGTTTCATGATTACAAGTTATCGTCTGGAAGAGAGAAAGTTACAGTTGCAGATGGGTCTCCAGCTATTGTTGCTGGAAAAGGAACGATTTCTGTTGTTGATCGTTTCCTCCTTACCGATACACTTCATGTCCCGAATTTCCCAATAAATCTTTTGTTAGTCAGTAAGATTACCAAAGAATTGCACTGCAGGCTGGTTTTTGATCAAAATTCATGTGTTTTAGAAGACTTACAGACAGGAAAGAAGTTTGAAATTGGATTAGTTAAGGATGGATTATATCGTCTTCCATCTCGAGTGGGTCAAGCCCTTACATCTGTGATGAAAGCTCGCTTTGAAAAGGACAATTCTACTCTAGTACGAAAATGGCATGAGTGTCTTGGTCATATCAATTTTTCTTCTCTACGTAAGTTGATGCCTGATACTTTCTCTGGATTGTCTGAGGATGATTTGCAATGTAAGGTTCGTCAATTTGCAAAGCAAACACGAACTATATTTCCTGCATCTACTGGTAAATCTACCTATGCATTCGAATTAGTACATTCTAATGTTTGGGGTCTGTCAAGTGTGAAGAGCATGGGTGGCCATATGTACTACATCACTTTCATTGACGATTTCTCACGGAGTACTTACGTGTACCTTTTAAAACATAGAAGAGAGGTTTCTGCTGCTATAAAGAACTTTATAAATATGGTAAGAACTCAGTATGTAACAAGAGTAAAAACTCTCAGGACTGATAATGCCAAGGAGTAAATGGAAAGTTCCCTACATGCTTTTCTTGATGAGAAGGGTATCATCCATGAAACCTCATGTAGTTACACGCCTCAACAAAATGGTAAAGTTGAAAGGAAAAATCGTCATTTGGTGAATGTCACAAAAGCACTCCTACTCCAGCAAAATGTGCCAAAGAATTTTTGGGGAGAAGCCGTCTTGACAGCTGCCTATCTAATCAATAGGACACCATCTGCTGTGATCGGAAAGAGAACTTCTTTCTCTGTCATCCATCCAGATACCTCTTCCTTTAGTTTGGACCCACGTGTTTTTGGATGTGTCTGCTTTCTTCATAATTCTGGACCAGGTTGGCGTAAATTGGATCCAAGAGCCACGAAATGCATTTTCTTGGGTATTCTGGAACTCAAAAAAAGATATATATGTTATGATCCAGTAGCACGTCGTCTCCATGTAAGTAAAGATGTTACTTTCTTCGAGAGTGAGTCCTACTTCTCTAAGAGATTTCCTCAAGGAGAGTCTGTGAGTCAAATGTTGAGAAAAATGAGAATGAGATTTACTTTCTTCGTGTTATACCAGAGACTATCCATGTGGGGGAAAATAATAAACAAGATACAGATAAAGATAGTGAAAGTGCATGCAAATTTGGACAAACTTATAGCAGACGAAAGGGATCAGATAAAGTAGTGGAAGTCGAAGAAGAGATGATACTGAATAAGGGTGACAACCTTTCCTCCGACCATAACGTCAACCCTTACATGGGTGATTTTGACCATGAAAGCTCTACAAGTGTTTCTCTCCCTCCTGATATTCATATTGATAATGTCAACCCTTTACTGGATGAGCGTCCCATTGCTATAAGAAAATCTACTAGAACTATTCGAGCTTCTACTCGTTATCCAGTGGAGGACTTTGTTGCTTATACTAATATGAGTTCAAGATATAAATGTTTTAGTACCTCTCTAGATGCTCATCATGTTCCCAAAAATTTTGATGAAACCAAAAAAGATCCGAAATGGATTAATGCTATGAAGGAAGAAATGGATGCCTTGGTTAAAAATCATACCTGGGATATTGTTGATGCTCCTAAGGGAGTTCACCTTGTTGGCTCTAAATGGGTCTATGCAATCAAATATGATGCGGATGGAAATGTCGACAGATTCAAAGCTCGTCTTGTGGCTAGAGGATACAACCAGAAATATGGGATTGGCTACCTGGAGACATTTGCTCCGTTGCCAAGATGAATACGATCAGGGTTGTTATTTGTCTAGCAACCCATTTTTCCTGGAAAATGTATCAGTTAGATGTGAAAAATGCTTTTGAACGGTGATCTTAAAGAAGAAGTGTAAATGAAAATACCACCTGGGTTTGAAAAGGACAAGTGTTGCAAATTAAAAAGGTCTTTATATAGATTAAAGCAGTCACCAAGAGGTTGGTTTGAACGTCTCCGTGTGGTTATGATTAAGAATGGATATATCCAAGTGAATGGAGACCACACCTTGTTTATAAAAAAGGAATGATGAAAGAAGATCTATTCTTTTAGTGTATGTCGATGACATGATCCTTATAGTGATAATGAAGAAGAAATTTTCAGGATAAAGAAAATACTTGCAGGTGAATTTGAATTGAAAGACTTGGAGAAGTTAAAGTACTTTCTAGGCATTAAGATGGCTCGATCTCCAGGAGGTATGTGTCTAAGTCAACGAAAATATGCTCTTGACTTATTGAAGGATTGTGGCATGTTGGGATGCAAGCCTACTTCTAATCTTATTGAGGCAAACCATAAACTGAATAAAGAGGATGGTGACTTTCTTGATGATGCAGGAAAGGGTAGGTATCAAAGATTGGTGGGAAAGTTGATCTATCTTACCCTTACTAGACCGGATATTACATACGCTGTAAATGTGGTGAGTCAATTCATGCATGCTCCTACTACCTCTCATGTTAATGCGGTAAATAGAATTCTATGCTAAATAAAAGGATCATCGGAAAAGGTCTTATGTTCAAGAAAAATCACGAGGTCACTATTGAAGGATACATTGATGCTGATTGGGCTGGTTCCATTGATGACAGAAGATCCACCTCTGATTATGCGGTATATTTGTGCGAAAATTTGGTTATTTGGAGAAGCAAGAAGCAGAATGTGATTTCAAGATCAAGCGCTGAAGCAGAATACCGAGCTCTTGCCAATGGCGTTACAGAAATTTTATGGCTAAAAATTTTACTACATGACTTGGGAATCAAAGTTCGTATGCCAATGCAGATGTTTTGTGACAACAAGGCTGCAATAAATTTGGCCAACAATCCCGTAATGCATGACAGAACGAAGCATTTGGAGATCGATAGACACTTCATCCGTGAGAAGATTGATGATGGACTGTTGTGTCTGCCTTACCTAAAATCTACTGATCAGGTTGTAGATCTCTTCACAAAGGGGCTGCTTACGGTACAATTTAAGTTGAATGTAGGCAAGTTGGGCATGGTAGACATGTATGCCCAACTTGAAGGGGGGTGTTGAGTTATTATACTTATATGGGTAAATGGATCTTTGGATGAGAGACCGTTTACCCACCCTTGTCTATATATTGTACTCATCCCTCATTTAAAAATATGTTTTTAGTGAAGAGTGCCCTAATCTCTAGTGAGGGAGATTAGGTATTGAGAGCCCTTGTGGTTTTTCCCTCTCCGTAGGATTTTCCACGTAAATCCGTGCCTCCATATTTGTGTGTGCTTAGTGTTTTTGATTCTAACACACATCATGAACTTTTTTAGGACATCCTGATAATTCCACAGCTCTGAGATGAATTGAAGTATTATCATGTTAAATAAGAAATCCTGCAAGAGAACTGATCTTTTGAAGTTTAGGGGTTTGAAAAAGTCGCATCGGGACAGCTAGTAACTGTTTTAATCCAATTCAAAGCGCGCAACCAATGTAAAGAGCAAATATCTCAGGATAGAACTGTCATAGAAAAAGGGAGACATCATACAATATGACAGAACTGTAATAGAGAAAAAGATCTCAAGTTTGCTACATCGGAGAGTACTAACATAGGCCACCAGCCGCACGATACGTCCTTCGGCTGAAACCCATCCATGGGAACTTCAGTAGGGCTGCTAGGATCAACGGTGTCGCTCAGGCCAAGCTGCAGCAGTAAATTTATTAACAAGACCTCTTATCCTATATTCACACATAGATAGTCACATCTGTAAACAACAGTATCAATACCATGTACCTCTCCATAGCTGTTCCAGCCCAAAAGAACATCTTTGCTTCATCTAAACAATTAAACCACAGATATTCAAAGCAAATCAACCATGGAAAAAGATGGGCTTACTTTGAAAATATAATCATTCTTGCATTCCATTCTTCCTCTGATAATATCATGGTCAGCAAACTGCATAATACATGTAGGCAGCAAATCAGAAATCGCACCAATTGTCGATAATTTCGGACTGGTTACCTCACCATCGAATGTCGTACAAACTCGTAAATTGCAAGTCAGGATTCTCTATTAAAAATACAACGTTAGACACGGATCCACTAGATATACTGGACATCATACTGGTCAGTAGAGAGGTGTGCGAGTACCACAAGACACCATTTTTTAATGCTTCTTTCTGAAGCATGGTGAATGCAGAAGCTTGCCATGGTCTTAATTGCAATCACATCCAAAGGGTAATATATCATTTATAATATGGATTTGATCAATCGTTAACCGCGATGAAGTGAGAATCAAGCTACAGATTCCACATCTAGAATTGCATGAACACTAATTAAAACAGGATTAGTTCTGTTAACCCTCGAGTTTGCTTATCTAACATGGGTGCAAATATATTTAAAAATACTGCAGTACTAAACAGCATTGCAGAAGCTTCCATCAACTACTACATATTAAAGTGCAAACAACTTATTAAAACAAACCAAACATTACAAACCTATTATCAGAACTGCAGTGACTCGACACAGAACTAGGACAAACAGACAACGTGACACAACTAGCACAGAGACATTTCAAGTATTAGATGTATCGCAGAGTACTAACGTATGCCACCAGCCGCACGATACATCCTTCGGCATGAAGCCATCCATGGCAACCTCAGCAGGGCTGCTACGGTCAGCAGTGTCGCCCAGTCCAAGCTGCAGAAGTGAATTTAAAAATGAAGACACAGTATCCCATATCCTCACATAAACAGCCATATTTGTAAACAGCAGCAACAACACACTGTACCTGTCCATATTTGTTCCAGCCCCAAGAGAACACCTTCCCATCATCTAAGCGAAGCACAGACATTCAGAGAAAATCAATAATCAACAAATGTGCTCTATGTTACAAATATAATCATTCTTGCATTCGTTTCCACATAGAGAATACTTATAGACAGCAAATCAGGAATCAAACAATTTATAGAAAAGTTTGGACCGGTTTCCACAATATCAGAATGTTGGACAAACTCGTCGATAGCAAATCAGGATTTTCTTTAAAAAGTTCATCATTTGAAACAGATCCACTAGATATGTTGGAGGTCATACCAGTCAGTAAAGCAGTATGGCGAGCACCGCATGACACCATTTTTGAATGTTTGCTTCCCAAGCATGGTGAATCCAGAAGCTTTGGCAGAGTCTTTTAAATAATCACATGCAAAAGAAAATTAAATCATCTTTTCTCTATGAAAGAAATTAAAAGGAAGCTAACGGCAACCTATGATCGAAAGGCCTAAATGCCTCGTTAAAATAGATACTAAGTACCATCAACGTACACCAAAAGTAGGGCAAGTTTCAGAACAAGCAATTATTGATTAAACCGTATTTATGATCATTGCTGAATTTTCTCAGATGCAAGAGCGTAACCGGCAGGAAACATAACTTCGGAGGAAATGGAAAACAGAAACACAGACCCTTTCTTAAATCACCGATAGAATCAGAAAATAATGATGAGTCCAAACTGATTAAATGGTATTTATGATCATTTCATATCTTACGTATGTATAATTGCAAATAGAGATTATGTTGAAGAAAATATTCACCTCATATTGATTAGAACCTGCTCCCAGTTGTCCAAATTGATTCCCACCAAATGCATAGACATCACCTTTAGCTGAAATACACACGGTATGCCACAGACCTGCTGAGACCTCTAGTATCTCGATACCCATGAGAGATGAGACACATGTGGGACTAAGCTCATCAACTGTACGCCCTTGTCCGCACTATAACAAAAGAAAACATAGAGCTAACTGTTAGTCCTTGCAATAGAATCGTGCAGGTGAGCCTCATTTGGCTTTTTTTTCCATTGTTACTAATGCCATGTGTTGATAAGACTAATTACTTGAAAACTTTATATAAAAATACATTTCAACTAACACCGTATCCTACGGAAGATATTGTGGAGAGTTTTGAATAAGAGACAAGTACATGTCCTATACATTAACCTTATAAAGGATATGTATGATAGCCTTCATCTTGTGTAAGGATCTAATCTGGGAAGACTGATAATTTTAACAGCATCGATCTTCACCAAGGTTCAACTTTGAGTCCATTCCTTTTTACGTCGATTATGGACAAGTTGGCTAGTCACATTCATAATGAGATACCTTGGTATATGTTATTTGTTGATGACAATGTGTTGATTAATGAGACAAGAGATTGAGTAAATGAGGAGCTGGAGGTTTGGATATGCTTTAGAGACTCATATTTGATGGAAGCAACGATGGACCCGAGGTGAAGATTAAAGACGATTACATTCAGAAGAAAGGTTCTTTTCGATACTTGGGATCTATTTTTACAACAGGATGGGGAAATTAATGGAGATGTTACTCAGGGCATGTTTGGTTGCAGGGTTGGGCAGGGTTGGGTTGGGCTGGGTTGGGCTGAGTGAATAGTAATATGTGACAAGGAAGTACCCTTGTGAATAGTAATCAGGGTTGGGCCAACCCTGCCCAACCCTGCAACCAAACAGGCCCTCAGAGTAAATGCATGCTGTCAAAAGTGGAGAGAAGCCTCTATTGTTCTTTGTGATAAGAAAATCCCTTCGAAAGTCAAAGGAAAGTATTATAACGCAGCCGTGAGACCTGCTATACTCTATGAATCAGAATGTTGGCCTATGAACTAAAGACATGTGCAAAGGATGACAATAGCAGAAATGAAAATGCTAAGGTGGATGTGTGGTCATATACGAAAGATCGGATTCGGAATGACACGATAAGAATGAAAGTTAGTGTAGCTCCGATAGAGGATAAGATGAGAAAAAATCGCTTAAGATGGTTTGGTCATTTGCAAAGGAAATGACGAGGAAGGTCCAAGAAGTGTTGAAATGAGACTATCTGAATGGATCTTAGTTATTTGGATTTAAGGCCAAGAATGACCCAAAATAGATATGAATGGAGGCAAAAAATCCATGTAGTCGCCCCTACTTAATTGTGAGAAAATGCTTTGTTGTTGTTGTTGTAATTAACACCATATCCATTTTACAGTTATCTCGTCCATAAAGGACTAGATTGATCATATGAAGATGCTCAGCGAAACGATAAAAATGGTTTCCATGTGAACCAAGATGTCGCAGGTTGTCATTAAAACCTCCTGCAAATGAGAATGCAAGGTGTGGTACAAATCCAAGGTTGTCAGACCCATCCATCCACTAACCCTGCATAGAGTGGCTTAAGCACCAAGATCTCTTTTTTTGGTGAATTGTCTAATGTGCATGCTTTACACAATTTTTGCAATATGGAAAAGTTGAAAAAGAAGTATAAATCACATGATATTGGTGTCAGTTGGTAATTAGAACCACGTTCGGCATTCATTGTCATACCTTGTAAAACTTGTTTCATATATCTCAGCAAAATCAGGACATTATCTACAAAATAGTATCAATGTAGAGGTTTCGAGCAGTCTCGATCAACCATCTTCTCTTGTAGTTTTGTATTTTTTGACTAAAGAAAGTTCACGTTCTCCGATTTCTCTTAAAAGCAAAAATGGAAACAATATTGTCCATGAAGAAAAGTTAAGGGGGAAGGGACATTTTAGTTTTAGCACAAAATAAGAAAACTGATTGCCATGTTTAAGCAACAATCACTCAATTGTTTTCAAAGCTTCAAGACCACATAGATGAATCATGTAAGTTCTGAGAGTGCAACAATCACTCAATTGTTTTCAAAGCTTCAAGACCACTCAAGGGTTTGTGGTTGATACTTGATCAAATGCACAGGATCCTTGGTAGATGACCTTATTCTTCATAAAGGATTGGGTTTTGCATTTGAGTTTTCAACTAGTTTCTTTCTGCAATGTTAATATCTCAACTGTTTATTCAGGAATTGTGTACATAGGGTGATAGAAGGCCAAATCACTTCCGCATTACTAGGACCCAGAGGCCTTAGCAATGTTCTGTACTACAGATTTTTTTGTTCATGTATCCCATCTTGTTGAGTAGGTTAAGAGAGGGCGAGGAAGGTCCAATAAGTGTTGGAATGAGACTATCCGAAGGGATCTTAGTTATTTGGATTTAAGCCCAAGAATGACCCAAAATAGATATGAATGGAGGCAAAAAAATCCATGTAGGCGACCCTACTTAATTGTGGGAAAAAGCTTTGTTGTTGTGGATCACGGCTCCAACATCATTATTTATTCTCGGGCAATATTGTGACCCTCTTACAATGAAAACCCGTGGGTTAGGAGAGAGCCGGGGCAAGGATAAACAAAATTCAAGATGGAAGTAGATTCTACTCATGCCGTCGAGGTTGGTGAAGACTATCCAATCTATGCAGATACACTTTGTTTTATGCAGATACATTATGGGCCAATTCAAAAACAGTTGTATAAGGTGCAACATATTCACCTTTGGAATCTAAGTCAGTGCCCAGCAATTGAATTGTCCTTACAGAAAGAGAGGATCGACCAGTTCAGTGGAAGACTGATAAGGGAAAACAACACCTGCTTAACTTGGATAAGCCATTTGACTCAAGAGGAGCGGCTCTTTTCGAAGGGAGCAAGCCGCTCTTGCGGACAAATGTCTCGGTAAGAAAGAGTCATTATTTTCCATTACAGGACAAGAAGTCCAATTTATTATTTGAAGGCATCTAGTAAGTCGTACATCCCTCAATGCAGGGCCTTTTCTCGCATGCCAAGTTGTGGATTTGTGAGGATTTTTCCTTGTGACAGTGTTGTTAACTTTTTTGGTGATATCATATCAACAAAGACATTGATAAATTGGCCAAAATCACCTAAGATATTCTTTAAAAAAAATTCTCCCCAACTAAGCACGGGTTCAAACTTTCAAACCAACCAGAAAACAACAAAAACTCACCTGCCCATGAAGGCTCCAACCGAAGGTTAGCAGTGTTCCAGTCTCTACAAGGCAGAAAACAGAAGTGTTACTGAATTAATTAGTCATTCAAGTAAATTCATTTAAAATCGATACGCAGTGTTTCCGAAAGCATCAAACTACAGAAACATCGGGATGCAGATGAGCCTTTCAGGAAGGATTTAGGATGACCGAAGAAGCAGTAGGAGAATATCAAATGTGATTTGGCTTGCTTGAATCTGTGTATATATATAACCCCAGTAAGAAAAGTAAGAAGGCAAGAAGCTGATCGGCCATTTGATGAGGGATAAAAAAGCCCATTTATGATGAGTATGCATTTGATACATGCCTTTCCCTTCAAAATTGAATATGTAAGGTCCAAGACTATAGGAAATGCTAGGATTTGCGCTGACTTCAGCTGGTAAGATCTAACATAAAAAAGATTGGGAAGACCCCCTTTGAATAAATGCTCATCCATTGGGATACTGGTTGCAGATCGATAACTAGATAGGCAACCATGGCAAGGTCCACGGATCTCGATGTTGGAATACATAATAGAAAGCAACCTTGGTGATGAACACCATAGTATGTCTGAGGTCAGGAACTTGATTGAGAGTCTGAGAAAGGAAGAGTTCATTCTTTGTTATGAGCAGTGGAAGCAATCACGCACAACACGATTAATCAAGTAAGACGCAAACACACGGATTTATAAAGTTCACCCGTAACTTGGCTACGTCTTGAACAGCGGCAATCGGTTTTCACTTCATATCTTGTATCTGTGGTAGAAAAGAAAACAGGATTATTCAACATAAATTTAAGAAGGCACAACTGGGTGACAGACAACCCCGCTTAACTAGATTTTCGGGAAATATATAATCAGGCAAGCCTCTAATATATAAGAAGCAAATCAAGAAGAGCTAATTTTATATATAGTTCTTAGACGATCAATATATTTCTTTTTTAAGCCAGTGTCACCCTCTCTGCAAATAGTCCAATCATCATTCGTGCATTCCTAGGTCAAGACTCCGGACTCCCTGCATATAAGGAGTGCCAAGCCATAACCTACATGCTAGGGAAGATGGAAAAGGAGGGACTAGACTAGGAAATCGAGTCATGCGAAAAGGTTTTCGAAACATGGTAGTTTGAAACTTTGAAAGACAAATTGAATTATTAAATCAATATCCAGATATCATCAGACTACTATTGCAAGTTCTTACACTGGTTGATTCAAAAGCTAATACAATCAAACTTAAATCAGCTTCTCTAAACAAATTAACACCGCCATATGTATATATATATTACAAGGTTAAAACCAAACTTTTATCGAATGTTCGGTCATTTTTGTAAGGATAACGTGTTAAGAACTAAATTACTACCTGTGATGACTGCACTATGCCGACCTCCACAAGCGATGGCTTTAATTCTGCTACCAACATTGACCGGAAAACCATCATTCGCATTCAAGATACATTTTGCAGGTCCTTTATCGGATTGTAGACAGCGAACTAGATGAGGAGATGATACCATGCGCACACGATCACCCAACCCCAACTGGCCTTCACCCCCATAGCCCCAACCCCACACCTCCCCTGTATCTGCATACAAACAAAAACCATCATATCAGTTTTTTTCCAAAGTAAGACATCTTGCCCTGAAAGAAAACACAATCTTTATGCCTTAAAAGAAACCGAATAAGCTGAATTCATCAAAGAAGAAAAAATGTTACCAGAGAGAGCTAATGCATGACGCCCACCCGAAGCAGCAGCAGTGATCTTGACTCCCACTGCAATATTCACTAGAAAAGGTTGTGCTGCGAGATTATCAACATTAGAGGTCGCCGGTCCATGGGATGGCTTACTTTCTTTATCTTGTTTGTTTAATGATACTCGTCTGCGTTTAGTGCATTCCTCACTGCCGTTGTCTCCAAAGCTTGTCAGTACACCGCAACCATTTATCAATTGAGACCCCGGACATACTGTCACAAAGCCATACTGAGAATCCCATAGCCAATCTGCTGGCAAATATTGATCATGAATACGGCCTTACCTTGCTCAATTGATGACCCACCTTGTGCTACAAGACCATCTTCAAGTGCACCTCCAGACATCTGGTTTCTATTTGCTTTTTGAGATGGGACACACTCTTCCCAACCCCATGTATACAGCTCTCCTTCATCTGCATCCATATCAAATGAAGTGTCTCAAGAACCAATAAATAAACTACAATCAGCAATAACTTAACTGGGTAGCTTGAATTGTTGTGATGTGGCACTATTTATCTCTATACACCCATGTGGTAAGATAGTTATAGGTATGCATCTATGGGAAGACAGACAGAATAGGGTATTAACCTGTGACAACCATGCAATGAGCCCATCCAGCTGTTGCTTTCACTACCCATTTGTTGCCAGGCAGAGGAAATGCCTCTGGGATTTCCTGAGTAATATATATGCAAATAGTGCATGTAAATATGAAGAAATGACAAAGCCAACTAGCCTTTAAGTTCATTGTGAATAGCACCAAAATTTAAAGAATATCAGAAGCATACACAGACATGTTTTCTGATAAATCAAACTTTCGACTGATCCAAATTGCTCCATGAGGATTGTACGATCTTTCTAGGCTCTAGCTTTCAATTAATCTACGTGAAGATTGTAAAAAAGTGGAGAATCCAAAGAAAGGAAATATTGATCATTTAACTGTTTTGAAATGAATAGTATTCTCCTATGAGTTGCCTAAAGCAATTGCACAAATACTAATGTACATCAGTGTTTTCAGTTCTGCAGTATAAATTATGACACGCCCAATATATATAAATCGAAATTTACTCCCTGATGTTGTTCTAAGTACATAAATGATAGTTTTTTTATTAGGAGGAAACAGAACATACTCAATATTATTTTTTCCCCTTTTAGTTCTCACATTATTATAATTGAAATGAGCCATATAATACTTTGTGCACTCACAATACTACAGAAAAAAAAACAGAAGAAATAAAAGAAAAACAAATGAAGAGAGACGAAAGAAAAAAGGTACCTCATGTTTCCCTGATGTTAGGTAGCTCTGGCCAAGTTCTTCCGTCGAACCCCAAGTGACAAGCTTTCCAGCCTCTGATTTGACCCCAAAAAAATGAGAAAATGGGAAAAAAAGAAGAAGAAAATTTACCTCACATCCAAAAAAGGACAAGAAAGATGAATAACAACACTACTTGATCTTTGTTATCGTTGGAGAAAACCAAGTAGGAACAATCATATGGACCAAAAGAAGCGGACGGTTGACCAAGAACCCCCAGACGATGGCTACCACAAGCAAGCCACCCCATCACCACCTGCACCCATGTGCGCAGAGGGAACCTCGCCATAGATCGCCACGCTTTTTCATCATAGTACTCGAAGAGCTCAGGTTTGTTCTCAAGACAAGGACGGCATTGCCATCTCAATCTCCATCCAAATCCGTGAGCTCCGCGAGGATCAAAATACCAAGTATACGAGCACGAGGTGTACGCACGAATTAATTAGTGGGTGTTTTGCATGTATGGCCCCGTTAACGTTTGAACTCCGAATTCTTATTTGCAAAGGAACCCTTTAAGTTTCAGAGGAAGTGAAAAGATGTGGTAAAAATTAAAATCCTCCGGTAAATAAGCATAAATGAATAAGCTCAGAGATCTAGGTACCCTAGCAGAAGGTTTCATACATGTCAACTTATGCCCAAAATATTAGAGTAAACGCCAACAAGCAAAACACCAACAAGCAAAAACAGATGCAATTCTAAGAAATCTCAGGGGCCTGATTGAAAGAAGGCCTTTTAAATCGCATTTTAGAATTAATCATATTATGGGCCAGGCTATAAGAGTTCCATGGACCATATGATCAAGATAGAGTGGCTCGTATGCTGTTACCCCTCGATCTTCATCGAGCGGCTCTCGAGCGAGAGTGAGTAGATGAGAGGAGAATGGAAGGCGACCAAGAACAACGAGATAACAGAGTTAAGGTGCAGTTAAGGGTGAGAGGAGTACAAGGTACAACACAAAGCATAAAAAGTTAAGATTAGTAGATTACTAACTCATTGGTAATCAAGTGTTTCATAAATTAGCATTAGCAACTAGAGTTAAAGGAGCATGTGGTTCCCTGGAATAACATGATTAGAAATAACAAGATATGATGTTCTAAAGAACGGAAACACGCGATGGGCCATGCCTAAGATCCGCTAATCCAAAGCCGAGATCGTCGATGCCGCCCAGGGTATTCATGGCGAACGAAGGATATACCACATAGTATTAACACTGTCAAAGGCTGAGCTAGCCGGTTTAGGGATGTTTAAGTCTTCAATCCGTATTGAATATTGTTATAATCATACTAAGCACAAGGACTACGTTCAGTTCATTATATCCAAAGGCAAAGGAAACCTCTTATATCGAGGCTCTGACCTAGCAATGTCTGCTATTGATTCGGAGGAGCAGTGTAATTTGTGACAGGAAACCCTAAACCCTAATATATTTTTAAAAGGAACCATATTGTGGTCTTTTATCTTAAACATGCGGCAGCTAATAATTAAAATAAAAGATCGGAAAAAGTGCGGGCCTTCACCACCAAGCTTAAGCATGCATGGCGTTTGAAGCGATCGTTACGAACAGAAGCGCTACCCTTCTTCCTCATCAACGTGCTCTCTCTCTCTCTCTCTCTCTCTCTCTCTATCTATCTATCTCTCTCTCTCTCTCTCTCTCTCTCTCTCTCTCAAATCGTGACTTCCCAAGATCGATCTATAACGATGAAACTAAATAGGTTGGATGCATGTTATAGCTAGAAGGTCTTACCGGTTATGGCCATGGCAAAACCGCAACCGCCGCCGCACGAGGCGTTCCAGTCATCTGTGCCGAAGGACTCCGTAAGTTTCACCGGCGTTGGCGAAAGCAACGGGGTCTTCTCTGGCGTAGTTCCCGGTAAGTAACCCCACATCAGCATCATCTTCCTCGTCTTCTCCTGCTCCTCACCTACTGAGCTCATCCTTGCTCCTGCTTCAGCCATATACAGAAGAACCTGTGTTCTCATTACTTTGGTTGAGGGAAGGTCTGAACTCTGTGCGGTTTTTATAGAAATGGTTGGAGAGGAGGAGAACTCGAGAGATCAACACGTAGTTTTTGTGAAGATTCTGGAAGTGCAAAGCTTCCATTTTCATCTATTCAAGGAGCACCCACAAGATATTGACCTTTTGGTATATTCTGCCTTCTAGATATCTTATATTAGTATTCTAAAGGCCGTGAGGATACATCTTCATCCTGATGTCTTTGGCAGTTTCTGTTCTTTACGTTTTCCCTAATCGATCTTCTCGATATTGACCTTCCGGACGAAGGCATCATTACGACAGGCAGTGGAGCTATTCCCCTGCAGAAGTGCAACTCCATGCATTGGGAAATTGAAGGAGTGTTTCCACTATGTCGCAAAATGAGATCATTAGGGTTTTCGTGACCACCAAAAGAATCTAATATATGGTAGCTATATATATGGCATACCTTATAGAAATAGGTGTCCATTCTTTGATATGTTGGAAGAATTCCTAGGGTATAATAAGTGAAAAACTGGAAGCCTGTAATTCCAGAGAATATATTGCTGAGATAAACCCATCTCTAATGAGGTTCTGCATCCTGCTCTCTTTTAATTCTTCGATGCAGAGAATGCTTATAAGAACCAATGATCTTCATAAGGTCCAAGATATATAGCAGTTCTTCCATTTTAAGTTTGTCACCACCGCTTCCATTCCACCTTGAGCGCGAACGCAATCTTTTACCTTCATCAACACCTTCCTCTCGTTATAAGCCACATGGAGAGAATGCACCATGGGCGTTTCTTGCTAAGGCAGAAACTCTCCATATACTTTGCCTGGGCCAAACCTCTAACACTGCAAGTAAACTGCCCGTAAGATCATATTGGTTGATGTTTCAACATCGAACTTGGTAAGATCATAGGTTAAAGACATCAATTAGAGTTTCGATTCTTAGAGGCCTCTGAGACTGCGGTGACCGATACTTCAATTAGATAGAAGTCATACATCATGGGTCTCATGCAGTCGAAGACCCACATATATGGCAAGGGGGACACGTTTTACTCCTAATTACCCATATTCATGATGTTTCTTATTCTTATTCTTATTATTATTTTGTCAAAACATACATCCTGAGTGAATCTTTATTGATTTATTCAAAATATAACTTGGGGATTTAATATTGACATACTTTATCCATGGAATGCCGTATAGATATCGATATCATTTCGATATTGTATCGATACGATATATCGATGATATATCGTCGAAATATCGCCCATATCAAGAGCCTTTGTGAAGAAAATGCTTAGAAATCGGGATATATCGCCATATCGGTACCCATATCCGTTCCATGTCGATATCGATATATCGCCGATATATCGCCGATATATCCCGATATTTTCTTCCATGTAGGGGTGTAAACGAGTCAAACCTGAGCGAACCAAATCAGGCTCGATTCGGTTCGTTTAGCATACTTTTAGGTCCGGATTCGGTTTGGCTCGATAAAATGAAAACTGTAATCAAGTTCGGTTCGGCTCGGTAAGGTTCGTAAAGGTTCGGTTCGGCTCGATAAAGGTTCGTTAAAGAATAAATATTGTGCATATGTTTCTGTTCAAAGGGAAAAACCGCAGCCGCATGGGAGGGTTTTGTGGGGTTTCGATAATAGGGAATAGGGACTTAGGGAGTGGATGACTAGATAGGTTTGAGAAAATTAGTGAATAGATCTTATGTTAAAATAGAATGCACTTTTTCTTTATATATACAATATGTATGTATATATACTTTTATGTATGTATGTGTGTATATAATCGAACTTTTAATGAACCGAACTTGAGCGAACTTATGTTTTTGAGGTTTGGTTCGTTTATTTAATCAAGTCCAAACTCGTGTTCAGGTTCGGTTCATTTATTTTCGAATCGAATCCAAATTGAACATTTAGCGAGCTGAACTGAGCGAATATCGAACCTGAGAATTTTCTGAAAGCCCTACTTCCATGTCTTTATCTTGTTGAAATGACTTTCTGTTAAATTTGTTTTTCCAAAGAACAATGCGTCCCTTTCATTTTTTCCTGTCAATTGCATCTCAGACGTCAATATATTTCGCATCTAGACATTTTAGGCTTGACATTTAATTTTGGCATCTTGGCATTTCCTCTCGACATACCTCGCATTTCGGTATCCCATTATATCTCTTGCGACATCCTCTTCGTCAAGAAATATTCATCTCGCATCTCGACATCTCTCGTCATTATGTCTTCATTCTCAATTGTGTCTAACCTTCGTTAGACATTTTAGTGTCACACACGTTGGCTAGTCTTTCTCTCTTGTGGTGACAATTTTAATTCAATAAAATACTTTTTTTTTATCTTTGTTCCTATTTTGACCTGACATCATAAGCTCGATTGAAGTTTTAAGTTATCAATTAGTCCAACTATGAACGTTTCTTTTACTATACAACTTGTAGTTTCAATCTCCAATATTTTTTCAATCACATGCACTTATAATTAGCGTCAATTCAAATGTAATTAACCTACTAGCAGTTACTCTCCATGTTTTTTTGTCTTGATTATCTCTGTAATTATGTATTAATAATGAGAATGTTGATGTATTGACATGATAAAGGAATAAATGTATTATTCATTTAAAATATTTAAATGCAGAAGTTAATTTTATAATATAGTAATCGATAATTGTTTATACTTCAAAAATATCTTAAATATTTAGTGTTATAAATCATCTTTATCATTCCATGTTAGTAATCATACCTTAAAAGGAGATACATTTAATTTTATTACCGATGAAGATATACTTTTCATTATTTCAAGAGTACGAAATTTAGGTGATCTCAGTTGTAACAATTACCTAGTTTGATTTATATGTATTTTATATGTGCTTACAATGCATGCATTTATAATTTTTCAATTATTATGAACATCATTACATATTGTTGTTATAATACCCTACCTAATATGAAATCCTGGGCCTGCTATTGTAGAGGTTTGCTGTAAAGTGGAACCATGCCCGAGCCTCTCGATGAAGATAGAATGGTGATCGAACGGTTCACATGAAATCCGAGTTTTTCTGAACCCTTACTGTGTGTGAACTGCTCGATCTTGATCGAGCAGCTTGGGTGCGGTCCCACTTTACAACAGATCTCTGTATTACTGAGAGGGGACCGGGTCCTCTGCTGTGGGGTTGTACCCGTATGAACCGCTCGATCAAGATCGAGCTTGATCAAACGGTTCACACGGGTACAACAGATACAGCACGACAATAGAGGGTCCTCACTCTACAGAGAGAATCATAAGAACTATATATACGAAACTGTGGTGAGCAAGATGAATTTGAACAAGGACTAAAATATAATAAGAGATTCTCTCAGGGGTCTAATTGTAAGAAGGCCTTTTAAATTGCATTCTAGAATCAAGCACACAGTGGGTCAGTCTACGAGGAATCCATGGGCCTTGTAAGCAAGAAGGTCGTGTCCTCTCTCCATCCATCTGTTACAAATACCAGGGCGCGGAGAGAGGTAAAACACGCGAGAGTGCGCGAGTAGTAGGGATGCAAATGGTCGGATACGGTATAGGTATTATCATATCTTTATCTATTTTTGAATACGAATACAGATGTGGATACGGATATTGACGAATATTAAAACTATCTTACCATATCCTTAAAAAACGGATACGTATGTAAAACGGATACTAATCGTATACGAGTAATCTTAGAAATACTCTGTAGAAACAACTTAAATATATATATAAATTGGATGGGAATACATGATATAATTTATTAAATGTGTTTGTGTGATAAAAATTATACAAATGTGGTAAAAGAAGATATAGAATTATGCTATATATGGTTATAAATAAATTTGAGACTATATTTATATAAGAAAATGTATATACAGATAAAGATATAGATGTTTACGGATATTAAAACTATATCCATAACCATATTTATTTTAAAACAGATACGGATACGGATGTCAAAATATGTATAAAACGGATATGGTGACGGATCGGATACGGGTATATCCGTAACCATTTGCATCCCTAACGAGTAGACATGAGGTAACCGCGTGTTGCCATGGCACCAAAACATGCGGCAGCTAATTATTAATACCAAGCTAAAGCATGCATGGCGTTTGAAACGAGCGTTACAACAGAAGCGGTTTCGCTCCTCCTCATCAATGTGCACGTAGGACCGATTCCCCATCTCTTTCTCAGAATCCCATCTCCCCAAGATCAATCTACAACTATGGAACTAAACAGATCTTCAGACCTGTAGACTGTTGGGTGCATGCGATAGAAGGCCTTACCGGTTATGGCCATGGCGAAACCGCAACCACCACCGCACGAGGCGGACCAGTCGTCCACGCCGAAGGACTCTGGTAGCTTCGCTGGGGTCGGTGAAAGCAACGGGGTCTTCTCCGACGTAGTGCCTGGTAAGTAACCGCACATCAGCATCATCTTCCTCTTCTTCTCCTTCCCCTCGCCCATCGAGCTCGTCGTAGCTCCTACTGCCGTATACATAAGATCCTGTGTTCTCACTACTTTGGTTTGAGGGAAGGTTGGACCTCTGTGGAATTTTTATAGTAGCTTTGGGGGAAGAGGAGTACTAGAGAGATCGTCACGTAGTTTTTGTGAAGATTCCGGAAGTGCAAAGCTTCCATTTCTTCTATTCAAGGATCACCAACCAGAGATTAAACATTTTCTTTTTAGTTTGCCTTCTAGATATGTTATACTAGAATTTTAATACGCGTAGAGGATACATCTTCCTTCTGACGTCTTTGGTGGTTTCAGTTCTTCACGTTTGCCCTAATTGATCTTCTCGATATTGATCTTCTGGACAAAGGCAAATCAAAAGGGATTGGAGCTATTCCCATGCAGAAGTGCAGCTCTCCTGTCATTGGTGATTGATGAATGATAGTCTCCACTGTATTCTTGTGACAACCAAAGAATAATATATATGGCGTAGCTATATATATGCTATACAGTGTCCCCATCGTTCCTTCTTTGACATGTTGGAACTCATGAGGTATAAGAAGTGAAAAACCGGAAGCCAGTCCACGTGCCAGATCATATGGTGCCGACGTAAGGACACGGATCCTCTGCTGTGGTGTTGTGCCTCTTGTAGGTGTGGGAACCGTTCGATCTTCTTTATCGAGCGGTTCGCACGATTTTGCACGGTACATGCCCACAAAAAGTGTGAAATCGTGCGAACCGCTCGATCAAGATCGAACAGCGCACACGGCTGCAACAGACTCTTCTGCACTTCCTCCTAAAGCAGGCAATCCCCTCTCCCGAGATAAACACATTTCTAAGAAGATTCTGCATCAAAAAAGATGCAGAACCTGTTCTAGCTATCTTCTTCAATGTAGAGAAAGGAGTCCGCAACAGGGCATGCTAATAAAAAACCATTGGTCTTCCCAAGGTCCTTTGATAGAAGTCATCGAAGGGCCTGTTTGGTTACTGGATGGGATGAGTTGGGGTATCCACTTGTAAATAGTAGGTGTTTAAATGGTTATGAGGGTTGGGAGAGAGTTGGAATAAAGAATGTGATGTGATATCACCTTGACTTGTGATGGATTTCCAACCCATAATTGGAGGGGGATACACCGAGGTAACCCGAGATACCCCAGTAACCAAACAGGCCCTAAGTTTCAGCCAAAATTCATGTTCAGGCCTATGGCAAACCATCAAAAGTTTTGCTAGTCATGGAATTCCTTTCAACATTTTGTTTTCATTTTTGCCTACTCCATTCGTCCTTGATTACATGCTAAACAAAGCAACCAAAAACAACCTCTAGAATATGATGGATGTCATCTTCGAAGCTGCAACTGAGATAGCTGAATCTACAATTCAGCGATGATATCATCTTCTTTGAATCCTCTAAAGATGATGCAGCAAAAGATACTTCTCTCTTAGTTCGGATCCACACATAAATTGGACAAAAACGTCTACAAAGAAAGAATGGATTGTAGATTTGTCAATTTTGCCTCACCCTGATCTTGGTAACCCAGTCCCCTATAAGGACTAATCAATATCTCTTTTAATATTAGCCTTCTGCATGCTCCTTTGATTTTCCTTACCCATCTATTGCTTATCTCATTGTGAAGTCTCTCATGTCATTTCTATTATGATTACCATTCCTTTCTTATGAAATCCTTACCCGTAGCAATTTCACTCGGCAATGAGTCGGTCAGTTTTTCCAAACAAAATGATAAATGACACTTACTAATCTATAAACCATATGAGATTAACTCTCCTTTCTAGATCTCTATGCTAAGTTCACACCAATGGCACATCTCCCTGGTACAGAAAAATAAGAAAAAAAAGGTTGGAAGCTGAGCAAGACCTGAGCAAGAAATGTTCTAGTTTCTGCACCGGTTTCATACAAAAAAGTTCTGATTGTGACATATATGGCCTTCTATATGGAAACGGGTAAATTTTCAAATATATCTTTGGATGGGAACTTACTTCAATAGTCTAGTAAATGGCCAGTTGGACATCCAGAAAGCACTTCAGATGAATGGCATTTCTGTCAGGGTCCTCCATCTCCAACGTCCTGTAAAGAAAGTAGAGTAAAAATCAACATCAAATGAAGCCTATCTTATAGAGGCTTTAGGATGGTTCAAATCCTATGCTTCTCAAATAAAGTAAAAATGAAGCAATAATTATTGGTTAAAGGATAGCCCTGGTTGTCCGATGTAGGCTCTCAAATTTCAATCCCTATGTTTGGTAAATAAATCATTCTAGTTTATTGGAATGGTTCTACCTGAGGATGACAAAAGCCTGCCTTTTGAGTTCTCCCTCTCAATCCTCAATATTGTTCTCATGTAGTATCATTTCTTTTCATTCAAATATGATTTCACCCCTATCACCTTCCAAGTGTCGGCCTTTTTTGCAGTTTTACGTTAAAAAACTAGCTGCAAACTCATGAAAACTGACCGTCAACAAGGATTCTCCTTTTGCAAACATATGCATACTCAGTATCTAAGAAGAAGATGTGATCATATATCGAGACATCTTAACTCATTTCCACCAAAGTTTGGAATGTTTCGATGGACTAAATCAGACCTCTCTTTTTGCTCCAAGTAAATCAACGAAAATTCCACCTTGTAGTAAGAAAGCTTGCAACCTTAAGATAGATCAATGGAAGAAAAGGACAATCTTGTAAAGTATATACCCCATCTCCGATTTTATTTATGAGTGCAGGCAATTACTTGGATCATATTTTCTTTTTTTTATATCAAAAAAAGGGAAAACACTCTATGGTGTCCATCCCACCTTTATAGATTTATAAAATAAAAAAGAAAAGATACATGGTTACCTTACAAGAGCCACGACTCGAGGAGAGTCTTTGTATGAAAAGCTGCATTCTTAAAATAAAACCGATCAGAAGCAAAAATAACTCCATTTATTGCTAATCAAATCGTCCACAAGTCGGCTAAGGGAGTAGCTACTCATTGAGTGGAAGCGTCTTTGCAGCATATAATGAGTCCTAGAAGAATTCATTATTCGTCGTGTTCACCCAATCAAGCTGAAGATCTTGCCAAATGGCCTAATCTTCAGACAATCGAAAAACAAATGATTGATGTCTTCAACTGCATTATCACGTAGTGTATATCCATCGGAACATCCAACGATGAATCCGGAGCATCTATCTCTAGTCAATATTCGGCCTCTTCTCAAAAGCCACAATGATTCTGTTCATCAAAGACAATGATTACTTTATGTTAGGCAGCTACAGCGACATTTTCGTCTTCTTCCTTTGCTTGTCGCGTGCATTTTTATTTCCCTCTTGAGTTGGAAATAATACTTGTTTATGTGCATTTCTTCTTGCAATAGTGTTACTACATGTTCTACTATCTAGGCTTTGATTAGATTCTCTTTTGTCTCTGCTTTTCTCATTCTTGATTCACTACAGGAAATAGGGCCTTTCGGAACGAGAACATGTGATGGTCAAGATACGTTCATCCCCTTTACTTACCATAGGGGACGGTTGTCCAATGACCATCTCCTATATGTGCATTCTAGCTTACGGACCATGAGTCATCATCTCTTTCAATCATGAAGCATAAGGGACGATCGCCAACGACCATCCCCTCTACCATCGCCCTCTCACTAGCGCAATTTCATGCACTATGGAGACCTAAGGGGACGGTTCTAACTGTCACTAGTATGCTTCTGACAGCGTCACTTATGGATCTAGGACCTAAAGGGATGTTCGTCGGGGACCGTCCCCTCTGAACTCATCCCCCTCATTAGCACAATTTCGGGCACTTGGGAGGCCGAAGGGGATGGTTCCAATCGTCCCCAATACGCTTCTGCCAGCATCGCCTATGGGACTAGGGGTCGTAGCGATCGTCCCATAATGATATATAGGGGACACTCACGATCGTTCCCTATGGCGTAGCGTAGATATTTTCACTTAAAGTCATCATACAAGATTGTCATAATGACCATCCACGATGGTCAAGTCGAAAAAACCCTGTAGGCCTCATTTCCTTTCATTCTTCCCCAAATCCCGTTATTCCACCTTAGCCACCGCCGAGCCTCTCATGGTCGACGAACTCCTCCGTCTTATTCCCGTGGTGATTGCCAACGCTCTTTTATCTCCATTCTCATCTGTTTTGCTCCGTGAGGTATCTATTTTGACCTACTTATTTTTAGAGTTCTATTACATGTTTCAATATTTACTTGTGGTAGATAACTTGTTTATACATTGTATTCGTTGTGTAATACATTTTGCTATGTATTACATTTTGCAAAGATTGTGGCATTACATTTTGCTATGGATTGTGGCATATAACTTGTTGTGTATGTGGTATTTTGACCTACTTACTTGGTGTTGTGTATTACATTTTGCTATGGATTGTGGCATATAACTTGTTTATACATTGTATTCCTTGTGTAATATATCACTTATCCCTACTCGAGGTATCTCCTTTGACATACTACTTTTTTAGAGCAATATTACATTATTTTAATATTAAATGATTTTGTATTAATGTATTGATTGTGGTATATAAGTTGTTTACACATTGTGACACGGATCATGGTAGGTCTATTTGTGATATGGATTGTGATATGTAAGAAGAAAGCACCCTTGACTACATTGGAAGTCATCAGAAGAAAATACCCTTGATGAGATATGTGGAATGAATGTGTATTTCGTTCAGAACATCTCTTGTAATTTGGTATGTGGAATGAATGTGTATTTCGTTCTTGATCCTTCTCTTTATGATGAAGGGTTTATATTGATACATGTAATGAATGTAATGAACATTCAATGTTAGTTGATGCATGGTATAATGAAGGTCATAGCAGTGGGTACCCAATTTTTTTGGTAGCAGAGAATCAATGGGGATGGTCAAGACCGTCTCCTAAGGCACAATTACCCTGCCATTGGGAATCATATGGGATGGTCCAATGAAATATCGAAGACAGTCACGATCCTCCCCATTCTCCTTCGGAGGGGACGACTGTCCCTTCTTACTTGATTGTAGACGACGGTCACAACCGTCCTCTTACATTGTAGTAGAAGCAATAGTCGCAGCTGTTCCCGGAGTGTAATTATAGGGGATGTTAGTAAATTCCTTCCCCTATGGTAAATATCTTCCCCTATGGTAAATACCTTCCCCTATGGCAAATGGGATGCGACCTGTAGAAACGGTCATGCAACCGTCCCCGTTAATCAAAGGGGACAGTCATCCTCTCAGAGGGGACGGAAGATGATCGCCGCCTATTGTATACTTCCCTGTTGTGATTATGCTCTCTTTTTCTCTGTAAAAAGAACCTCCAAATGTGAGAAGCTCTCTTGGTATTTTCTTCGCATCTTCTCATTGAGGATGCATGAATCGATAGTCTGCAAAAAATGTGATATTATAGTGGAGTTTCTGAGGGAGACGCTAAAAGTCTCCCAATAATTGGGGAAAGTATCAAGCAAGAGCAATCCCAAAATGCCATGCTCGATAAAAAGGTGGTGATTCCTTGAAAATTCCTTAGAAAATCTAGAACAAAGTTGTCCTTTGTGAGTCTCAGATTCACCAATCTTTTGAGAAGAAACAATTTGTTGCTTCCTGTCTTCGAGGCATATAAACTTTCTAACTTTATCTACAAGCTTCAGGTATGTTTCTCATGTTGAATGATATCATGAACATTCTCATCAACAAATTTCCTGATGAAACTACAAACTTATTCATGCTCAAAATTTCATTTCTCATTCGATTTGGCAGCGAGCTTTTGAGGAGATAACATAGGGAGATGCATATATTTACGTGCAAGAGAATCTTTATCTTATTTTTCCAAAAACTATAACAAACCCCATTTAAGCTAATCAACTAGCTAGAATCAAAATCAATCTCACTATCTAATATAAAAACTTTGATACCGCTCTACTAGGTAAAAACAAATCCCACCAATACTGCATATGCATGTCAAAAACCTAAGAGGATAATGAAAATGGGAACTACAAGAACACGAGCTAACAAATCAAACCATAACCACAACCACAAATGCACATGAAGATAAACGTGGAAAATCTTAAAAATGATGGGGTAAAAAATCACGGGGTCAACACAACCTAAAATCGCTCCACTATACTTAGGGATAAAATTGTTATCCACAAGTGGTTATACAAGACAATCATTCTTGATGGTATATCAACCAAATAACACCAAACATGATAAAAGATAAAGATGGAAGATTCCCACATGGCAAAGAGTATCGAATATGTTGCTCTCCCAAACAAAAGCCTCCATCAATGCTCCTTACACTACCTGCTATGCTCGAGCATAAGCTCCTGTCAGCCAAGAAACAAGGGAAGAAGGGGAGAAGGCAAAAGAATTTCTTTGCATCCATAGACAGATATGAGTGAAGTTGGGGTAACAAAATCGTTGTTCACTTTTTCTATGTTGTGTTTTCTCCAAGTGTGTTTTGGGTTCTACCCACCAGTGAACAGATAAGAGGTACATTTCCCAAAATCTCAAGGGGAACTCCCCATGCCACCAAGGGCTAAGAATGAAAGGAGGTGGAACCATACCTACCACTTAACCCTTTAAGTGCTGGAAAAGGGATATATGCTGCCTCCACTTACCACCAACCTAGATGCAGTATCTGGTCACCATGCACATGTTGTAAACTAATAAAAATGGGTTGAACAATGATAATAGGTGCTCCTTGCACCTTTCACATGCTTATAACATTATGAATTATTGATCTTGCCACTTTTAGAATCGAGCCTCCTGAATTCCTGTGCCATAACCACGACATTGTCACCAAGAAGATCTTACAACTCTTTGTGGAAGAAAATCAATCAATCACCCACTCCTTAAGAGCCATCTAGTTTCAAACCCTTCAAGGTTGTATACATCCCCTCTATTAGCACTTTTCATACAAACCATCACCTAATTCCTATGATAGTCTCTCAACCCATTTCCCGCTCTAACTTTAAGAGCCTAAAGCACTATTGATAGAGAAACTGCTACTGTTATATGGCAATGCTTCTTAATTTTTCCCTCCACCTTTTAACTCCTTATTAATCATTGTTGAGATATTCATATCTCTACGTCTTTATTTATATTTTCCTAATTCTTCAGTCTATCTTCTGTAATTTTCCCTCAAAGCTTTTCTTCTATATAAGAGAACTCTAGGGATAAGAGGAATAATAACTTTTCCTTTCACACATTTCCACATGGTATCAGAGTGACGGTCCTATATTGGATCTTGTAACCTAATATGTAGAGATATGATTCTTTACCTTTGTTATTTCTTGTTTCCGTACTATTTCCTAATTCCATATACTTGTGAATGTCTTTTGTAATTTATCCGTAGGCTACTCTCCTACATAAGTGAGTCTAAGGCTTCGTTTGATTGCAGGGTTGGGTTGGGGTACATCGGTGTACTCCTCCATCCATCCAACCCTTCCAACCCTCTTCACAGTTTACTATTCACAGGGATACCCCAACCCAACCCAGCAACCAAATGAAGCCTAAGGTTCACGGAATAAACAACTCTTCCTATTTTTACAACATGTTATCAGAGCGGCGGTCCTAGACCAGAGCTCCTGTGCCAAAACCCTAACCCTAACCTCCACCGCAAAGCCCTTCTCTCCCACGCCGCTCCTCATGCCTCCTCCACGCGCCTCGCCTCCCTCCCTGTGCCTCGAGCTTCCCCGCGCCTCGAGCCTTGGTCATCATCATCGTGCGTTATGCCTAGGCCATTGTCGTCATACCCTATACTCACGCCTAGACCACCGCCACCTAGGTTTCTAGGCCTCGGGCATCGTGCCTAGGCCATCGCCACCTAGGTTTCTCTAACCTAGGTATCTAGGCCTCACCGTTGCATAGCCTCTCGTCAAGTCTTCTTCTTGATGGGTTTGGTTGCTTGAGTCTACACGTGCAATCAAACCCGTGAATGTCAGTGTAGACAAAAGTCTATCCAGTCTACAATCCTAGTCTTCTACTATCATCATGTCAGAAAGCAAGGCCGATATTCCATCCGCAGGCGCCTTCAGAGGTCCTGCGCCCATTGTGAAGATGGATGGATCAAACTATGAAATGTGGGCTATGCAGTTCATGAGTATGATGAAGTCTACCGTTAAGAAACACATTCTTACTGAGGAAGAGCCTACTGAGAAGACTTGGGTTAACGTCTCATGGGAGGCGGAAGATGTATATGCCAAAGTCTGGCTATCAGGAACATTAGCAATTGAGGTTGCTAATGAGATTCTCCATCAGCCCATTGCCAAAGTAATGTAGGATATTCTTGCGACTACCTATTCACTGGCAAAGAACGAGACGAAGATTCTACAACTTCAGCATGATATCTTCACAATCAAGCAGAATGGACGACCTCTCCACTTGTTATATACATATTTGCATGGAATGTTCGATAAGCTCTATAGCTTCATGCCTCTCACATCGACCCCTGAGCAGCAGAAGACCTACAAGAATGCCAACATGGTCAGTGTGTTCCTGGAAGCGCTAGATCCTGAATATAAGGCGGCCCATTCGGCCGACTCCACGATTCCTCCTATGGAGGAAGCTTTTCGCAGACTTAGTCGGATCACTGTTCCATCGTCTACTGCATCTCAGACATCTTCTGCAATGGCAGCCTCTCGAGGTCGAGGAGGCTCTCAATTTCGTGGACGAGGACCTCACGACAGAGGAGGTCGAGTTCGTCAGCCATGTAACTTTTGCCATCGTCTTGGACATACAGAGGATAGATGCTACTCTAAGCATGGATTCCCTGCCTCTGCTCGAGTAGCTGAGTAGATTGAGCGTCCTGCCGCCTCTTCTCTAGATCAATGTTTTGAGGATCTTCTAGCACGATTGAGGGGCATCATACCTTCTTCTGGTCTTGCGACATCTCCATTGGCCCCTAGGAGTCATTCAGATGTAGCTGCTTCATCCTCCTCCAGTACCGCAGGTAGTACTTATGCAATCACTAGCAGTGGTAGACTTGATGCTATAGAATGGATTATGGACTCCGGTGCCACACATCATTTGCGTGGCGACAAGGGTCAACTCCAGAAAACAGCATACAGACAGGTTCCTCTAGGACGAACTGTGATCATTGCAGATGATACTCATTCCCCGATTATTGAACAGGGGGAGGTTAGTTTGACACCCTCTATGCATCTGTAGAATATGTGATTTCTCTATGAATTTGTTGTCCATCAGTCAGATTACAAAGGATTACATTGTCAAGCCATTTTTGATCCATCTTCTCTTGTTTTTCAGGACATCCTTACGGGCAAGGTGATTGGGTGTTGTCGTGAGCAGGGCGGTCTGTATCGCCTAGTTCAAAGTCTCTATGTTGAATCTATCTGTTGGACATGTCTCTCCATTTACGTGACACATGCGTTTTGGTCATCTCCCACTTCAGAACTACATCATGTTCTGCCTCAGATCTCGCCTTACGCATCCTTTCAATGTGAATCATGTCAGTTTGGAAAGCATCACCGCTCTACCTTTCCCAGTCATCAGAGTCAGAGCAGTAGCTCCAATTTTGAGTTGTTTCATATAGATATTTGAGGTCCCAGTCGTGTTCTTGATCACCAGGGATACATGTTTTATCTAGTCGTTGTTGATGATTTCTCTCGTCTGTCTTGGGTTTTTTTGTTAAAGAATAAATCTAAAGCTGGAGATGTTATCAAAAATTTCTTGACCGAAGTACAGAATGTCTTTTTTGCCTTAGTAAAAATTGTTAGAACTGATAGTGCCTTGTAATTCTACACTCATTATCTCTCCAGTTATATTTCAACCAAAGGGATTATTCATCACACATCGCGTGCCTATACTTCATAACAAAATAGTATTACAGAAAGGGAGCATCGCCACTTGCTTAATGTTACAAGGACACTTCTCATACATAGTCATGCTCCCCATTCCTTTTCGGGCGATGTTGTTCTAACAGCTTGTTATCTTATTGATCGCAGGCCCTCGTCAGTCTTGGGTGAGAAAATTCCTTTCTCTCTTGCCTTTCCTGAGAAGGAATTGTTCTCCTTCACTCCTCGAGTATTTGGCTCAGTCGTGTTCGTCCACCAAGTGTCCCGAAGTATTGACAAGCTCTCTCCTAGAGCTGTCAAGTGTGTCTTTGTTGGATACTCTAAAACACAGAAAGGATACATGTGTTATGATCCAATGTGCAGGAAGTATTACATTAGTGCTGATGTCATCTTTTTTGAGTCAGTGATGTACTTTTCTCCTACAGGTGATCGGTTGACGTCTTCTGATACAGATGATAATATATACATGCCACCACCATCACCATTACCTACCAATCCGCCACCACCATCACCATTACCTACCAATCCGCCACCACCTCCTCCTTCACCACCATCATCACCACTTCCTATGCTACCTCAACCTACTATAACGGTCCCTATTCCACCTTTGCCTTACCATTACACCCGCCGACCTGCTTCTGCTCATGGTCATGGCTCATCATCTAGCACGCATGAGGTATGTTCTAATAATAATATTTCTGATGATGGGTCTAATGGTCTACCGGCGCAAGACTCTTTACAGGAGACAGAGGTAGAGGATGCGGATTTGGATCTGCCTATTGCACTTCGGAAGCCAAAGCGTAGATGTACATCATATCCTATAGCATCCATGGTATCCTTTGATCGCTTAACAGGCGACTTCAGGAATTTTGTGGTTGCCTTATCGACAGTGGATATTCCACGAAATAGTGAAGATGCTTTGAAGAACGATAGATGGCGTTTGGCCATGGAAGTAGAGACGGCTGCTCTTCAGTCGAGAGGCAAGTGAAGCCTTGTCCCAACTCCCATTAGAGTCCCTGCAGTTAGTTGTAAATGGGTGTTTACAATTAAGTAGAATGCATATGGTACCATCGATAGATACAAGGCGCGCCTGGTTGCGTAAGGGTTTACATAGACGTACAGGGTGGATTATCTCGACACATTCTCACCAATTGCTCATCATTCCACCTTACGGATTTTTCTCTCTGTTGCTGTTATCCGAGATTGGCCGTTGTTTCAGTTAGATGCCAAGAATGCATTTTCGTATGATGATCTTCAGGAGAAAGTCCACATGCAACAACCACCAGGATTTGACGTTGAGGGGGTGCACAGGTGTGTAGACTTCATAAGGCGATATATGGCCTTAAGCAGAGCCCTAGAACTTGGTTCCAGAAGCTTTCAAACTTGTTTGAGAAACAAGGGTACAAACACTCGAATGTAGATCATTACCTTTTTATACAGAAGACATCCAGAGGTATGGTTGCCATTATGGTATATGTTGATGATATTCTTATTACATGAGATGATGAACAAGGAATAAAAAGGGCGAAAGAACTTCTGGTTCGTGAATTTGTCACAAAGGATCTTGGAGTCCTTAGATACTTTTTGGGACTGGAGTTTGCCAGAAATCAACAAGGGCTTGTAATGACCCAAAGGAAATACATTACTGATTTGCTAAGCGACATGAGAATGCTTGGATATCGACATGCTACCACACCCATGTATCCAAGCACGAAACTATATGATGATGAGACTGATGAGGTGGATAGAAGGAGATACAAAGAGCTGGTAGGAAAGCTCCTTTATGTTACCATTACTAGATCCAATATTTCTTTTGCAGTTAGTTGGGTACGCCAATTCATGAAGCAACCACGTCAGCTTTATATGGATGCTATACATATGATACTAAGCATCTTAAATCATCTCCAGGTGCAGGTCTACTATTTAGAAAAGGCAAGGAGATTACCATCTCAGCATGTGTAGATGCAGATTATGCTGGGTGTCTGATGGATAGGAAATCCACTATTGGGTTTGTTGTATATGTTGGAGATTCATTTGTCTCAGAGGAGCAAGAAGCAAATTGTTGCAGCCTGATCTAGTGTTGAGTCTGAATATAAGGCTATGACCCAAGCATATACAGAAATGAAGTGGGTTAGAGCTGTCTTACATATCTATGTATAGAAGTTCCCATTCCTATGTCACTTGAATGTGACAATCAGGCGACTATATTTATTGCAAATAATACGGCATTTCATGAGTGCATCAAGCACATCGAGGTTGATTGACACTATATACGACATATGATTTAGAATGGCTTTATTTCCACATCTCATGTCAGCTTAGGGAATCAGACTATAGATATCTTCACCAAGGCCTTACTCAGAGGACCTTTTCAGAAGTGTTCATCCAATCTAAGCATGATCGACATCTAATGCTCCATCTTGAGGGGGAGTGTAGAGATATGCTTCTTTACCTTTGTTATTTCATGTTTCCTTGTTTCTTAATTCCATGTACTTGTGAATGTCTTTTGTAATTTACCCATAGGCTACTCTCCTATATAAGAGAGCCTAGGATTCACAGAATAAACAACTCTTTCTATTTTCCCAACATAACCCTGACCCTTCCCCACCAGAAACCCACCGCACCGAGGCAGTCGCCTCTCTCGAGCGTCACCCCGCTCGCCTCAAGGTCATCGTTCCCTTCACCCAAGGTTGCCGCCTCGCTCGTGGCCTCTCGCCCGTGGCCACCTTGCTCGAGGTCGTCGTTCCGCTCTTCTAGAATTACAGTCTGCTCATGGACATTCGCCTGGAGTCGCCTAGTGTACCCTAGCACGCCATCTGCACATGCCACCTGTGCCATAGTGCGTTGTTGCACGCCGCCACCTGCGCTCTAGCGTGCCCTAGCACGTTGCCATATCATTGCAGGCTCCTTCCTTCGTACGTCTCTTGTTTTTAAGGGTAAGAGTGTAAAGCGATCATCTAAAACATCCTAGACACCTAAAGAAACCCTAAAAGAATGGAAGAGGTTGTGGTATGAGTCTACACCTACAACCATCTTCCCATATGTCCGAATAGTCACAACCTTTCTGGTTGCACGTCCCAGTCTTGGATATAGTTGTCGCCATGTCTGACAACAAAGCTGATGTTTCATCCCTGGATGCCTTCAAAGGTCCAACACCCATAGTTAAGATGGATGGAACAAATTATGAACTGTGGGCCATACAGTTCATGAGTTTGATGCAGTGTAATGGCAAGAAACACATACTCACGGTCGAAGAACCGAGTGACAAGACTGGGATCAATACCTCATGGGAGACCGATGATGCATATGCACGTGTGTGGTTATCTGGGACTGTGTCAGCATAGATAGTTAATGATATTCTGAGTCAGCCTACTGCAAAGTTTATGGTGGGACATTCTCACCGCCACATACCCATCGGAGAAGAATGAGTCGAAGATACTACAGCTGCAGCATGATATCTTCACGTTGAAACAGAATGGTCACCCTCTCCATACTCTCTACACCTCCTTAAGGGGTATGTTTAAGAGACTACATGGTTACATTCCCTTAACTGCTACACCAAAGCAACTCAAGGCATACAGAGACTCTGTTATGACTGGGTCTTCTTAGCAGCTCTTGATTCGGAGTACGACGATGTCAGTGCCCAGATTCTTACTGATGCTACAATACCTCCAATGAAAGAGGCATATCGCAGATTGAGTAGGCTCTCCATATCCTATGGTGTTATACTACAGTCTCAGACATTTTCAGCTATGGTTGCATCTCGTGGAAAGGGGAACCCTACACCATATCGTGGTAGAGGGGGCCCCAACCGTGGCAGGGGAGGGGGCAGTCAACCCCGTCAGACATGCACCTACTGTCACAAAACATGTCACTCTAAGGAAACATGTTATTATAAGCATGGATTTCCTCCTTCAGCTTGTGTTGCAGAGCAGACTCAGCAGGTTAGGAGTCCATCACCTGTCTCTGATCAGAGATTTGATGACCTCGTGGTGCAGCTTAGAGAGATTATGCCTCCTTCTGGACCCACCAACTCTCATTCAGGATCCTTATAGGTAGCCGCCTTTGCATCCACGTCATGTATAGAATATACTTTTATTAGTTGTTACAGGGCAGATTTGTCAGAATGGATTATGGATTTAGGAGCATCCCATCATCTCTGCGGAGACAGAGAACAGTTTAGTACTTACAGTCCGACTCGGTCTAGACAATCAGTAGTGATAGCAGATGGGACACACTCTCCATTACTGGTCAGGAGGAGGTGCAGTAACTCCTGCAATACAGCTTCAGAATGCTCTTTATGCTCCTGAATTTTCTATGAATTTACTATCAATTAATCATATCACCAGGGATTTACATTGTCGTGTCATATTTGACCCTTCTTCTTTTGAGTTTCAGGACATTCTCATGGGGCAGGGTCATTGGATCTGGCCGTGAGCAAGGAGGTCTATACAGACTAGTGCAATCTCCTTATGATGGTGTCCCTTCTCTTCGCACTAGATCTATTTCTCCATATACATGGCATCTTCGATTTGGCTATCTTCCTCTACAAAAGATGTGTCATGTTCTACCACAGATTTCTCCTCGCTCTACTTTTCAATGTGAGGCATGTCAGCTTGGGAAGCATCATCAGACCACGTTCCAGAATCATCAGGGTCAAAACAGTCATAGTCTTTTTGAATTAATTTTGATATTTTGGGCCCTAGTCGTGTCCCAGATCATCAGGGTCATAGATTTTATCTTGTTGCACTTGATGAGTTTTCAAGATTGTCTTGGGTTTTTCTTCTTAAGAACAAGTCTAATACAGGTCCTATTATTCAGTCTTATATAAATGAAATAAAGAATGCTTTTTCAGCTAATGTCAAGTTCATACGCTCAGATAATGCTCTTGAATTTTGCAGCACTTAACTTTCTCAATTCCTTAGATCCTATGGTATTGTGCATCAGACTTCTTGTGTGTATACCTCTCAATAGAATGGGGTGGCTGAACGAAAATACCGCCACCTTTTAGATGTTACTAGGACACTTTTTCGTGCTCCTCATTCATACTGGGGGGATGCGGTTCTAACTGCTTGTTGCCTTGTAAATCGTATGCCCTCTTCAGTTCTGGGGGAGAAGATTCCATTCTCGATTGTGTTTCCCTAAATGGATCTTTACTCCCTAACGCCTCGTGTTTTCGGGTTTGTTGCATTTGTTCATCAGGTGTCTCTAGGGCTCAACAAGCTCTCTCCTAGAGCTGTCAAGTGTGTGTTTGTTGGGTATTCTAAGATCCAAAAGGGATATCGTTGCTTTGACCCTGTTCGACGAAGGTACTATGTTAGCGTGGATGTCACTTTCTTTGAGTCCATTATGTATTTCTCTCCTACAGTTGACAAACTCATTCCTTCAGAGGATGGGTAAGAAATTTATATGCCTCTATCTCCAACTTTGTTTATTCCAGACTCCATTACATCCACTACATCTCCACCTCCTCCACCTCCACCACCACCACCTTCTCCACCACCTGCCACGTCTTCTTTCTTTTCCCAGGTTTATCAGCATCGACCTTGTGCTCATGTGCCTCCTCCATCATCCAACACGCCAAAGGTATGTTCGGAGCTTTTGAGTTCTTCTAATGGCACTAATGATATGAGTGTGCAGTTTGAGGTACAAGAAGATTTGGATGATATACCTTCTGTGGATGTTGAGGACTTGGATGTGCCTATCGCTTTACATAAGAAGAGGCGTGCATGTACTATGCATCCTTTTTCTTTCCCTTTCTCTGGCATGTCTCCCTGACGATTTTCAGAGGTTTGTTGTGGGTCTATTTGCCATGGAGATACCACGGTCATATTAGGAAGCATTGCAGAGCAGTCAGTGACGCTTGGCTATGGAGAAGGAGATGGCAGCATTACAGTCTCGTAGTACGTGGGATATTGTACAGGCTCCTCTAGGGACCTCAGTTGTTAGCAGCAAGTGGGTGTTTACTGTGAAATGTCAGGCGGATGGTATTGTGGACAGGTATAAGGCCGGATTGGTTGCTCCTGGATTCACCCAAACTTATGGGGTGGATTACCAAGATACCTTTTCTCCAGTTGCGCGTCATTCTACGTTGCAGATTCCTCTTGCTGTTGTAGTGGTTCGTAACTGGCCACTTTTCCAACTAGATGTCAAGAATGCATTTTTGCATGGAGATCCACAAGAGGAGGTCTACATGCAGCAGCCACTAGGGTTTGCTACTGAGGGGGAGTCCAGGATGGTATGTCATCTCCATAAGGCCATACATGGCCTAAAGCAGAGTCCGAGAGCCTGGTTTCAGAAGCTCTCAGAGTTAATTGAACAGAATGGGTTTGTCAGATCTACTACAGATCATTCTCTGTTTGTTAAGAGAGCTCAACAATGTATAATTGTTATTCTAGTTTATGTCGATGACATCATTGTTACTGGCATCGATGAAAAGGACATTCAGGAGGCTAAGGATTTCCTTGGATGGCATTTTGTGGCCAAGGACCTTGGCAAGATACGTTACTTCCTTGGCTTGGAGTTTGCACGAAATTAGCAGGGTATGATTATGACGCAAAGGAAGTATGTTATTGACCTTCTATCTAAGACAAGGATGGCAGGATGTAGACCTGCCACTACACCAATGGATCCCAACGCTAAGCTCTATGATGATGACTCTGAGAAGGTGGATAAAAGATGGTACAAAGAGTTAGTGAGCAAGCTATTGTATGTTAATATTACAAGGCTTAATATATCATCCGTTGTTAATAGAGTCAGTCAGTTTATGGAACAACCCAGACATGCCCACATGAATGCAGTTTGCATGATCTTAAGATATCTGAAGACTTCTCTAGGTGCAGGTCTTCTTTTCAGAAGAGATACGTCTCTTACAGTCGTGGGATGTGCAGATGCATATTATGGTGGGTGTCCCAAGGATAGGAAGTCCACTTCAGGATTTACTGTGTTCATCGGTAGCTCACTGGTTTCATGGAAGAGTAAGAAACATACAATTGTTGCTCGATCCAACGTTGAATCCGAATATAGGGCCATGGACCAAGGGAGCATGGAAATGATGTGGGTCAAGTTAGTACTGACTGACCTAACTATTGAGGTTCCTCTTCCTATGCAGCTCAAATGTGATAATCAAGCAGCTCTGTTCATTTCTAATAATCCACCATTCCATGAAAGAACGAAGCACATTGAAGTAGATTGTCATTACACCCGTGATTTGATCCAAAAGGGGCTTATTTCCACTTCTCATGTTGCATCAGGAGATTAGATTTCATACTTGTTTACTAAAACTCTTACAAGGGGTCCTTTTCACCGCTGTTTTTCCAAGCTGAGCATGATAGATATATATATGCTCCAGCTTGAGGGGGAGTGTTGAGATATTCATTTCTCTACATCTTTATTTATATTTTCTTATTTCTTCAGACTATTTTATGTAATTTTCCCTCAGAGCTTTTCTCCTATATAAGAGAGCTCTAGGGTTAAAAGGAATAATAACTTTTCCTTTCACACATTTCCACAATCACCACCTACCGATACCCTAAAAAATACCACCCACACATTAGTCTCAATCCTCCACATTTGGTTACTTCCATACATGTAAAAGCTATCAGTGTTGGTGTTGCGAATTGCGGAAGCAAACACACACAAACAATATAGTGGATACAGAGAGTCCTAACTTTAGGAGAGTTTATATACTACTCTCTGCGAGACCACTGTCTTGTTAAGGTATGGTACAACAGGAGAGGGTGCATACGATAGTTCTTCAACCTAGGGATGTTTAGGATTCAAGGCATACAACAGTTGGTATTACCCTCTTTAAATTAATGCATCTTTAACATTACCACCAATAAGGTAAACAGTTATGAGATGCATAATCTGGTTATGTTTATTACTATCTCGCTCCCTTTCTTCGGTAAATATCATCATCGACCAATAATTTCAATCTAATCAATTGATCAATTCCAATTCTCTCCAAAAACCATCCACAAGAGAAATATGGTCATCTACCATGAAGCAATGGTCATACTGCGTACACTAACTTACTATTTCCATAGATCTAGTCTGTCCCGTCAATCGGTAGCTTATACCAATCAATTGTTACATCATTAAAGAGTAATTACTTAATTGCCCCCTTAGGGTAGCCGATTACATCTTCATAAGATCACAATTTTTCAACATGTTCTTGTTCAACAAAAGTATGTCCAAGGTAAGCAAGTCATCTAAAACATCTCATCAAGTTGAATCTAACACAAATGAGTTTTCTTGATTCCAAGTTCAAGAAATTAATGAGGTTTTGAAATAAAAGCAACAAGTATTGATGAAAATGCAAACTTAATCATGCTCAAATTCTTATTCCTCATTCAATTTGACCTTGGGCTTTTCAGTGGAGATTAAGGGGAGGTGCATAGCCTTTGCATGCAAGAGATCTTTCATTTTTTTTCACAAACTATAATGACTTTCATTTAGACTAATCGGGAAGATAGAACCAAAATCAATCTTATTATCAACCCGGGCAACTCTAATACCACTCTGTTGGGGGAAAAACAAATCCCACCAATGTTGCGGGAACATGTCAAAAAATTAATTATTTAATGTATTAAATAAAAAAGAGTGTGCATGAGCCCCACGAGAGAGAGAAATATGGTCCCTAAGTAACCTCCCCTAAACTACAATCTAAATAAATAATGACCACTGCAACATCTTTTACCGAGTAAAACTTTTGATTCCTCTGCTTCAAGAATCGCCCTCGACCTTTACTTCTATTATTTTATCAACAATCAAACCTACTTCACAGTTCTCTGCAGAATAGGGGACTGTGAGGCCATGGAACCATTCTTTCATGCTTTCGGGAATTTCTAAACACAATCAAATAAAGCATGATCTGCATAAATAAACTAACGTCATCTCCCTTTCCACCTTCCCATTAAGAACTGCAACATCTGCGATCCTACTCTCCGTTTCAGACCATATTCTACATCAAAGTTCTATTTAAAAGTACTACAGCTGCGGAAGGTTAAAGAACTTACAGGGTCTCGGCTTTGTGATTTCCTCCCCTTCCCTGTCCTCATCTCCTCGTATCAGAAGTTAGGGTTGGATCAGTAGCAGGGCAACAACGGAGGCTGGGAGGGATCGTTGAGCATGCAACGGGTTAAAGCAACTGACGGAGGGAGGATGAGAGGGAAATATAGAGAAGAAGGCCAACTTAACTTGAGCAGCCGTTGTCGCTTCTGCTTGATGTGTAGAAGGGGAGGTAATGATTGCGTCCTCTTCTCTTCTGAGTGCTGCGTGGAATGTGGAGCCATCTATCCTATCCGCCTGTAACTGATACGTGGGTTAACTGACGACCACCAATCTTTGGTATCCATCACAATAAAATATCTTTTGTCTCATGTGTCGACGTAGGACTGGAACACAAGAATACAAAGATTATCATGTCACGACAGCAGCACTGCACTGGGAAATCAACAAATACATGTCCACTCCTCCACGAGAGTTCTTCCACGATGAAGATGCACGGCATTTCAACTACTCGAATAGTTGGGGCACGGATCCTCTCGAGCACTGCAGAGGTCGGCTGTAAAAAAATTAGTTCCGACCCTATCGAGCTGTTTCAATGTTGTTCTTTATATTTTGTGGGTCTTAGACAAGATAAAAAAGGGATCTTTATAAAAAAATTAATAAGAGCAAATTATCGCAAAGCGTGTTTATCATCAAGTATAAAATGAAATATAATATTTTTAGAGAGACGTTTATATAGTTTTATTAAATTTTTGATTTTAGCATTGAGTTGTTCACCGAAAATTCGACACTATAAAGGCATATTTTTCGGTGAGTTGTTTCACTGAAAATTCGATTCCATGCAAGCCCACTAGGACAGACACTATTTTATTCATAAATTAAAAATCAGACCACATGTAAAGCAAGTCCCCTAAATTTAACGAGCTTTGGGCAATTACACTTCAAAACTATGCTTAGGGACTACCTGGAGCGGTTCACACAATAAGGATTCAAAAATATTCAGATTTCACATAAAATCGCTCGATCTTGATCGAACAGCTCGAAGCGCCCACCTTTCTACGGTCGGCCTCTGCAGTATTGAAGAGAATCCGTGCTCTGAATAGTTGTACCGATGAAATTTTATCCATATTTTTAACTATTTCCCTGATATGTGTCATCATCTGATTTTATGTATCATTTATTTTATAGGAATTTTTAAGGTTGTGTCTCTGAGATTCTACAATATTAATTAGGCCCTTCTCTTTTTCCCAACTCACTTGTTGTGCTTCAACCTTCTTGCATAGTTATTATTTATTCCCTTCAATTCGTTTTGCCCTTTTAGAGATAAAAATCAAATCATGATTTCTACAAACAAAGCTTGGCTCAATAAAATTTTCTTATAGTTATGCCCTTATAATTTTTAGAAACTACAGGTTTATCCTTCTTTTTTCTTTTCAATTGCACGTGTACCTAGGGATGAGCATCGGGTCGGGGCGGGCCGGGTCCAACCTAGCTCAACCCGAGACCGATTTCAGTTTTCGGGCTTACGGGCCGGGCCTAGGCCCGTTGAATTTCAGAAATTGCAGCCCAAGCCCGAGCCCGACCCGCAAGTACATGGGTCGGGCTCGGGTCGGGCCGGCCCGCTATATGAAAAAAAAGATTTAAATCGTGAATATAATACACATTTAATATGTAAATATATAAATTGAATATGTATTTCTTCAAAACATGAACATAGTTGATGTCTAAATATCATAGAATAATGGCAATTTAAGAAGAAAGATCAAATGTGATATTAGAAATCATAAATTACATAAGGGAAAAACATTAGGCTTATATACGGGCCTACACTCGGGCCCATATTCGGGCCGGCCCACGGGCTTCGGGCTCGGGCCCAAGCTTGCCCAAACCCAGCCCGAAAATTAGATCGGGTCAAAAATCAAGCCCAGACCCGCCCATTTATCATTCGGGCTCGGGCTTTATCGGGTCGGGCACCGGGCTGGGCCGGGCCGACCCTACCCAATGCTCATCCCTACGTGTACCCCCCCTCAGCCGATAACGTCTTTTGGGATGGAATTGATGGAGACTAATCGAGGGATACAATTGGTAATTGCCCAAAAGGTGGAGCAACTAATTCTGCAAAAAATAGAAGATGCATAACTATATTGCAGAATTTACTGGGAAAATAGAAGAGGCATAACTATACTGCAGAATTTAAGAGAAGCACAAGTGATTGAAAGAATGGGTAAATATCTTTTGTTTTCAATGCAAAACTTCTGAAAATTTTCCTATGTATACCACACCAATGCATGTACATTTTTTTAAGAATAGATAGAATGAAGGGGCCGGATCGTCTGCTGTAGATGACCCCCACTGTAGTGCAGGGGATCGTCGGATGGAGAATGAGCGGCTCCTGATAGGGGGCGAGGATAGTGGATCCCCTATCAGGTCCATCCATTCCTCATCCGAGGGATCCCATGGGCCACAGCAGGGATCGTCCACAACAGACGATCCACACTATTATATGAAATTTCCCAGTTATCGGCGTGCAATCCAAACCAAGATTTTAAAAATCGGACCGGACATTGAACCGGTTAGTCTTCGATTTGGTCCAATCGGGTCGGACCGTCGGTCCCAACCGGTCGGACCGGTGATGATGTCAGCATGACATCATTATTCATATCGACTCGGAAAAAACCAGATCGAGCTTAATTTACTGGTTCGACCGGTCGAACCGATTTTTTGAACCGATAAAACTGGATAGATATATGTAAATATGTATTTATATATCAATGAAATAATTATTTAAAATATCAAATCTTTCAACATAAAAACATGATTGTCTATTTCGAATAAAACTCTACAGAAGGTAGTCATATTTTCTAGCATTATATATGAATATAATATTGTAATAATTTATATATAGTTGCTTTTAGAAAATTACCACAAGAAAGTAGTGGCACAAGTTATATTCCAAAAAAGAGAGGGACGTAACTGAAATTGTAGAATTTATGAAGGGAACAAATGATAAAAACCCTATTATTTCATTATTTAAATCTTTATTTTTTAAAAAATATACTAACCATCAAATACGGGTCAATCTGGATCAACCGGTCCGACCACCAATCTGACCCGGCTTTTTATTCTTTTAAAAAAATTTAATTACGAGTCGAGGCCGGTTCCCGGTCCAACCGGTCCGACCGACCGGTCCCGACTGGTTTTTTAAACCCTGATCCAAACTAATAAAAACTACAAGGAACTCGCAGTAATAAGTAAATGCTTAAATCACTGTAATAAGTAGTTTGCAGTGATCATTACTTCGTCCATATATTCAGATATATGTGCACATAGTGCGTTTAATTAATGGCTCGAGGTGGTTAGCAATGTTAGGTATTTTTTTGTCGGATACTCACAATACTAATCCTTGATATACTAAGTATCGGCGACCTTAACTAAGTCTTAAACTCAACTCTGTGTCCAAAAAGTTTCTAAAATTAAACTCAGGACTGTGTACAAAAACTTCCTAATATTAAACTCAAGATTGTGTACAAAAACCTATCCAATCTGATATGGTCATTCATGCAAACCACCAACTTGGATATAACCATCCATGGGAAAAAAATTAGAAGGATATTATTGATCATATATGGAGGGAAAGCATTTACCAAAAAAATCTAACTTTATGATACACAGATTATTTTAGCATGTGTCCTCAACTTATATCAAGATCTTAAATCTATTATCTATTACCTATATCATACGTGTTGGTTTTCTTCTTATGTTTAAATATTCATGTGTATAAGTATAAAAAAATCCAAACTATAATTTATTAATGTAGTGCATGAATATTATCTATATTTATATCTATATTATGTACTAAAACGGGACTTCCTCTTCCACTCCCATGCAGTTGTCACGTTACAACCTTTGTCAATGTCACATCGTACTCTCTCTCTCTCTCTCTCTCTCTCTCTCTCTCTCTCTCTTCTATTAACGTAATGGTACCCCTCTCTCTCCATCCGTCCTCTTTCCCTTTCACCATGCGTATTCTCACTTCTCGTTCGTCCTCTCTCCCTTTCACCATGCGTATTCTCACTTCTATGTCACTCCTTTGTACTTTTCATTCTCCCAATTATAATATTTTCGTATTTACATTTAGTAAAAGATATGAAATACGTTCAAATTAGAATGATTATGAAAAAGTATTCTTATCCATTTCGTATTCTCTTATATAATTAATTATTTTTTAAAATCTAATATTGCTAAAGTTATATACTATCAAAAATATTTTATTTATTTTATAAGTTATATATATCTAAAAAATATTCATGGATATCTAATGGATTTAATTCTTAATTTTGTATTCATACAAATGTTTTTTTATCTAATACATATGGTTATTGTACAAATAAGTAGGTCTTTTTAGTCTTTTATCTATACATAATATTAAGATTTTACCTATATTATTTTCATACATATTTTAAAATCTCGCATTAAATATTGATTCAGTGGCAATAATTTGTTTAAATATATATGCATTTAACATACAATAAATAAATATGAGCATTCAATCCCATGACTATTATGAAAAAATAAATTATATATGATACGAATATCTTTCTCATCACAAACATCCACATATAAAAAAATACATTTGTTTTAAGTTTATCGATTATGCAAGAAATATTTCATCTTTGTTATATTATAATAAATGAAAATTAAGATTTTCGAATCAGATTAGGATTCTACTTCATGTAAAAATCTAAAATCAGCTTCGTCTTTAAGGAATTAAATTTAATTACAATAGAAATTTACTCTCATAATTAGAATACATTTTACTATATATTCTTATGATAAATTTTAAAATCTATGTTCAAATATGGTCAATTTATCATTGATTTTTTCAAATTATTCTGCGGTGAAAGGCTTCCATCTCGATCTTTCTATCAGTTAGACACATGGCACCCATCCCCATGCTCTATTATTCTCTGACGTGATGTGTCTCCTCCTAATTGAACACTCTCTTCCCCTATTATCTACATTGCTCTCTCACGAAATAACTCTCACATCCCAATCTCTCTCCCCAATTCTCTTCTTTGTTTCTCCCCGCGGCCTCTCAACATCTCTCAATCCAGAAACCTCGTCTCTCTATGTGCATCCTTTTCTTTGTACTTCAAGTCACATGCCTCTCCCCTTTAAGATCCTCTCCATCCAGATATCGCTATTGATACACACATATTAAATTTCATCACAAACATCGAAGCTTGGGTCGCGAAGGTGGATGTGGTTGTAGATTCGACCATGAGCGGGATACTAAATCTGCATGGTGATTGTAGTTCACATGCATAAAAGAAAAGAAATAAAAACATTCGGTTCCATGACACAAGTGAAGTTGGTGTCGGAACAGGGACGACATGCGCTCTTGTTTCACAAATCACGTTCATAGTCAAAATCGAATTTTGTTTTGAAATCTAAATGATCATCTTCCATGTGCATGCATAATCAAGCGATATAAGAGTAGAGCTTTCAATTCCACGACGTTCAAGTGGAGTTGGCGTTGGGATCGAGATCAGATACGTATCCATCGTGAAGCGCGGGATGATAAACTAGTAGTTGTAATTTTACAGCATATTAGTTAGGGATGAAAACGATCGTATGCGGATATCTTTATCAATTTTAAAATACGAATACGAATGCATATATGAGTATTGACGGATGTGAAAAACGTGTTACCATATTCTTAAAAACGAATACGAATTGGATACGAATAATAGTAGAAAGTTTTAATAGATTAACTAAGATATACATGTTTCGGATGGTTTAAACATAAAATAAATATACCATATATAGTAATTTCATAAAAGTTATACCAACAATGGTGAATACAATCATAAGATGTTGTTATGCACAATTACAAATAAATCTATTACTATACTTATGTACGAAAACGAATATACCAATACGCATACGAATATTAGCGAATGTCAAATCGATATACCTATTCGTATCCATTTTAAAATGAATATGAATACAAATATGAATGTCAATATATATATATATATAATGAATATGATAGCGGATCAGATACGAGTATATTTACATTCATTTTCATCCCTAATATTCATAGATGGTTCAAAATGTTGATTTATGAAACATGAAAAAAAGTGTCAAGGATTTTTAAAAGGGAAAAATTGGGCTCTCCATGGGAGCTAACTTGGTTCCCTCCATTTTCCCTATATTTTTTATTTTTTTGAAAATAAAATGGTGGAAATTTATCATTGTATCATAATATTATATAATTCAAAATTTGTAAGAAACATAGACTAATACAGACTCTTACGGCATCCATCTAGACAATCATTTTTTAACAATCGCAGGATTGTTGAAATCGACTGTCTGGATGGAGGCTACAGGAGTTTCTGTCTCACGTAAAATTTGAATGACATAAAGTAGAGATATATATAATTTTTGTGATCTTGTTGCATGTCGCATCGCGAAAGTATAGCTATAATTAGCGATGAGAACAATGGAAAATACACAGAATCAAAATTGAAAGCCATATCTGCTTTTGACAGTGAGTGGAGAGATGTGTGACAGTGACGTTGACGGTAACGATTGTGGTGGGAAGGGGTAAGCTCCTATCAATAGTAGATGTTTGGATGGTTATGAGTATTGGTGGAAAGTCGGAATAAGGAATGTGATGTAATGTCACATTGATTTGTGATGGAATTCCAACTCATGATTGACCTAAGAATGCATGGGGTAAATTGGGTTACCGGTAACCAAACGAACCTTGAGTGTGAAGGTGGCAAAGTAGACGTCAATGGTGTGGAGGGGTGTGCATGTAGGTGCAACGTGTATAAGCATAGTTTAGTTCCCTGAGAACAGAATTGAAAATTAATAAATAAAGATAATAAGGAAAAATACCAAATCTAGAGGAGCCTAAAATAGTAAATGGAAATTACTAAATGAAATTAAAATTTAATGAAACGCGATGAGAGGAATACCATTTACAACAACAGTGTGCAACGTGGGCGTGCGGGTGTATACAAGTGCGTGTACATGTGTATGTGTGTTTGTTTGTTTGTTTGTGCATGTGTGTGTCTGCACATTGTGCGCATGTGCGTATGTGTGCATGCACATATGTGCGGGTGTGTGTACGTGTTTGTGCATGTGCGGGTGTGTGCAATTGTCTGTGATTCTATGCATAATAATAAATTAAATATTAAAGGATTTTTTAAAATTCTATTTTTTAGACATAAAAAAGTAAGATAATTTATGATCATGCATAGTACTCAACCAATAATATAAGATTTTTTTCTACCTTGAAGAGGTACCAATCAAACCATATAAATTATGCAACTATCTAATAACTGAATACCGTGGACAACTTACATGAAAGTTTGGAGATTTTTCATATGATAATCTCTGTCTCCTTGACAATGGTAATCGCCCCTATAGTTTGTCACGTGAGGATAACCACCATGGTGAGAAGATGGACCATGGAGAACAACAATGATCAAGAAGGAGCTCAACGTAGTGCAGCTAACATTTTCACATAGAAAAGGAGGAGAAACTATTGTCCACCTTAGGGTTAAGGGGTCTTTAGTAAAGAATGAAAGGGGAAGAAAAAGTTGGGAAAAAAGAGTCGACATAGTTGGGACAACTGTTCGTAGCAAGATGCGCTTCGGACCTCTGAAATTACCGGACCTACTACTAATAAATTGTTCGATATTTTATCTCCCAACACGGTGGGGAACATCGGCTTCATTCTTATCCCATGAAATTGTATCTCACGTATCCCAAGTCGTTAGCACCAAATATGCATGATCAAAATGTGGGTCGAGGTGGCCCATGGACAGACCCGAACGGACCGATGTAGTAAAACTTTTGCCCAAAGCTTATCATGGGTCGGTTCATTGGCCCATTTTATTTTTATTTTCGTTGATTTTTTTACGTATTTAATAAGTATACATAATTTTATACCCATCATTTATACTTTATATTATTATTATAATTAGTTTACATATTACATGACAGGTAAATTATTAAACTTTATGTAAAACTATTATCACATATGAAAAACTTGAAGAAGATCGTATTAATACATGTTTTATCTAGTTTTTATATTTTTTTTATTTTTGACGGATCGGACCGGACCGGACTGACTGACACAGGCAGCAGCAGCAAGGGGTGTACAAGTGGTCAACTTTAGGTGGGGGCGAAGATCTGTGCAGTTACACTCCTTTGAGCTTATTTCTAATGAAATTTAACCCCTTTATTGCTAAGGTAAATTATACAGTTTCTTAGCACTAGTATTTTGATAACATATTTATATAATGGTGAATAGCTCATCAATATCTTTTTGCATTCGAGGATGAAACTTGTTATATAAAACAACTAAGAGAAGAGAGTTCGAAACAAAATCAATAAATACTATACCCAAGAAAAGCCTCACTAACTAGTCTGTTTTCATTCGGCCGCTCTTCACCTCTAACCTCTCCTTTTGCAGTTAGCATGTGAGACGCATCACATATCTCTCTTCTCCTTATCATTTAGAGAGAGATTTCCCAAGGCTAAATGAATGGATCCTTGACAAGGCGGAGCCTAAGAACGATCAGGTGAATCTTAATGCAGAATATTTAGTGTATGCGAGCACAAGGCAAAGATCAAAAGTGATGCAAGGTCGGTGATCGAGTGGTAGTTCGCATACATATGAAAACGGTCAACGCAGAGAACTAGAAATTGCAGCTGACAAAAGCAGGCTAGTCTGGAGGCCTTGTTCAAAAGAAGAAGATCGAGCCTCTAATTGTGGAATTCAAGACTTACAAAAGGTGGAGTTGTCCTGAAAGAAGCAAGCAATAGTCCTAAAGGTTGTCTCATCACGGACTAATCTCATGCCACACTTCTCATGATAGACATCACTCTGTTAAGACAGCGAACTCGATGATTGCTTGTTCATGCGAAAATGAAGTAGTGGAAACTTGCAGGGCAATGATATTACCATTTCCCAGATGGAGTAGGCTGTGAAGAATAGTAGGCATTTTTAAAGAACATCATTTCTGTGTAACTTTAAAATTACTAATCGCATACTATGCTTCAATGTTGTCATTGAGGAGTACATGAACATTCTAATATACGTCAAGTGTTATTTTCCTAAAGCACAAAAAACTCAATAGAAATTAACTTCTATAACGTATCATGTATCCTTACTTTACCGACCAAATAGAGAATAGCACATAATTATCATTTACTCCCCCTTATCCCCCAAGTAATACAATAGCTTAATCCTTCCTCATCACGTATATCGCTAGCGAACGTGTCCCTTTGAGATATTCTAATATCAGGTATGCCTCTCCCATTTTGGGAATATCACATGTGTCCCTTACTTTTTGTTGTTCTATCACTTGTGTTCCTCCATTACTTTAGTTGTCAATAAGTTGAACTTAACCATGATTTTTTCAAATCATGGTTTGATTAGGAGGGGTAAAACGGAAAACCTTCATATTCTTCCTCGTGTTGGCCTTCAAGTTCCTCGGGTCGGCCTTCGAAACAGTCGACGACATGGACGATGGCAGCGTTTGCGTGCCGATGCTAAATCTCATGGTGGGTTTCAATGCTAAGTCGGCGGATGCTCTGTCTAAGTGCATGATCATGAGGGGAGGAGGAAGAGGAGGCGGGGGAGGGGGAAGATGGGGGCGGAGGAGGGTGGTCTGGGTGGAGGAGAAAAGGGGCGGAGGAAAGGAAAGGGGAAGCTCGGAGCAGAGAATGGGGGGAGCTCAGAGAGAATGATGGTGGTCTAGGGGCGGAGGAAAAGAGGGGGCAAACAAGGGTGGCCTAAGGGTGGAGGAAAAGAAGGGGCGTAGGAGGATGGAAGATGGGGGGTGAAGGAGGGTGACCTAGGGGCAGAGGAGAAGAGGGGATAGAGGAGGGTGGCCTGGGGGCAGATGAGGGGGAAAGATGGTTGCGGAAGAGAAAAGGGGGCAGAGGAGGGTGGCATGCGGTCGGAGGAGAGGAGGGGAAGGGGGAGGTCGACCTAGGAGGATCGGAGCTGGAGTGAGGCAAAGATAACGGGAAGCTTGAGGTCCTTGAGGGCGTCGACGACAGCATCGATCTCAACAACAGCAACGGAGCACAACTTGAGGGAGTGGATGGCCTCGGCATGCAGGTCGACAACAACCTGCTTCTGGGGACAGCGAGGCGGTGGGCGACGTTGTCAGAAGACATGGGAGAGGGTGATAGGGTACAAAGACATCTCAGTTCATTTTTTCTAATTTATTTATGTTTATGTCCTCAAATTTAACGTCCGTTTGCGTTGGAAATGGACGACAACTAACCCGAGGGGCACAAGTGATAGAACGACAAAAAGTCAGGGGCATAGGTGATATTCCCAAAAAGGAAAAGGCACAAATGATATTGGAATATCTCATAGGGGCACAACTGATAAAAAACCCTTATTTATATATGTGTGTATACATTTGTCAAAATGAATAATTTTTGAATGTATTCAAGTTAATTTAAATTTGACTTACTTTGAACAAAACTTATATTTGATTCAATTTATTCCATTGAACTTTTTTCAAGATTTTTGGAGCGTATCTTAGCTGATTTCGAATGACAGAACTCAATCGGCTATCTTATCCAAACCACTATTATAACTGATATATACATATTTACAAAGATGATATCACAAATATCTATATTATCATTCATACATAGTTTTAATATGTAAAGATAAAGAGTAGATTTATTTATAATTATATATAAGTTAATTTATAAAGAAATTCAGTGTATATGATTCGTTCTATTTTATATATGTAGTTGATTTTAAGGACATGATACACATATATTTTTCGTAGTCCCCAACGTCTAAATCCACATTCATCTTCATACTTTCTTTAAATTTTAAAGGGATTTTTACCCAGCAGACCCTAGAATCTTTTGCAATTACCGCTACGACCTTTGAAACATCGTAATTCCTCCCTCACCCCTGTAATCTTGTTAACCTTTACTCTACAGACCCTGTGGTTAACCACCATCCATGTAGCCGTTAAAACTAACCAAATTATGTTATCGTCTTTTACACAATACCCATTTTAGTTATCAAATTTACTATAGGTGCCATCTCCTCCCCTAAGCAGCCCCCACTCCGGTTGAAGCCCCTTCCCACCCCCACGTCGCTCGCCGGTTGAATCCCCTCCTCCCCTGCGACCCGCAACCACCCATGCGAAGCCCCCGCCCGCCGGTTGGAGCCCCTGCGACCCCCACCGCCGCCCCTGCGAAGCCCCTCCTGCCGACCTCATCATCCCTGCCTCCACCTCCCTCATCAAGGCCGCCCGCCGCGCCCAATCGTCCCAGAAGTCCCGTGGCGACACCCACCTTGCCGTCGACCTCCTCCTCCTCGGCCTCCTTGACGACCCCCAGGTCTCTGACGCCGAGGTCGAGCATCTCCGCAGGAAGGACCCCCCACCCCCTTGCCCCCATCGGCCCTCCTGTCGACCGCATCGCACCTCCACCCTCCAGAACCCATCGCCCCCCCCCCCCCACCCGGAACCCATCGCCCCCCTGCCCCCATCGCCACCCCCCCCCCCCCCCGCGGTGTCGCCCCCATCGGCCCTCCTGCCGACCCCATCTCTTGCCCCCCTGCCCCCATCGCCACCCCCCTGTGGCGTTGCCCCCATCGGCCCTCATGCCGACCCCATCTCCTTCCCCAATCGCCACCCCCTGCGGCGTCGCCCCCATCGGCCCTCCTGCCGACCCCATCTCCTGTCCCCCCTGCCCCCACTGCCCCCCCTTGCGGCGTCGCCCCCTATCGGCCCTCCTGTCGACCCATCGCACACCCCCCTCCGGTCCCGCCGCCACCCCCTTCAAAGCCCCGCCGCCTTCCCCTGCATGCGGAAGCCCCCCGGTTTCGCTGCCACCCCTGCCTGCGGAAGCCCTCCGGTCCCGCCGCCACCCCCTGTAAACCCGTTGTCCTGGAGTATCACGACGGCCTCCTCCTCAAGGGCCCCTACACCGTCAACCTTGTTTGGTACGGGGTCTTCACCCCCGTGCAGCGCGCTGTCGTCTCGGACTTCATCGAGTCCCTCAGCCCTGTCCCCTTCCGCCAGTCCTCCTCCCTCCGTCGCCTCGTGGTAGAGCGTCACCTAGAGCTACGGCACCGTCTCCACCACGATCTCCCTCGGCCTCCAGGTCCTCCACGACGACTACGACCTTGGCCGCTCCTTGACCTTGAAGGACCTCGAAGCCCTCGCCCGCACTGCACCACCTGAGAAATCCATAAATGTCGTCCTCACTTATTTTTTTACTTTTCTTGATTAATTCTAGCCATCCGATCATGGATTGGTTAGACTAACTCTTTTCTAACTCAAGGAAGTTAACTCTTGATGTGTTAATTTAACGGTAAGGTTCGTGTGGTAAGACGGAGCAAGTTTACGGGGTCCTAAGAGGAATTACGATGTTTCGAAGGTCGTAGCGGTAATTGCAAAAGATTTCAGGGTCTGCCGAGTAAAAATCCCAATTTTAAAATAGATAGGAATATAGTAAAATCTATATCTAAATTAATATTTAAATATTTACATCAACACTTATGAGCACTGCAAATTATGTGTGTTGATTCTGATGGTTAAGCTAGTGAAGAAAGCTAACATAAATATTGAGGCAGATTATACCCAATCAAAGAGGAAGAATCCTACTAATGGGTTGATGGTAAAAGCAGCGGTTCTCACTTTAAATTACAAGGGTTCGAATCCAATTCTTCTTCTACCGAAGAATTTCTGGATCCAATTCCATCCAAAGAATGTAAGTGTAGATCTGGAGGGTAACGTGGCAACGAGGTCAGTTACTAATATATCTGTATCCAATCCATCACCGTATCTGTTTTATACATATATTGACATTCGTATCTATAACTGTTTTAAAATAGATACGATTATGGATATCGTTTTGATATCTGCAAACATCAGTATCTATATCCGTATATCCATTTTCGTATATAAATATAGTCATAGATTTATTGTCATAATTACATACCTTCTTTTGCCATATTTGTATAATTTTATGATAGAGTATTTCTAATATTACTTGTATGCGATCAATATCCATTTTACATCCGTACCTGTTTTTTAAAAATATGGTAAGATAGTTTTAATATCCATCAATATATGCATCTGTATTCGTATTCAAAAACAAATAAGGATACAATAATATCTATATTCGCATCTATATCTATCCATTTGCATCCCTAACTATCAAGCATAGTCGAGGACTGATATACACTCAAGTACAAGACCCCATCATTCAAGCCATTTTCGTTGTAAACACCTTAAGATATTTTCGTTCCAATACTTCAACAAGAGCATATATTACCTTCCTTTTCTTTTTTAACTTGACGACTCCAGCTTTAGGTGTTTCCTTCCTTGTTGACATATCTGCATACATCAGCGTGATGCACCTGATCTTGTTGTACCAAACGGTCCATATCTCAACTATACGGCAACCCAGTCCATATCTCACCTAGACGGGAACCCGATCAGTGAGCTTAGAGGGGAGCAGGTATGCTTCCCCTTGCGGAGGTGTGGGGGCAACACTTATGATAAAAAAATTTAAAAGTGGTTCTATTTGTATTCGGATATTTGGATTTATTTATTTCAATAATCCGACTGTACACTACAAAAAAATTGAGCTATAATGACGTTTTTTTCAAAATCTATCATTAAATTAACCGTTGATAAATATATAACGACTATATTATTCGTTGCGAAATGATTTTTCGTACTCAAAATTAGCAACGAATATCATATATGTTGTTATATCATTAACAACGGTCCACATAGTGACGCTTATTCCTTGCTATTTTTCAAACTTCTAATTTACCATTGTTAAATTTTGAAATAAAAAAAATAACGACGATTAGCTGATATTTTAGAAAATAGCATCGGATAAACGTCTCTATATGGACCGTCGCTAATGATATAGCTACAGATATGATATGCGTTGCTAATTTTGAGTATGAAAACTCATTTCACAATGAATAATATCGTGTTATATATTTAATAATGATTAATTTAGTGACGAATTTTGAAAAAAAACACTACTATAACTCAATTTTATTGTAGTGATATGATAGTGGTATATAAACTCCATGGAGTTGGCTCTAAGTATCCTCTATACTATCTTTTTTTCTCTACACAGTGAAAATCGATCGTCAACGTCTAAGGACGTTACCCAGTTACATGGGAATCTTATAAATTCATGTATTTGCATCTTAGATTGTTTGATCGTGTCTATAGGTAATGCATATACAATTTTTATCTTCTTTTTATCTTCAGGGCCCGTTCGGTAGGAGAATAAGCAGGAATAAGGATGGGGAATAAGAGGAATAAGGGTCTATTCTCCGTTCGGCTGGAGGATAAGAATAAGGAGAATAAGGAGAATAAGGTGAAATAAAGGTAGGTAAGGTGGGATAAAGATAGGAATAAGAGTGAAATAAGATGAAATAATGGGAAATAGTCGTACCACGGGAAAGCGTGTTGGGGGTTTATTCCCCTTATTCCATTCCTCCTTATACCCGAACGAACAGGGCAGAGTTATTTTTGACCTCAGCACTGTGACCTCATTACCGCCGTCAGCACATTTTTCAATTTCATAATGACAAGCTTCTGTCGCTCTCTTGGGTATGAAAACGAGAGAGAGAGAGAGAGAGAGAGAGAGAGAGAGAGAGAGAGAGAGTGGAAAATGGAAGATCTGAATCCATCGTAGAGGACGAGAATACGAGTTGAGGAGGTAATGTGATAAGGTCAAAATTCCCGTCTCGGAAAAAAGGAATATGGACTTCGGATTTTGGGCTGTTATTTCAATTCAAGTATTTTGAACTTTCGCGATCAGATTTAAGTTTAAGAACTTACCAGAGACGGATTTCATAGAGCCTTGTTGTCGTGTGGTCGCGTGAGCCGCTCGTTCGTGATGATCAAGCGGTTTGCACGATTTTACACATTACGGGCTCACAAAAAATGTAAAATTGTACGAATTGTTCGACCAAGATCGAGCGGCGCACATGCCTACAACAGACTCTTCTGCCCTCCCGCCTGTCCCCGACGGATTTACCTCAACGTGAAGCCACCACAATATGGAAAGTAAGCGATGAGTAAGATGTAGGAAAGCCCGGGCTTGGTTAGCCCGTCAGACTCAACTCAACATGTGAGCTACATTCACAAGGTTATTAAGTTCGAGTCCGAATCATATAAATGACTTGTTAGGATTATTGAGCCGAGTTCGAGATGATGCATGCTCAACTCGTTAACTTGACTCAATAACTTATTTTGCTTTTAGTATGTTTTTACACATTTTTCATTACATAAGTGCATAAACAATGTATAAATATGAGAAAATAGTGTAGCATCGATAAGTTATTTGTAGTAGTATGATATTTACTCATATTCACTCTTAATTCCTCATTTCTCTCTAGTTTGCAATTCCATATAATTAAAACTAACAGAAGTTAAAAAACCACATATGGGCCATAGGCATCCATGTCCCCACTCGGAGCACTAAGCTCATCTCCCATCTCTAAACATTATCATTAATAAAGATATTACTAATAAGTGTAATTGCTTCTTCAAATAAACTTCACATGCACGGAATATAAAATCAACCTGCTACAAAAATGCTCATTAAATTGCTTGTAAGCCAACTTGAACTCAACGAGTTCGAGTCAACATTCCTGGACTCGAAGGTTATTGCGTCTGAATTCGAGTCATGTTATCAAGTTTGAATCTGAGTTAAGGCCGACTTGATTTGTTCAACTCGATAGACACCTTTAATGATGAGTTAGTGTGACAAGGATGGCGTTGCAAACATAACTTCGAGAGGTTTTATTATCCAAAATTGTAAGAGAGGTTTTATTATCCAAAAACGTGTGTGTGGGTGTGTAAGTGGGATAATAAATAAACATTACAAAGTACAAAGTTCTATAAAATTATTACATTTGCATTATATTCAGCTTTTGATAGTTGGAATTAGTCGAATATTTCGGATTCGAATTAAGCTTAAAATACTTAAATTCAAGTTGTCAAATAGTAATCCCCACCACTTATAACTCATTCTCACACGTTATGAGTTTTAGATGTGCAATTATTTTTGAGGTATGGGTGTTACACTTAGAACAATGAACTAAACTAATTTAGTAGTTAAAAAAGGGATTTTTACACCCATAACCCTGAGTAATTACGCAATAACAATCATAACCCTGCATAATCACGAATTACATGAGAAACTCCGAGTAATGCTTAACTCTTACATGACATAACCCCGTGTTATATTCCGTTTGGGATACCCATTATGTTTAATGGTTTCCGTTTGAAAAGACAAAACTGCCCCTGAAACTGCTTCTTATTTACAGAACATGCCATCATCTTCATGCCCGTCTCTTTCCCCCGTACTCGAAGTAGCTCGCGCCGCGGATCCCTCCCCAACCCCCCCCCCCCCCCCCAAGCAGCTCCTCTCTTTCTCTCGTCGTCGCGGATCCTCATCTGCCCCCCCCCCCCGGCCCACCGCCGAGCCTTCCCCTCCCTACTCGAAACCCCCGGCGAAGCTGCCCCCATCAAGCCTTCCCCCTAACTCGCTCGAAGCTCCCTCCCCCCTACCCGCTCGTCCCCGATCTCGAAGCCCCTCCCCCCCCCCCTGCGCGCTCGTCCCTTGTCTCGAAGAACCCCCCCGTCAAAAGCAGCCCCCACCGCCGAGCCTTCCCCTCCCTGCTCCAAGCCCCCATCGAAGCAACCCCTCTCTCGCACCGACCCTTCCCAATCCTCGCTCGAAGACCCCCACCCCGTAGAGCTTCTCCTCCTGCTCGAAGCTGGCTGACGACCTCTCCTCGACTACCTGAAGCTCGAATCCCCACTCTCCACCAAGCTTCCAAGCCCTTGCCCACCGACCTGAAACGACCCTCCACCGTCGTTGCTCCTCCTCGAACCCCTGTGCCCTTCTCGAAGCCCACCAGCCCACCGTCATTTTATTTTTTCCTTCCATTTTTTTATTTTGGCTAATCCTAACCGTTAGATCATAGTTTGGTTAGATAAACCCACTCATAAGGTTGAGTTAACATATTAAACTAACGGATTCATTGTTTGAACTTTGTTATGGGTTAATTGTTGATTAATCGGGGTTTCGTGAGTGGTCGCCACAACGGTTTTGTTTCCACGTTGTGTGAGACATATTTCGACCCTGGCCAAACCTCGATTATCAATGACATTTACATTTTTCAGGTTAATAATGATTAAACAAGTTTAAATAAAATCCAAAGATTGGAGCTTGGTTGGACCTTAATCCACTTAATCAAAGGGAACCTTAGAGGAACTGGAATTGAGATGCTTCAGGTGTACTAGACTTAATTCTTTTAGACCAACAGATTTGGTTCAATGTCATATTGACTGCCCAAATAGAATATTTCAGAACACATGCATGACTCTTGTCGATAGTGACCTAACTTGCACACATATACCTTACACTTTGCTCAACTAAGTTGAAATGTTAGAGGGCTAGATTTGCCATCATGAGACAAAAGTTAATGGAAACATACGGAGTCATAATTTTGCGGCCATTGTGCCCCAACCCGATCCAATAGCCATGAGGTATGATGATAGGATGTTGTGGGTTGCAGTAATGCTTCAAAAAAGTGATAATCTACTGGTTCAAGAGGAAAAAGTCCATATGTAAATGTTGGTGTATATAATGGTTTGAAAAAAATGCAAAATAAAAAACTACCAAAAATAGACGATCAAAAATCAATTCCAGTCGGAGGATGTATATAGTCAATAAGCAAGATTGAGCCTCAAAGTCAAAGATTCGTGTGAGCCTGCAACCGAATGACTTGGCTACACTGGTCAAGCATTCCAGGATAGGTAGCTACACTAGCTACCATCCATTCTCTTCTCCGTCACCTCTTCTTAAGTTGGTTGCACTTGAACTTAGAAGGGAATACCCAACTTCTCGAGGAAAGAGATGCTGGCTTGGAGAATTAAGGTCACCACGATGGAGAAGACTGACTTTTACCACTTTAGTCGAGAGGAGCTACATATCATTGACACTGTACAAGATAGAATCATAGTCATAAGGGATTACGTATGACATCGACTTATTTTGACATGGCTTTTGAGGAGACTTTGGCGGAGCTGATTCTTAGAGGTTATTTTATTTCAAATCGCTTTCCAATAAGATTTCGACCAAACCTAAATTCCAATAGTCAGACAGAGCTCCAACTTTCATTTTATGAAGATCAGTTTAAAAGTTCAAATCAAACCAATTTATTTTCTTTTTCTTTTCTTTTCTTTATTGTCTACACTTACAAGCATAAGTGTTTGCTATGGACTAATAAATGCAGGTATAGGGGGTGATGAATCCTCATTTCATCACATATAGTCTTTCATTTTGGTCTTAAATCCCTAGCTAATTGCATGTATATATCAATTTGTGAAAATAAACACTTTATAGATTACATAAAATAATATACAAACTATTGTATAAATATTACATTTAATTCCAAAACAAAAAATAAAGGAGATAAAAAAAAATAATGAAGTGTCAAATACACAGAGTTATCATTGACCTCGAGACCCAGTCACCATGATGACTTGGTCGATAAGGAATAAAGTAATGGGATATAGGACAGAGAAATTATACATAAAATAAAAAAAATCTAAGTTCTAATTCATCAATAATTAAATTATAGGACCTATTTTTATTTTATTATTTTGAATAATAAAATCATCAATATGAATATTGTGCACAAAATCACAAAGAAAAATACAAAATTGGTTCATTGAAAATAATGCACAATATGGTTAGGACACATAAAATAAAAAAGCCGTAAAGAAAACTTTGTAGACCCCCTATCTTCTCCATACAAATTCAAAATTGACCAAACTCATATCATTTTTCATAAAATTAAATAAGCTATATAATGAAGGTGGTTTCATTCAATTTGGATTTCAGATGCAAAAGTTAGGGTTTGGGCTCTCATTGTGCATTATACCTCTATTATGTTTATTTTATTTTCATAAAATTGTACATATTATTTAAAACACATGTACTTAATTAAAATAAAATAAATCATTAAAATTAAATAAAAATAAATAATATACTTCACTATATAGGTGAAGTATACTATTATATACCTATAAGATTTATGTATATAATTAATTAGGAAGATAAGTAAACTTAGAAAATTGAAATAAAAATACCTAAGTATGTGTTTAAATAAATTAAAAATACATAAAATACATGTATATATAATAATAAACAATTAAATTAAATTAAAATATATTAAGTACAAGTATATTTTCCTATATATGCATGCAAATATTAACCTATAAAAAATAGCCTTTAAAAATAAACAAAAATAAGCAATAAATACTATATAAAATTACAAACATTTCTTGTGTTTTCATCAAAAAATAATAAATTCATTTGTTATTTTTTATCTATATAATAAGGGGTTTTTGCCTTGGGTTTTTCTGGTTGGTTCACGTGGACCAACCAGAATCAAACCCCATATGATGCCAGGTCAAATATCCCCTCTCTCTCCTTCTCGAACTCCAAACTTGTTAGAGCCTGACTTTTCACCATTTTTATGCTCGCACCCATCATCATCTCGCTTGGCGTGTTGAGCATTTTGTGGAGATTTGATCTCCTTGATTCACATCAGGGCTTGAGATCTCGTCAATCCTCATCGATTTGGGCACAATCAGAGCCACAACTTCCCTTCTCGTTTTGTTTATAGAAAGCCCTACCTCGCTAATTATTTAAGTTTGATCCCTCTTCTTTGACTGTCAGCCTCTCAGATCAGTTGTGCCCTTGCTGTCTGGTGATAGGAGGTAGCCGAGGTAGTTTGCAATGAGGAGGAGTCACAGACGAGCCGATCCAAACCATCACCAGATAAGCTCTCCAATGGGTTCTGCTTCCTTGGATGCCCAACCAATTCGATGCCATTTCCTTCTGTCTTAGGTAATACCTTAGGTCTAAATCATTTCCAACATTTAATTTAGTCTTTTAGCTGTTAGTTTAGGATTAATTAGAAATCCTCATTTGACATGGAGCTCGATCTCTAGGACAACTTCCACCAGTTTTCTGACCGTTAATCGCATCGATCTTCATCCCATCTCCTACCCCGACGCATTCTCCACATTTCTCCCACATTTCCAGCCCAGGTCCTATATGGACCAGGCGAATCAAGGTTATATCAACCTCTTATCATCGGAACCTCACCGCCATTCCATTCCCTTTGCTGTCTTGCTTTATAAATCGATGGAGGAAGTATCCCTTAAGATAAACTTTTGGTGCAGGTTATAGGTTCTGAGCACCACCTGGAAGCCTCGGATCGAAGAATATCATACCTCTAGGTATCCTGAAGGAATCTGAGCCCCATATTTGAACTGTGGCCTTCTAGACATCATTGATCATCAACCGCACACGCGAAGCACCACCAACACGTTGTAGCCACTGTCGGATCGAGAAGAGGCAATAGGAGTCACCTGGAATCCATGCCTGAATATCAACGTCGGCGTGTTCTTAGGAGTTCTTCCAAGACCGTTGATGGTCGTCCGATGAAGAACCCGCACTAGATATAATCACAATCGATGAAGCCAATTGAATCGTTGCGTCCCTCAACCGAAGGATCCTCCATTTGGCAGTCGGGTGACGGTTTGATGAAAGACACTTAAGTAGGGAAATTTGCATAACCCCCTATGTGCTTTTTGTATTTAATTAATAGCCCTCTAAATATTTAAATTCGGTATAAATTTGGTGGAAAAATTCCTAAGAGGCCCCTTGTATATTTTGGGATATTACAAGTAGGTCAATTACTAGGTCATCTCGAGTTATCCCCCATGTGAGTGGTCATTTTGCACGTGTACCCCACTGGGTTTCTATATTGCTAATTTAGTCCTAAAAATTTGAATTTCAGTTCAAATATCTTTGGTATTTTGCAATAAAAACCTCACATTTATTTTATATTGCAATATATACATGATAGATTTTATGATTTTATTTTTTGCATTTCTATTTTCTATAAATAACTGTGTGCTCCAAAAATTTTGCAAAAATAGGATAAAATTCCTTATTGGATGCTCATTCGCACATATATTTCTTTTAGCATTTTTTCTTGCATTTTTTATTTAATAAAATTAAAAGGGTGTTTTTATTCCCTATTTGACTTAAAAATATGAAAAAAATCTTAAAACCTCCTCCAAAAAACTCATATGATATTTATTACTATATATTATATCACTACAAATCAAAAATCACTAAAAAAATCAAAAAGAAAGACCAAAAAATAGAAAACCCTCTTTATCCCTAAGAAAATTATAAAATATTTTTAAAATCCCTAAAAAATATTTCTCTAATTATATTTATATAGGGTAAAATGTGTATGCCCCCTAGGGGGAGCTAACTTAGCTCCCCCGCCTCTTTTTCACAATTTTTTTATTTTTTTTTTTGAAATCTAAAACCGTGTAAATTCATTATTAAATCCCTATATTATGTCATTCAAATTTCATGTGAAATAGAGACTTCTACGACCTCCATCCAAACGGGGTCGATTTAAAAAATCCTGTTACCGTTAAAAAAATTACTGTCTGGATGGAGGCCGTAGGAGTCTCTGTTTCAGACGAAATTTTAATGGCACAATATAGGGATATAGTGATGAATATTCATGGAAGAAATTTTCAAAAAAAAAAATAAAAACATGGGGAAAATGGGGCAGGGGTAGCTAAGTTAGCTACCCCCTGGGGGCAGCCCCATTTTACCCATTTATATATATAGATATATGAGGTAAATGGGGCTGCCCCCAGGGAGTAGCCAACTTGGCTATTCCCACCCCTATTTTTCTCTCATTTTTTATTTTTTTGGAAAATAAAAATTTGTACATTCATCATTATATCCCTCTCACATTCTATTAAAATTTCGTCAGAAACAGAGACTCCTACGGCCTCCATCCAAACATGGTCGATTTAAAAAATCCTGCGACCGTTAAAAAAATAACGTCTGGATGGAGGGATTAGGAGTCTCTGTTTCTAACGAAATTTTAATAGAATGTGAGAGGGATATAATGATGAATATATAAATTTTTATTTTTCAAAAAAATAAAAAAATGAGGGAAAAATAGGGGTGGAAGTAGCCAAATTGGCTACTCCCTGGGGGTAGCCCCATTTTACCTATATATATATATATATTAAAAATTGTTTTGAGAACCTTTGGACCTATTTTTTATTTTTAAATGTCAAAACTAATCGGCATGTTTATTTAAATCCTGATTTAGACTATTTTTAGATTTTAAAAATATAAAAAATAGCAAAAATCACCTACAAATTCATAAAATAAAAGAATATATAAAAAATGAAAAAAAATATTTTTTTTTTTAATTTTTTAATATTTATATCTATATTTATAAATAGAATACCCTATATAGTATGTATGCATATATATAGATATATTTATATTTATTATTACTATTAATTATTATAAATACCTATCGATGTTTTAAATATAAAAAAATAAAAAGGATTACTCTTACTTGTATTTTCACGATTTTTATATATTTATTATTTATATATACCTTATATTATATATTATCTTAAATATATATATACACACTTATATATACCTATTATATATTCTAAAAAGAAAAGGAAACTAAAAATCAGAAAATATAAAAAGAAAATAAAATTATAATTAAAAATATAATATAAAGTGAAAAAATAAATAATTAAAAACCCACAAAATATCAAGTATAGTACAACTATATATATAAATACATATTATTTAGTAATAAATATTACCTTCTACACCAGTTAGCTCCCTGTGTTTGCCACCCTACATGTTCTTGACCACTATATACATATTTATTTTTAGCTTTATAATAAACTTTGACTCCACATATGGTTTGCATTGCTTTATCCTATTGTGGGTTGATTGTTGATTTAATTGAGGTTTCCGTGAGCTGTCACTTCATCGATTATGCCCTCGCTTGTGAGCATGCACGACTACTCCTTGGATTCTTGATTAATGATCCAACAATCTAGAGCTAGGTTCACTAGAGCCACCTCGACGTGCTCAACATAATGGGGTCATTGAAGCGGGAAATACAAGATGAGGTGATTGTTGGTGTCCATGATTGAATGGATGGGGAGGCAATTGTTTGTATTGAGGAGGTGGAGTATAGTGATTCTGAAAGTGTATAGTCAGTTACTACTGGTGAAACTGTTATGAGACATCGGCTACTGGTAGTTCTATCCCCATGTGTAGCTTGGTTTGGAGACTATTAATGAGGTTGGTTCTGGATGATTCTCACATCTTGAGGCTGGTGGAATGGGCTAGTTTGGTCGAAGCCTGACCCTGGTCTTGTCCTCTTAGACGGTTCAAAGTCTGATCTTGGGCCTAGATGGCATTCACCTCCCGAATTTGTGGTGGAAGTGGGAATAATTACTCGGGATGAGAAGGGGCCTCTTGATGTTCCACCACTCTCTATGTCTGATGTTGTGGTGATTGGCCCTGGCTTGGTGCATGCATATAGTATACATATTGAACTGATAGTAGTTGTCCTATACTATGTGATTGTGATGGTTCTTTCAGCTCAGCTACAGATGTCTCAACAATCACTCTCGTAGACTAATACAAGTTGATAGTATTCACTAGAAGATCCAACTGCTTCATGATCTGGTTGAGCTTGTTCAGATGCTTGGTTCTTTGATCGAACGCATTCAGTTTTCTAGATCTTGTGATCATTTCTTAATGACACTCACTTTGGATAGGTGGTTTTCGATAATGATGAGGTTGGAATTTTCACACTTGTCCCTTTCATGAGATGCTGCCATATTTACGGTCTTGTGGAGGATCTGAGGGATCTTATGAATACCTAGATGAAGATAAGGCGGCCAATCATTCGACCATCTCCTAAAAATGTTTTCCAGACAACATTTTCATCTTTTTTAATTGGAATCCTCCATAGGAGACATCTACCAACCTCTGATTCTTTCGATGTAAACCTCAAAAGAAATTCTTGGCCAAGCTAGTTTCGGTATTTCATGGCGGAGGCACTTCTTCTGAAGGTCTTTAAATCTTTCCCATGCCTCATGAAACGACTTGTGGGATAATTGGGAGAAGTTTGTCATCAAGGCTCACATATTATTAAGACAGCCTAGGGGATAATATTTATGCAAAAAGCTGACTTCATCTCTTCCTAGGTCATCACTACCTTCCTTGGGTGGTTGATTCAATGAGAGTCTTATCTTGAAGGCTAAAGGGGAATGCAATCATCTTAACTACCTCCAACAGAATGTTGGAATAGTTCATGATTTCATAGATGCATTTAAATTGTTGCAAATGGATATATGGTTCTTCATTTGTATTCCCATGGAAAGTGGGAAGAAGTGCAAGTAGCTCGGGGGATTCAACTCAAAGTACCCTTGAATCTCAGGTATCTTAATCCACTCGATAATTTGACCAATGCCAGGATTATAAGTGTTTTTGAGGGTCAGCTTCTACTCTTCTCCCCCTGATCTCCTCTCAAGTCTCCTGCAGGTTGCTCATCACCTCCTCCTCTCTCCTCTCTTTTCTCTCCCTCATCTGCATTAGCATCTCTTGGAATGCAGTTTGGGCATTTGCCTGATTGGTCAACTATTTTGTATGGCTTGGATGAAAGCCATATATGTTTGTTGACCTTGTTCCGATCAGAAACCACTCCCTTTCCTTTGTGATGATTCATTTTAGAATCAACTTGTTTCTGAATCCAGATCAAGTATTGAATTTACGATGAAAAATACACCCTGATTAGTCTTGAAATAAGCATTAGATCTAAAGAATTATTAAAGATTAGGATCAATCTTGAACTTTATTAAGGTAGGTGAGTTGAATGAAGATTGGTCGATCTCCATTTGGAAAGAAGATAACTTGGGAAGAGAGTCATCCTGAACTATTGGTGTGGAAGGGATCTAGGGATCAAGAGAGAGATTCGCAAAGCCGAATAAACCTCTCTTGAATCTCCATGTGTTATTGGAGATGTAGACATTGGGGAGTCGATGAGAGGCTTTCATAGTCCAAACATCACTCTATCAAATCACCATGACTTTTTTGAGATGCTGGGTTCTGAGATTTAATGTAGGTGTTCTCAGAGTCTGAATCAAACTCTCCCAGATCCAACATAGCAAATTACAAAGAAAAAGAGATGAAGATGAATGGATCATGAGAACAAGTAGAAAGAAGTGAAAAGGATGAGAAGGTGAAGGTTCAACTTGAGCGAGTTGAAAGAAGAAGTGAAGAAGAGAAGTGTCAATGGAGAAGGCTCAAGTGAGCGAATTTTTGATATTTGACCAAAGTAAAAACTAATTGAACAAGCCTTAAGGCAAATGGATTTGCCAACTCAACACATGAAGCCATGAAGGTTCTACCTATTATCTTAGGTCGATTTTTAATTTATTTCAAGAAATCTTCCAGATTAACTAAACGCTACTCCTGGAGGAGAGAAAGTACTGCTAGATGTATACCCAAAACACTCGTACTTCTCACTTTTTTGTAACATAAGCCTAAACATTTTAATGCGGTCATGAATATTGAGATCTATGACACTACTCATCCAAAGAAGGAAGGTAGTAAGCCAATGAGTGAATCTGATACTTCCCCCTGAAGGGTACTAGAAGGTGGTATGGTGAGGGTACCACCGTTACAGTACCCTTATGCTCAGTACTTGGGTCCATATGATGATGATGAATCCACATTTTATCATCTTTTATTCTATCATTTTGGCATCAAAAACCCTAGCAAATGTGTGTAAATAGCATTAAAAATCATCATCTTAGCATTCATGCATGTGCATCTAAATAGTATACAAAATACTGTAATTAAAGCCAAAATTATATAATAAATAAAAGAAAAGAAAAAAGAATAAAATATTGTAAATATTTTATGACCCGAAACCCCGAGACCTAGGCATCTTGATGAATAGGTCGACAAGGAATAAAGTAGGGGGAGATAAGGGCCAAAATACAATAAAAACCCCTTCTATTTAATTCATTCTTTATTCATTTTGAGGCCTATTTTTGGTTCCACTTTTTATACCTCAAATAAAGAAACTTTGTACTCCTGGGCCGTCGGATCCTCCCATATCCGGATCTGGTTACTCAGCAATAATTTATTCAGCAATCACAACTAACATTCAGAAATATACTGCAAATAAAAATACTCCGAAGAAAGTATTTCAACACTTTTCCATTCACAAAATAAAGTTTAGAGGATACATTGTCCCACTATAACCATTACATGTACATCAGCTTGAAAGGAAAATATACAAAAGATTACTAACTACCTTAAAGAGTAAAGCTACTGTGGCTGGCTGGATGTCTAGTATGTAAGCCGGATGAATTTTTAAAGTCCTTGCTATGGCTCACCAATACCTGTTGAGTTTTCCATAAATCATAGGATAAAAATTAGCGAATGCTAAGTAACGAAGAAGAGAAAAGCAAATAAATTGTGTAATTTTTTTCAAAACTTGATATCACAAAATTTCATTCCTTTTCATTAATTTAAGTCCTATTCCTTTCTATTCCACATCAGGGATTAGTCCAGGGGAACCCCACCATTCTTGGACTCCGAAGCTGTGGATGCTTCGGGATTGGAGATTGTGTTGATCTTGGTAAGCTTATGCCGCCGCACGTCGCCTCAACCAATCCTCCAATACTACCCTGACAATTTCCTTTTCTTTTATTAAACAGGGTCTCAAACCTCAGCCTGGAAAATCAAATGAGCACACCGTCCTCGAGGACTCGGTTGCTTAAAATCTCAGGCTAACATTTAATCATATAACCTAGCGGCTTTAAATACATGTTATCGTGACCCAGCCGCTATTGAACCACTCGTGCCTCCACATGACACGACCACATCTTCCGTCGTTCCAACCCGAATATATTGGCTCCCGGTACCACGCGTTGCAAAACATTCAATTTGTGCGCACTTATCATAACAGGGCAACCATGTACCACCTAGGTAGGGAAATGCCAATACGGGTTCCTTCCGACAACCTACAGGTTGCATGCCCGACCTGTAGTACTACTCCCAGTCATCCATATCGTGACACATGATCCTTTTCAGGATCCAACTCAAATCACACCAATTCACATGATGTAATTCTTTCGTTAAGTCTTTGATTTGCATAAACCGCAATACTTGGTATCGACTCACATATATATTATTCATAACCATATGTACTCGTATTTATACCTATTTTAACTCCCAAACCCTAACTTTCAAAGCCAACACATCAATTTGATGCTTAAACCTTATTTTAGTGGGAATCACAAAGCAATTCTTCATACTTTCTCAAAAATAGCCAAAATTAGGGTTCTTCATAGCAAAGAACACAAAATCAAGAATTTCAATAATTTCGTATGAAAACCCAACAGCAAAAAGAAGGATTTCGTTACCTAATCGAGCTCTCTCTCGTGTATGCAAGGCTTTATCGTGTTTTGTTTTTAGAAAGGCTAATTTAAGGCTCCTGAAAAGATCGAATTTCATTTTTCGTATCAAAACGCTAAGAACATGTTAAGAACGCGAAGAACGAACGAAGAACGCGAAGAACGCGAAGAACGCAAAGAACACGAAGAACGTCAAGAACATATTTTCTCTTAGAAATTCGGCAGAGTTTCCCCTTATATCGGGATATATTTCTCGAAAAATTTTCGGCAGAGTTTCCCCTTATATCGGGATATATTTCTCGGAAAATTTCAGCAGAGTTTCCCCTTATATCGGGACATATTTCTCGGAAAATTTCGGCAAAGTTTCCCCTTATATCGGGACATATTTCAAAATAAAAACGAAAAGAGTTTCCTCTATAAAATCAATCGAGAGGAAAATAACAATGAAACTGAAAGAATATACTCAACAACAAGAGATGAAGAACCGGTAGACACCACACATCTTAGGTGAGTGAACGTGTGACGAATCACAGGGTCACTGACGTGCACAGCCGCCCGCACCTAAGTAGGGTATTACACAGATTTCTCCATCGAAATAACTATAAAAGCATAATACGAAGAATAGAAACATAATCGATGGAGAATCGGTAGACACCACGCGTCTTAGATGAGTGAACGTGTGACGAATCACAGGGTCACTGACGTGCATAGCCGCCCGCACCTAAGTAGGGTGTTACACAGATTTCTCCTCGAACCACAACAGGAAAACGAATCGGAAAGAAATATAAATCAAAAACAAAACTTGGAAGAACAAGAGTATGAAAGCCTAGCTTACGAAGCAACTAAGAGAGGATCATACCTTTCTCCTCCTCGTTCTCCCGGCAGCGCTTCACTAGCGCTCCTCCCTCGCCTCCCACTCCTCCTCCCAACCTCTCGACCCTAGCCCTTGGGGTGGTGGTGGTAGTGTAAGTTGTAGAGAATGAATGGGTAGGGGGGGTCTATTTATAGGCCCCAGAAAACCACTAACCATGGTAGAAAACCATGGTTTAGACCTTAACCATGGTTTAGCGGCCCATGGTTTTGGCCCATGGTTTTAGCCAAAACTTATCCCAAACTTGGAGCTTAAGTTAGAACATTCTAGAGGATTCTAGATTCGCTAATGACGCTTAATTAACACTAATCGTGATTAACTTTCACTAATCGTGATTTAACTTTCGCGGCTTACGCATATCTGTTGTTAACTATTGATTAGTGTTTACTAATGATCATTAGCGGCTTTCAATCGTCATTAATTTCTTTAATCATGTTTAATTAGTCTAAATGACAGTCATTATGGATTAATGACATCTTAGCCTTCCTTACTTCTCTTTCTTCCGAAATTCACAACAAATCGAAACGAAGTCCGATTCACACGAAACAAATTCTGTCGGTTTCCTCTTTACGAGCCGGATCTTATTATATAGGATCCGAGATATGCCAAGTAGATAATTAAATAAAGAAAAATACAAAATTTATTTCACTCAAAAATAATATACAGATAAAAAGTTATGGTCTGAATAAGATTCCAAAACTCCAACTTCCCAGACCCGTATCTTGCAAATAAAAACTCGAAATGTACCAAATCACCTTTAATTGTATATATCATAAAATAATCTATATAATGGAGTGGTTTCGTATTTTTCAGAGTTACGGTTTGAAAGTTGAGTTTTGGACCCACCTTATATATATGTACAGATTAAAATATTCGGTTCATTATTTTTTGTATTTTTATATTTTTATAAGTTTGTAAATATTATCTATAATATATTTGTATATTAAAATCAGAATAAAAACACAAATAAAACATAAAATAAAAATACATGTATATAAAATACATAGGTATACTACCTATATTTATACCTATATAAGACATACTTTTATTTTATTAAGTATACAAAACACATCAGAAAAATAAAATAAAAATATTTCTAAGTGTATAAAAGTATTTTATAATTTTATAAAATACTAAATAAAAATAAAAAATTGAAATCACAAAAATAAAAATCAATTAATAAAATATATAGTTATTATACCTATAAAGGGCATAAAAGTAAACTTGTAAAAATATACCTCATAAAAATTACCATAAAATACTTTATAAAATAATAAATAATTTTTATCAAATAACCTAAAATTAAATAAATCGCTTACTATTTTTAAATTATTTTTCAAAACTTTTTCCAGAGGATTTTTCTAGTTGGTCCACGTGGACCAACCAGAGGGTTTCGTGTCGACGTCTTCAGCAATCTTGTTCCTAGAGGATTGGTCTTGCACGCCCAGGTCTCGTTTCGATATTTGGATCATCACAGCGCCTCGTGCGCTTCAATTTACGAGCCCCCTCGCCACATTTCAAAACCTACCCCCAGTCGTCCCCTTCCTCTTTGAACCGGTTTTGGGTGCCAAGAGCTTCCAGGTGAGGGTCGAGGGTATGCTCTCGTGACAGGGGAGTCCTCCCCCATCTCAGGCGAGGTGCGACAAAGCACCTAAAGCCGTGTTCCTTCATCTCCGACGGCTGCGCCGCCGTGAGGCTTTTACCTCGCCTTCCCGGGCTTGAGGTATGTCTTCTGTCCATTTCTTCTTCATTTTCTTGTTGTATTTTACTTGCTTGTACCCGTAGATTCAATCCCCTCCTTTCAGTCAGCATTTGATCCCTTCAATCACCCGAACCGCCTCCGTGCCGGAGCCAGCTCCAGCAAGCCTCACCTCCATCTCCAAGTACCTCGCCACCCCGCTAACCAGGCTGAGGCTGTTTACCCTCAGCCCGGAGCTTCTTTTTGTGCAGGTCTTGCGGAGTACAACTGATCTGGGAGACTTTGAAACATTCGTCGGCGATGCCTGGGGAGTTACGGCTCCTCCGACCTCGCGGGTGAGCGCCAGAAGCCTTCCGGCCTTTTTGATACCTCTCGCCGAGAGAGGAGACCGCCGGCGTGCTTCTGAACCTCCTCGCAGCGAAGGAAGGAGACGGAGGAAAGCGTGCGCGGCGATCCAAAGTCGCTGGGCGCAAGTTCTTCGCGTGTTCTTGCTACGCATCTTCGAGCCGTCGGATTTTGCCTGTTCTTCCAGTCCTCCTATGGATCGTTGGATCGCGCAAGCCCAGAGCCGTTCGATTGTCATCAATCTCTAATTTTGGCCGAGCATCTACGAAGGGGTATCGGCGCTTCTGGGCTTGACACGTGGATAAGTGACGTCAATCTGGCCGTTTGTTCGCATCTTAGCTCTGGCTAATTTTGCCAAAGCACCCTGGGCGTTTTTGTATTTTGTATTAACTTATAAAGCTTTCATGTGCTTTGTATAACTTTTGTGGTGTTTACATTTCACCCCTCGAAACTTCCGACTATTGCATCTAGGTCCCCCGCTTGGCGCACGTACCCGTCACGTGCGTCTGGGCTTTTTGCGAGGGAACCCAAAGACATTTGTGTGTTTACTTTTAGTCCCAAGACTTGTGTTGATAGTTATATTATTTCTGTGCTTTTTGCATTTCCGTCCTTAACTTTTTGTTAATTGCAATTTAGTCCTTCCCTAGGGCGCGTGCGTCTGCACATGGATCCTGGGATTTTTGCAGACAAGCCCTAGCGGCTTTAGGAATTTCCATTCAGTCCACGAAGTATTTATTTTAGTATTAAATTTTGCGTAAAAATTACGGTTAGGCCCCTGGATGTTTTAATATTTGCATATATGCCCCTACTTGGCCTTTCATTTTTGTGTGCTTGACTTATTTATTTGGAGCCTCGTTTTAAGCCCAAAAATTCTACAAAAATTCATATAGGGTCCTGTTAACTTGCATTTTCACGCCATATTTTTGCATTATATTTTTATTGCATTTTCATATTTATTAAAAATTAAAAACTTGCATTTTTCTTACTGTTTGCATTAGAAAACCCATAAAAAATATAAAAACGTTTTGAAAAATTCCAAAAAAATTATATTTTGTTTGTCTTATCATATTTTAGTGTCAATCCAAAAACCACTAAAAATTTTAGAGTAAAAACATTAAAAATTAGAAAACACTTAAAATTTTCAAAAAAATCTAAAAAATCTTAGAAAAATCAGAAAAACATAAACTCAGTTGATGTTCTTCCTTATTTCATTATCTATATTTTAAAATTAATTGAGGAATTTTGGGTACTGTTTAGTATTTTTCACCCTCATTTTGATTTCGACCAGCAACCTAGTCTACTATTTTCCCTTATTTTGATATTTAAAAATACCAAAAACATTTTGAAAAACCCTCAAAAATCACAAAAACAGTAGAAAACTATAAAAAGACCAAAAAGATTTTATTTCCCAATTTTTTTAGCATTTTTCACTATTTTTATAAATACCTTAGCCCCTCTTATCTTATATTGTATATATCTTCCTACATTGAAAAAGAAAATACAAAAATCAGTAAAAAAGAAAATCAAAATACAATACTAAAAATAAAAAAAATATAAAAATTAAAAAAACCCACAAAAATATTTGCTTTGCATAGTGTAGACAATTACATTCACACACACTCACACTAGTTGATCTATCCTGCCTTGCTCCCTGTGTTCGAACTCTCTGCATACTTGATTCTATACACCTTTTGTGCAGAGTTAAAAATAAATTTTAACTTCACATTTATTTTCATTGATTGAATCATTTGAGTGTGGGTTAATTGTTGATTTTTCACGGGATTCTGTAGTGGGCACGACACCGACTGTTGACTCGCCTTGTGAGTCAATACGACCGCTCTGAATTTCGTGGTTATCAAATGGCGCCGTTGCCGGGGAGCAACAGCGCATAGGTCACTTTTTGCTTGTGTTTGTGATTGATTGTCTACTTTTGCAGATTTTATCATTGTCCTTATTTTTGATATTTATTGTTTGAATTGTTTAACCCCTCTCTTGTTTGACTTCTTGCGAGGAACGCGGATCGAGGGAGGAGCTCTTTTTCAGGAGCATCTGCGCACCCACGTGAGGCGACTTGACTTAGCACGAAGGTGGGCTAGGAGAGGATTTTGAAGACAATTCTAGTCTATTTATTTATTGTATTTATTAGTGTAATTTTTGTGTGTGAGAGAGAGAGACTCTATATTTGTAATAATACAGGTACTCGGACTTTGGACTCTTGAGCCCAATTTCTAGGTGTTTGTTCATCTGGGGGCTCACCGCGGCTTTGCATCGGTTTTCATCTCCTTTTCTTATTTTGTTTTCCGATTTTGTTTTCTTTACTTTGTGTGATTGAGCCCCTAATTTTAGGATTGCTTGCGATAGACTAAGGCCAAACACCTAATATATTTGCCCGTACCTATATACTCGTTTGGAATTAGTCAAATTTAAACAGTCGCATCATCATCTTCGAGCCTACGTGTCGCGAGCCCACCCCATCAAGCGCTACTCCTGAACTCAATTTGTCGAGAAGAGGAGGGGTGAGTCTAGACCGAACTTTTTGGATTGAGGATTGGTGACCGACTTGTGGTGCTTCACGCTAATAGCAATTTCTGAAACTTAGGGTGATTTCATCGGCTTGCATTTGCATATAGTTAGGTTTCAATTCTGTTGAGCATCCTTGCATGTAGAGTGCTGGAGGCAAGGTGAGCATTTACGCTTTAGCATTCATCATTGTTTGTCGCTTGCATTGCTTTTCCGACTCTCCCTCTGATTTTGCCAACCTAAGAGCTTAAAGGAATTGAATCCCCGTTAGGATCATGCATTTTTATTAAAAATCCAAAAAAATGATAATCAATAAAATTGGGACTGTTAATATTACTAGACCCTAAAAAAACACCCAAAAAAAATTTGTATTCGGGCGAATAATCCCCTCATTGTCTTCGCTTTTACTTGCTCGCGCACACACTAAGGATTAGTGCCCAAATCCCATTGAGCCCCTAAGTGTTTGTGCAACTTCTTGACTTCTCACCTAACTTTAAAACAGACAAGATTAAAAGACCGAATTTTCGGTCTCTACCGAGTTGAGTAGGTGAATTGAGGCTTTGCTTTGTGTGAGTATTGCTTGTGATTGCTTATGTGCATTCTAGATCCTCTCTGCGCATTTGCACCTTTCTTCACACATCTCTTGACTTGACCTTCGTGCTCTCCTGATCAGTTTCCTCTTGTTTCGAGATGGATCTCTGGAGCGATTTTTATCTGGATTTTACGGATTCCTCATACCCTCCAGCTGGTCCACCTCCCTTTTATCAGGAGGACCCTCCTCCTACTTTTTCTGATTTTTGTACATACCCGCCTCAGCCACAGTATCAGACCTCGTATTTCTACCCACACCCACTTCCACTTGTATATTACCCACCTCCACATTCACATCCACCCGAGTCTGATCTGTTGGAGTCACCTCCCTTGATCTCTATGAGTGATATATTGAACCGAATGATAGAGCATCTTGATTTGATGAATAATGATATGGCTATCTTAAGGAGAAGACAGATTGACGCTCCATTCGTCGCGGATATGGAATTCCTTATGGGAGATCATGGGAGCTTACAATCGCCCAAAATACAAAAAATGGGAAAAATTTAAAAATCCAAAAAGAGTTCGGGAGACCTTTGGTTGATTCAGACTGTGAGAAGAGTGCCCATCTGTCAGACTTTTTGACCACACATCCATTCACATCCTGTCCCACCTCTGACCCCGAGGATGCCGCTGTACAGACTGCTCTTGGCATGCCTCCTGTATATGCTGATTCCGACTTCCTCCCTTGTATGGAGGAGGTCCAAAAATTCAAAAAAATGCTATCTGAACCCGAAGTGGTGGCTACTATTCATGAGATCATCCAAGCCCCATTTCAACAGACCATGACCGATTTATCTGCTCCTCTTCCCAAGAAACGAAAGTGGAGGAGCAGATCTGAGCGTCATATTCTGACCATGGCCACTGCCCACGCCATCACACACCGTCCCATTCCCAGAAAGAAGAACACAACTACTCCTTTCATCACCTGCACCATCTCTGACCATACTTGTGATCACACTCTCCTAGACGGCGGTGCATCTATTAGCATACTACCCTTCTCGTTGGTACAGTCTCTTCATTTAGGGCCTCTAAAGAAAACCAGGATGATTGTTCAATTTGCTGATGGATCTATAAAGAGGCCGAAGGGTATCCTCGAAAACGCCGTCATTTCAATTCAGGGCACGAGCCATCATGTTGACTTTGTCGGAGAGGTTCGCTTCCGTCCTGTTGACGAGAGCGAAGTGTTGATCACTACACCCACAGTCGATCAAAGACCTGCACTTGATGCTCCTTCACCGATTATAGCTAACTCCAAGGCCTGTGCCGATCTGATGATATTAGAGATGCTTTCTTAGCGATCACTGATGAGACCCGACAGATCCCCCGAAAGGGGAGGGAATCGGAAAGCATGGACCTTGAGTTTCCTCCTCCTGGTGTGTGGCGATGTGTTGATGAAATCCAAAGTATTTACGTGATTGATCCGATTGAGCGGAGGGCAGATACCAAGACTAGACAGGACGGACCTCGTTTGACTACTTCCACTGATAAGTCCATTCCTGGTCACTCACAAGTAAAGATGATTGAGGTCGGTTATGATGTTGCCCATTATTTTGAGAGACCTCATGAGGAAACAAATGACCCAGGTGAGATTCTCGAGGACGAACAGAGTTCGTATGCTTCCACTGATGATTTCGTTCCTTTTGATTTTGACCTGGACGATCCCTCGCAGGACGACTCCGATTACACTTCTTCCGAGGATGATGAGTTTGTCCCATTCGACTTTGATATCAGCGAGACTTCTAAGGCCGGACCTGACCATACTTCTTCCACTCGCCCGTCTGCGCCTTCACACCATAGGACCACCAAGGGCGAACCCAACCAGACTACATTCATTGACCAGTTCGTTCTTTTTCGATTTGATTCCACTGAGGGCCTTCACCGTGTCGACCCTGATCGGCTTCCGTCCACTGTGGACCCCGATGTCGACTTGCACCACACCAGATCTATCCCTCAACGGTTCGGCAAGAAGGTTTGCTTTCCACCTTCTTATGATCATCCATTTATGTTGTAGATTCTCTCCCGTGACTCTCTGTCTATCTTTCGTAGTGCTCATCTACCCATTCTCGTGTTTGTCTTTCTTAGGATGTACTTTGTCCTAAGTATAGGGGGTGGACGTGCCGAGTGTTCATTCGTCGTTCCATCTTATCACTCCTGTTGTTGCTTATACTTAGGGCTTCTTTTACCCTAAGTATAGGGGGAGTGATTGATGAATCCACATTTCATCATCTTTATTCTATCATTTTGGCATCAAAAACCCTAGCAAATGCCTGTAAATAGCCTTAAATCAAGCATCGTAGCATTCATGCATGTGCATAACATTAGTGTATAAAATACTATAATTAAAGCCAAAATTATAGAATAAATAAAGAAAAGAAAAAGAATAAAATATTGCAAATATTTTATGACCCGAAACCCCGAGACCTAGGCATCTTGATGAATAGGTCGACAAGGAATGAAGTAGGGGGAGATAAGGTCAGAAATACAGATAAAATACCTATTCATTCTATTCATTCTTTATTCATTTTGGGACCTATTTTTGGTTCCACTTTTTGTGCATCAAATAAAGAAACCTTGTACATGAAAGTTGTAGATAACTTTGTAGAGAAAAATACAAAATTGATTTCACAAAAAAATAATGTACAGATAAAAAACTATGGTCTTAATAAAAATCCAGAATCCCGACTTCCCAGACCCGTATCTCACAACTGACAACTCCAAATGTAGCAAACTCAATTATATATAGAAGAAAATAAGCTATTTATTGGTGTGGTTTCGCATTTGGCGGAGCTACGGTTTGAAAGTTGAGTTTTGGACCCACCTTGTATACTTGTACAGATTAAAATATTCAATTTATTATTTATTCATTATTTTGGTATTTTTATATTTATGTAAATATTACTTATAATATATATGTGCATTAAAATCAGAATAAAAATGCAAAGAAAATACAAAATAAAAATACTTGTATAAAGAATACATAGGTATACTGCCTATACCTATACCTATATAACACACTCTTATATTTTATTTAATATACAAAACACATCATAAAAATAAAACAAAAATATATTTATGTGTATAAAAGTATGTAATTTTTTTATAATAATAACCAAAAATAATAAAATTAAATACACAAATTAAAAAAATAAAATACTAAAATACATAGGTAATATACCTATATAGGGCTAAAAAGTAAACTTGTAAAAATATACCTCATAAAATAAATTAAAAATCATAATAAAATACTACATAAAATAACGAATATTTTTTATTTTATAATCATTAATTGATTCGGCCTTTTTCTATTTTTAATTGAATTTTTAAAATAATTATCAAGGTTTTTCCTGGTTGGTCCACGTGGACCAACCAGGAGGCGTCAACAGTTGACTTCGGTCAACTGGACGCCCTACCCTCTGTACCCTGTCAGAAGTCGATTTTTGAGCCATTTTTTGGCTTTTTCGCGGCTGATCCTTGCACTATTTCGTGATGGTTCCTTTTGCAAAACCAAACCTCGATCATTGGTCTACCTCGCCCTGTGATTACCTCGGGCCTTGGATCAACGTGATGCTCCAGGCGCCTTGATCTTTGGAGCACTTTGGTCAGGGGTCAAACCAAATATAACGACCCCCCATGTTTGATTTGAATTTTGAGTCCCTTCGGTCCACCCTTCTGCACCACCTTCGTGCTCTTGAGCTTCCTGGAGGTGACATCTCCATAGCAAGCCCTTCAGCCAAGGCGTTTGAAGTCGGAGGAGCCTCCGCCACCTCCCGCAACCTCGGCGGTCGAGGTACACCGCTTCCTCTGGCTCCGGCCATCGAGGACCATCCCCCTTGCATTTCTTTGCGTTTTTAAGTTCCTGTTAGTCGTGGGATCGAAAACCAACAAAAAAAATCTAAGTTTCGTATATCGTTTCGCCAAATCATACCCCCTCGTCGGAGCGCACCTCCGGCCACCCATCGCCAATTCGCCTTCCGCCTCGATTCCTTCCACCTAAGGTCCAGGCAGTTTGCCCTGGACCTCTTAATCATTTTTGCAGGGTCAAAGGTCGTTGACTCGCGCCTGGGCGCGATTTTGTTGCTCGCCGGAGCTCAGCCGAGCTCTCCAGCTCTGCCGACCACCTGCGAGTGCCACGGCCGTCGCCGTGGTCGTTTGATGCCGCCAGGAGAAAGAGAAGACCCTCAGGAAGCTCCTTGTCCATTTTGAAGCCTCGACGCCACCGGAGCCGGACGGAGGAGCTCGAGGAACTTCGCCCCGTCGGAGCTCCTCCGTGTTCTTCCACCTGCCGCTCCAACCGTAGGATCTTGGAGCTCGCCCAGATTGCACGCCAGCCGTTGGATCTTCCCACGCATCAACCGTCGATCATCCTTGGAGATCTGATCTCAGCCGCACATCCGCGAAACATCATCGACCGTCCATCGTTCGCCACGTGTTTAAGTGGCTCCCCATCAGCCGTTGGATCACGCGCCAAGGGTATTTTGCACATTAACCCTCGCGCATTTTGTATTTATTCTTTAGTATTTAAACTTTTTTTGTAGTATAAAAACTTTGGGTTATTTGCATGTAAACCCCTCGCTTTTAGTTTATTTACGTTCAGGTCCTGTGCCATGTCACCTCACGTGCCTGTGCGCGTGAGGGGGTGGGCTTTTTGCAAGGACCCCCCCCGGGGTTTAGGTATTTCAGTTTAATCCCAAAATTTTATCGCGTAGTGTAAAAAGTTTAGGATTTTTGCGTGTAAGACCTGGATCTTTTTGGATATTGCTCTTAGATCCCTGCCAGGCGCGTGTATAGCACGTGCTTGGCTTGGACATTTTGTACTGAGGCCCCTCCGGGTTTTGTGATTTCTGTTTAATCCAGTAAATGCAAGTTTTAGTTCAAAATTTTGTGGAAAATTTCATGTATGCCCCTGGATGTTTGAGAAATTGCATTTATACCCCCTGACAGGCCTGATTATTGATTGGATGCTTGTTCTAATTATTTAAATTATCATTTTAAGTCCAAAAATTCCACAAAAATAGAGTTAAGGACCTGTTTACTTGCATGTGCACGCCATATTTTCACATTGCATTTTTATTGCATTTTCATATTTATTAAAAATAAAAAAACATGCCTTTATTTCACTGTTTGCATTAGAAAACCCATAAAAATTATAAAAACGTTTTGAAAAATTCCAAAAATATTATATTTTGTGTGTTTTAGCATTTTCTAGTGTCAGCCGAAAAACCACTAAAAATCTCAAAAGAAAAACCTTAAAAATTCAAAAATACATAAAAACTTCAGAAAAATATATAAAATCAAAGAAACCTCAGAAAAATACAAACTCAGTTCCTGTTTGTTCTATATTCCATTCTCTTTATATGAAAATTAATGTGAAAAGTTTTGGTTGCTGTTTTCTAATTTTAATTCCTATTTTACTCACAGCCAGCACCTTCTTCGCTGTTTTGTCTTATTTCAGTATTTAAAAATACCAAAAACACTTTGAAAAATACCTAAAAATAACAAAAACAGTAAAAAATCCTAAAAATATCAAAAACATTTTATTTCTGAATTTTTGGTGATTTTTTCATATTTTTATAAATATTTTATCTTGTCTTTTATTACATTGTTATAAATTCCAATATTAAAAAATATATAAAATATAAAATTATAAAAATCAGAAAATTAAAAATAAAAATACAAAATTAAAAATTAAAAAAAATTAAAAATTAAAAACCCACAAAAGTTTCTTTGCTTGCTTGCTTAGTGTAGACACTTCACCTTCACTTGTGCACATTTGTTTGAATTACCCTGTTTGCTCCCTGTGTTCGAACTCTCTGCATACTTGTCCTTTACATCATTTGTGCAGAGTTAAAAATAAATTTTAACTCCACATTATTTATAATGTATTGATCTTTAGTGTGGGTTAATTGTTGATTTTAGTCCAGGATTTATCGTGAGTCGTCACAGCGACAGGTGTCTCTGCCTTGTGTGAGATACCACTTTTAGACTCCGTGAATTTTGGCTAAATCAATGATGCGTACATTCTTTTCTATCTTCCTCCATCTGTTGATATCTTTTCTTCTTTTCTTCTTTTGCTCTTCTATCTTCTTCATCTACCGAAAAGATACTGCCCCTTGTAGATAGTTTTCCATACTTAGGACGCACTTTGTCCTAAGTATAGGGGGTGTGCACCCCGAGTTGTTCTATTCGTTTGGATCCTCTCCATTGTCTCCTCTTCTTGTCTATACTTAGGGATATCTTACCCTAAGTATAGGAGGAGACAATCTGAGTACGATCTGTTCATTTCCACCCTTGATCCTCCCTGCTTTATGTACAGTCTGCTATACTTAGGATTATTTGATCCTAAGTATAGGGGGGACGGTCGACTTCTTATTCATTTATCTCTTACTCATTTATTCTTTAGACTTGCCTATACTTAGTACGAGTTATGTCTTCTCTTTTCTCCCCGATCTATGAGGACATAGCTCAAGCTAAGTATAGGGAGTTCGTATATACTGTGTATATACTTTAGCCATAACTCGAACTTTCGCATTTTCTTAATAACTATGGCTAATAATTCATTAAAATTCATTAAAAACCGTAATAAAAAGATGTTACCATTCCTCAAATACTTTTTGTACTTACTGATTAATAAATCAGGTGAAAATATGTTTTTTGCAAAATGTTTGAAAAATAGTTTGAAAACCTTTTGAAAAATCTTTTGAAAACTATTTGTAAAACATTTTGTTACATGTTTGCAACCTTTGTAAAAACATTTTGATTGTAAAATTTATTTTCTTTGTGTGAAATAAAATGTTTGAAAACTGATTTGCAAATGATTTGAAAAATGGTTGCAAAAATATGTTGAAAAATCTATCTATACTGTTTGGAAAATCTTTGCAAAATAATTTTCAAATGTATGTACATGATTGTAAAATGATTGAAAAAATTATTTTGGACTATAGTTTTCAAAATTGTTTGAAAAACTTGTGTCAAATAAGTTTTAGGAATACATACAACACACCAAAATCCACCGTATATATTTATAAAATTGACCACTTACCCTTGTAAATTCTTAAAATCCACTTCTTGTATATATAAGAAGCACTCCCGTGTAAATATTTTAACCTTGTGTAGCCAAAAATCATTTGTTTTCAAAAATTCCAAAAACATTTGCAAAATTAAAATCCAAAAACATTTGAAAAAAAACTTTTGAAAAATCTAAACAATGCATATGCATCATCTTTTCAAAAATCCATAAAAAGTTCAAAATCTTTGAAAATTGCATCACAAAAATATTTTCTGCATAGCATTGCATGGCATTTGCATTTTTCGGATTGAGTTTGATAGTTGAACGAGTCTAAATAAAATCTGAAGATTGGAGCTTGGTTGGACCTTAAACCTACCTAACTAACAGGATCTTAATAGGAACTGAGATTGAGGTACTTCAGGTCTAGTTGACTTAATTCTTTGAGGATCACGAGACTTAGTTCAGTAGATTCTTGACTGCCTAAGTAGAGTATTTCGGAGCACACGCACGACTCTTGTTGATAATGACATAACTTGGACACCAGCACCTTTCACATGGCTCAACTCAGTTGGAGTGGTGAGGAGGTTGGATTTGCCGGTATGAGACGCACACAGGTGGAAACACTTGTCCTCCTCTAGGGAGGGAAGTATGCTGTCCCCAACCCGTCCAGTAATGATGAGTTTCGAGGATAGGAGACTGTGGATTGCGATAAAGCTTCAAAAGAGGGATAGTATGCTGGCTCAAGAGGAAAAACTCCCTATGTAAAGTCAAATAAAAATGCAAAAGCAAAAACTCCAAAAAAGTGGACAGGCATGTACAAAAATAAAAATGCCTGCCGGAGTGTACATATGTTGTAAAGTCAAATAAGCAAGCTTGAGCTTCAAAGTCAAATCATGTGAGCCTGCAGCTGGATGACTTGACTACACTGGTCTTGCATCCTAGGATAGGTAGCTACACTGGCTACCATCCGTTCTTCTCTTCACCCCCTCCTCTTGGGCTGGTTGCCACTTGAACTTAGAAGGGAATATCCTGGTCCTTGCGGGATGAGTTGTTGGATTAAGGAATCATTGGGTTGTCATATTGGAGAAGTCAGTCTCTTTGTCATTTCAGTTGGGGAGAGCCACTATCACTTACACTGTACGAGTCAGATTCGTAGTCGTAAGGGTTTGCGTATGAGTCGAAGTATCTCTGACCTGGCTATTGAGGAGACTTGAACAGAGTCTTGGGATTTCTCAGGGACTGTTGGATTTCAAATCTGGTTCTCATTAAGGTTCCGCCCGCACTAAAATTCCAAAGGTCTAACTTAAGCTCCAAACTTTGATTTTGTGAAGACAAGTTTGATAGTTAAACTTAATCCTTCTTCTTCTTTTTCTTTTCTTTCTTTCTTTCTGCACTTATTGCATAAGTGCTAGGGACTAGCAAATATAAAGTATAGGGGGATGATGAATCCACATTTCATCATCTTTATTCTATCATTTTGGCATCAAAAACCCTAGCAAATGTGTGTAAATAGCATTAAAACCATCATCTTAGCATTCATGCATGTGCATCTAAATAGTGTACAAAATACTGTAATTAAAGCCAAAATTATAGAATAAATAAAAGAAAAGAAAAAGAATAAAATATTGTAAATATTTTATGACCCGAAACCCCGAGACCTAGGCATCTTGATGAATAGGTCGACAAGGAATAAAGTAGGGGGAGATAAGAGCCAAAATACAATAAAAACACCTTCTATTTAATTCATTCTTTATTCATTTTGGGACGTATTTTTGGTTCCACTTTTTATACCACAAATAAAAAACTTTGTACATGAAATTGTAGATAATTAAACAAAGAAAAATACAAAATTTATTTCACTCAAAAATAATATACAGATAAAAAGTTATGGTCTGAATAAGATTCCAAAACTCCAACTTCCCAGACCCGTATCTTGCAAATAAAAACTTGAAATGTACCAAACTCACCTTTAATTGTATATAGCATAAAATTATCTATTTAATGGAGGTAGTTTCATATTTTTCGGAGTTACGATTTGAAAGTCGAGTTTTGGACCCACCTTGTATATCTGTACAGATTATAATATTCAATTCATTTTTTTTGATTTTTTATATTTTTATAAGTTTGTAAATATTATCTATAATATATTTGTATATTAAAATCAGAATAAAAACACAAATAAAACATAAAATAAAAATACATGTATATAAAATACATAGGCATGCTACCTATACTTATACCTATATAATACATACTTTTATTTTATTAAGTATACAAAACACATCAGAAAAATAAAACAAAAATATTTCTAAGTGTACAAAAGTATTTTATAATTTTATAAAATACTAAATAAAAAAATTGAAATCACAAAAATAAAAATCAATTAATAAAATATATAGTTATTATACCTATAAAGGGCATAAAAGTAAACTTGTAAAAAAATACCTAATAAAAATAAATAAAAATTACCATAAAATACTTCATAAAATAATAAATAATTTTTATTAAATAACCTAAAATTAAATAAATCGTTTACTATTTTTAAATTATTTTTCAAAACTTTTTCCAGAGGATTTTTCTGGTTGGTCCACGTGGACCAACCAGAGGGCTTGGACAACTGACCCCGGTCAACTGTCTGATCCCCCCCCCCCTCTGCTGCTTTGTCAGAATGGTTTTTGTCTCTTTTTATTGATTTTTTCGAGGCCCTTCCAATCACATTTTCGTATCGACGTCTTCAGCAATCTTGTTCCTCGAGGATTGGTCTTGCACGCCCGGGTCTTGTTTCGATATTTGGATCATCACAGCGCCTCGTGCGCTTCGATTTGCGAGCCCCCTCGCCACATTTCAAAACCTACCCCCAGTCGCCCCCTTCCTCTTTGAACCGGTTTTGGGCGCCAAGAGCTTCCAGGTGAGGGTCGAGGGTATGCTCTCGTGACAGGGGAGTCCTTCCCCATCTCAGGCGAGGTGCGACGAAGCACCTAAAGCCGTGTTCCTTCATCTCCGGCGGCTGCTCCGCCGTGAGGTTTTTATCTCGCCTTCCTGGGCTTGAGGTCTGTCTTCTGTCCATTTCTTCTTCATTTTCTTATTGTATTTTACTTGCTTGTACCCGTAGATTCAATCCCCTCCTTTCAGTCAGCATTTGATCCCTTCAATCACCCGAACCGCCTCCGTGCCGGAGCCAGCTCCGGTGAGCCTCACCTCCATCTCCACGCACCTAGCCACCCCGCTAAACGGGCTGAGGCAGTTTACCCTTAGCCCGAAGCTTCTTTTTGTGCAGGTCTTGCAGAGTACAACTGATCTGGGAGACTTTGAAACATTCGTCGGCGATGCCTGGGGAGTTACGGCTCCTCCGACCTCGCGGGTGAGCGCCAGAAGCCTTCCGGCCTTTTCGAGTCCTCTCGCCGATAGAGGAGACCGTCGGCGTGCCCCTGGACCTCCTCGCAACGAAGGAAGGAGACGGAGGAAGGCGTGCGCGGCGATCCAAAGTCGTTGGGCGCAAGTTCTTCGCGTGTTCTTGCTACGCGTCTTCGAGCCATCGGATTTTGCCTGTTCTTCCAGTCCTCCTATCGATCGTTGGATCGCACAATCCCAGAGCCGTTTGATCGTCGTCAATCTCTAATTTTGGCTGAGCATCTACGAAGGGGTATGGGCGCTTCTGGGCTTGACACGTGGATATGTGACGCCAATCTGGCCGTTCGTTCGCGCCTTAGCTCTGGGTAATTTTGCCAAAGCACCATGGGCATTTTTGTATTTCGCATTAACTTCTAAAATTTTCATGTGCTTTGTATAACTTCTGTGGTGTTTACATTTCACCCCCCCGAAACTTCCGACTATTGCATCTAGGTCCCTCGCCTGGCGCACGTACTCGTCACGTGCGTCTGGGCTTTTTGCGAGGGAACCCAGAGACTTTTGCATGTTTACTTTTAGTCCCAAGACTTGTGCTGATAGTTATATTATTTCTGTGCTTTTTTCATTTCCGCCCTTAACTTTTTGTTAATTGCAATTTAGTCCTTCCCTAGGGCGCGTGCGACTGCACGTGAATCCTGGGATTTTTGCAGACAAGCCCTAGCCGCTTTAGGAATTTCGATTCAGTCCACGAAGTATTTATTTTAGTATTAAATTTCGCATAAAAATTGCGGTTAGGCCCCTGGATGTTTTAATATTTCCATATATGCCCCTGCCAGGCCTTTCATTTTTGTGTGCTTGACTTATTTATTTGGACCCTCATTTTAAGCCAAAAAATTCTACAAAAATTCATATAGGCTCCTGTTAACTTGCATTTTCACGCCATTTTTTGCATTACATTTTTATTGCATTTTAATATTTATTAAAAATTACAAACTTGCATTTTTCTTATTGTTTGCATTAGAAAACCCATAAAAATTTTAAAAACATTTTGAAAAATTCCAAAAAAATTATATTTTGTTTGTCTTATCATATTTTAATGTCAGTCCAAAAACCACTAAAATTTCAAAGTAAAAACCTTAAAAATTAGAAAACACTTAAAAATTTCAAAAAAATCTAAAAAAATCCTAGAAAAATCAGAAAAATATAAACTCAGTTGCAGTGTCTTCCTTATTTCATTATCTATATTTTAAAATTAATTTGAGGAATTTTGGGTACTGTTTAGTATTTTTCACCCTCATTTTGATTTCGGCCTGCAACCTAGTCCATTGTTTTCCCTTATTTTGATATTTAAAAATATCAAAAACATTTTGAAAACCCCCAAAAATCACAAAAATAGTAGGAAACTATAAAAAGACCAAAAAGATTTTATTTCCTAATTTTTGAGCATTTTTCACTATTTTTATAAATACCTTACCCCCTCCTATCTTATATTGTATATATCTTCCTACATTGAAAAAGGAAATACAAAAATCAGTAAAAAGAAAATCAAAATACAAAATTAAAAATAAAAAAATGATAAAAATTAAAAAAAACCCACAAAAACATTTGATTTGCATAGCGTAGACAATCACATTCACACACACACACTAGTTGATCTATCCTGCCTTGCTCCCTGTGTTCGAACTCTCTGCATACTTTCTTCTATACACCTTTTGTGCAGAGTTAAAAATAAATTTTAACTTCACATTTATTTTCATTGATTGAATCATTTGAGTGTGGGTTAATTGTTGATTTTTCACGGGATTCTGTAGTGGTCACGACACCGACTGTTGACTCGCCTTATGAGTCAGTACGACCGCTCTGAATTTCGTGGTTATCAGATGACAAAGCAGTTTTGGTCCTGCTCGCCTATGTACAATAGAAGCGTTCATACTTCGTGAACCCATGCAGTATTTCAGGCAGTACTCAGGCTGGGATTAGGGCTCTATCCTAGGATTGTGCCTCACTCATGATGGAAGGTACATGGATACAATGAGGGCTTATGAACCCAAAATAATGAAATCCATTAGTAGATTTTAATTAGATCAAAGCTTTCTTACCGGCCCTTTTTTCTGGTTTTCACATCATCTGAATATGTGGTGGAGGCCTCGGTGATGATTGGTTATGGCCTGAGGAGCTATTGTAGGCCTTGGCGGTGATGAAAGGGACCTCGATCGTGATCCCTTCCTTAATGGTCATCACGAGGGAAGGACCTTTGTTGATGCTCATGCTCTTTGAGGAGATTGTGTGCTCGCATCGAGTTCCAAAGTCAAAGAGAGTCGAGGAGCGACGTAGGAAGCCAGCGGTGATGCATCCATTGAGCACAAGGGAAGGGGGTTAGAGGCTGCATGTATGTTAGGCAGATTCTTCACAGTCATCTCTAAAGTTGTGCATACTGTCAGATATGGAAGGCAATATTGCAATATATATCGGTGATATATTGTCGATATCGAGATGAGACTGATGTCGGTATCGATATGCCAATATATCCTCCTTTTCAGGCATTTTCTTTGCAAAAGGGCGTCGATATGGGGGATATTTCGAGAATATATTACCGATATATTGTCGAAACATCATGTCGACACGATATCGATATGATATCGATACAACCTTTCATGATGTCAGATGAGATGGAGGATGATAAGGCGAATGGGAGGTTTCGGAGCTTTGCATTAATATTTAGAACACTAGCTATTAGAGAAGTGTTGACTTAGCAATTAGCATGTGGCTGGTAGGATCACTGTAATACATGCTATCTTTAAGACCCTTGCCCTCTTTCGAATCCTCAGAATGTGCCTCTTTGGGGGTCGGGAAGGGGTATGGGTTTATTTGTTTTATTTCCTTCCAAGCATTTACATTTTAACTTGTTGTGTGACTTTGCCTACTAGGTTACATTCTGTCATCCTGCTAGATTCTCATTGGAGTTTCGATCTTTACATCAAATGGAACCTATGGTTGTGCAGGTGACACATCAGACCGTGTTCGCGATTGATGACAACCATACCTTGAGGATTGAATCTTCTGTTGGGGTTTCCAGGGGTCTATGTCAGTCCTTGAAGGCAACAATAAGGAGCTCGACAACAATGCGGTGTATCAGATGACAACAAGTAGTTATAGGAGGAACACCATACCTTGTGTGCTCTAGAGCTAGACCAGGACCCTTGCTTGTGTTTTATCATAAACAGAGGAAACATGAGATTGATAGGTGGCTAGAGTGTGAAATCAGATATTACCCCAAGATTTTACTACCACATGCATGCTTGGATGGGGTGGATAAGGAAATATTGACGGTGGATGGTGAGATGGTCGATGAGTCCCCAAAGGTGATACTAGAAATGAGTGCACAAGGTTTTGGGTTGACATCTGGTCACATATGGAGGTTTTCCTAGGGTTCATGTTGCTGAGGAGATCTTAATGAAGCCAGTCTCTTGGAATGTTAGGAATTTGGTGATCAAGAGAAGAGAAAGAAAGTTGTAGATCTTTTTAGTGATTGGTAGATTGATCTTGCACACTTTAATGAGTTAAAGGTTGAAATTTGGGACTTAGCGCCATGGCATTCCACATGCTTGGAAGGGGTGTACTGAAAATCTCAATAGTAGTTGGCGAGATGATTGATGAATCATAGAGGTGACTGTAGAGGAGGATGCACATGGAGTCGATGTTGACTTTTGCTCACATGTGGTGTCTTTCCTGGGGTCGTATTGCCGAGGGAAATCTCAGTGATTGAACTATGAAGATGGTCTCTTGAATGTTAGGGGGGTTGGGGGATAGGGAGAAGAGAAATATGATTGGAAATCTTCTCGACTTTTGATGGGTTGATCATGCAAACTTACATGAGACAGGTTGAACATTAGTACTTAGTGCCATGAAATTTTGCATTTAAACCTTGATTGGTGAAGCTTAGAGCTTGAGATGTGATAAGATGTGCAGGTGGGATTATTTTGGCATGAATGATGATTTGTTTATCACATGAATGGCTTTGCGGGCTAACAATTGGTGATTATCATTTTGGACCAGAAGGCTGATGGTACTAAGTTGATCTTTACCTTGGTTTACAGTTCGACTAAAAGCAACGAGATATGGGATGATCCTCATATGGGCTTGCACTAACTTCATGGCATTGCTTGTTATCCTAGAGGTGATGTAAGCTTTGAAATACACGCAACAGAGTAATACTCTTGGTCATGTGTAGATTGGTTTCTTGCTTTGATTGATTTCGTTGAATTGCTTCTTCTAATGTTCGTTTATTCTTGCTAAGGTTGCGATCTGACCACACACCCATTCGTTTGAAGTTTGTCTAGGGGGTAGAATAAGAGATCTATGTTTTGATTTGAAAAATATTGGTTGATACAAGATGCAAGGAGGATGTCCTAGAAGCCGATTATATTGCAAAAGTTGCTTATTGATTTCGAGGATGAACTTTACTTGAGGTCGGAGGTAGGTAGATATGTGGCTCAATAGGAGTTATCCTATCTTGACAGCTTGAGGTTGGTTGTGATTGTTGGTTCTTGTGGCTACATTGAGAGAGGATGCACATGAATGGACCAGGCTGTATGGCTTGGATTGTTGCAAATAATGATCTCAAACAACCACAACGTTATGCATGTATGCGTGATGAACACAGCATAAAATAGCTCTTGAATATTTCTCACAGAGTGTAAAGTGGAAAGGAGAGAGAAGAGAACTTGTTTTTGTTGTGTGTTGAATAAGCGAGGTGTAAATTCCTATTTATAAGGTCCAATAGCTGTTGCTTTGGAAAAGTACTCGTTGTGAATAAATCAGGAATGAAATTACCTTCAAAATTTTCCTAAAATGAAAAATGATCTATCAGAATATTTGCATAATCAGTCAGAATCAAATGATCCATCAGGTGGATTTAGATAATCGATCAGAATCAGAAGATGCTCGATCAGAGATCAAAATTGATCGATCATAACTGACCTTTATATAGCTGTTGGAATTCAAAAAATGATTGATCAATACACAAGGATTGATCGATCACGTGTGATTGATCAATCAATAAAGGTTGATCGATCAGTCAAGGCAAATGACCAATCGGATTATGATCGATAAATCAAGGTTGTCGGTCGATCGATCGCTGTATAAAAGTTGATCGATCAACTTGATATGTTGACTTTCAAAGTCAAAGTCAAAAGGCTGAAATGCAAGATGTATGATACTTGAGGTCTTTTACATTCTAAGACAATTACAAAAGCAAGACTCAATAAAAGAAAAGACTTTGTCTTCTTCTTGAGCTTGAGATCCTCTCTTGATCTTGAGCTCAAGCTCCTTTGCTTCGAACTCCTCAGCTTCTTCTTTACTTAAGCTTGAGCTCCATAGTTTGAGATTCTTCTTGGTCTCCTTAAGCTTGAGCTTGTACTTGGTTCAGTAGGCTGTAGCTTTCTTGCTCTTGATCTAGCCACAAGCTAACTACAAAAGTTTTGTTATCATTAAAAAATGCATGTTCATGCATGAACTGACAATATTCCCTTTTTTATGATAAAATATTTTGAAGTGTTTGCAAAAAAATAAGTGTGTGCGCAAGTAAAAACATTTGAAAACATTTTCTCTCCCCCGAGAAAACTTTCAAAGTTTTTGAAGACTTTTTCTCTCTCCCTTTTTAACATAATAGAAAATATCTAAACAAGCCGAAAAAGGCCGATATCAAAAGTTGAATAAAATCGGTACCAAATGTTAAAGAGATAGTATTTATCCCCCTTTTGAAAACATTCTTTTTAATCCAAGCTCCCCTTATTCTTTTGTTTAAAGGCTCCTCCTAAGATAAGAGTCGAGGGTGCATTGCCAATGCATGATATGCACCATTAAACGAATAAAAAGATAAGAAGTCGTATAGGGTTCTTGGCAACAAACTTCTCTAGTATTGATAGCTTCTCCATGGCGGTGGCATCCATCCGTGGTAGATGTCTTGCCTTGGTAGAGTCCATCTTGGGTGTTTAAGTGGCCTCCTGCATCTTCTTTTTCCTTGGCCTTCAGGCTTCAGTACCGAAAAAGTTTTGCTTTGGTATCGTTTCTTTTCGGGTCCTTCAAGGTTAGGTCGAGTTTTCTCTTCTTTTCCTGAAACCATCTTTTCTGGAAAGACTTAGAACTAGAAGTATGATTTTCTATCTTTCCTTTTTCAAAAGCATGTATAAGGGTAAATTTCTTTTAATATCACCATTTTCCTTCTCTAAACAAGTAATTTTATCTTTAAAATTACTTAGGCTCATTTTCCTTTTCCAAAACATCCAGATCATTTAATATACTAGATTTATCTTCTACCAATTTCTTGTTAAAATTTCAAGCTTCATGATTTTTCTAAACAAATCTCGAAAGGTATTGTAAAGTTTAGTACAAGAAAGTTTCTTACCTCGCTATCAGAATCTGAACCAGATGAGTCAGATTGAACCAGTCTAACGAATTCGAAACATGCACTTTCTCTTTCTTCTTCACCGTTGCTTGAATCATTCCAATACGCTTGCATATCTTTCTTTTTTGGATTTTTTCTCGTACTTCTCTTGTTTGAACTTCTTCTATACCTGAGGGCAATCCTTCTTTACGTGTTCTAATTTATCGCACTGGAAACATTTGATTTTTCTTTCCATGTTCTCTTCTTCACAAGGAATGTCTTGAAGTAATGGGTCTATCATCATCGATATCAGATCCATCAATTGAATACTTATTGGCTACAAGGGTTAGATTTTTCTTTGTCTTCTCTTCTTCATTCTTTCGATTTTCCAGCTTTGTTTCATAGGCAAGAAGATTACCTATGAGATCCTCAAAAGACGTCTTATTGAAGTCTGTGTACTCTTCGATAACATCGACCTTGTGTTCCTATTCATCAGAGAGGGAAGTGATAATCTTACTTGGGAGTTGTTAAAGTAGAAAGGTTCTCCCCAAGTTTCCCAATTGGTTTACGATAATGGTGAACTTGACATTTATATCCTTGAAGTCGCTCCTTTATGCATCTTGAAAGTGTCATAGTCCAGGTTTATTTTGAAATGAGATTCTTTTACCTTAGATGTACGTTCATGGGTAGTCTTCAAGCACTTCCAGACCTCCTAAGCCATCTTCCGATACGAGACCCGATCAAATTCGACTTCAGATAGAACACAATATAAAGAATCCACCGTCTTCGAATTGAGCGTTATCTGAGCCGACTCTACGATGAAGTGGCATGCCTTCTCCTCTATAAACTTGAACTCTTTTCTCGTCATGTTTCATATCATGAAATCTGACGACTGTAGCAAGATGATCATATTTATCTTCCAAAGAAAGGTAGATGGACCACAGAGCTTCCTTCCAATTACGATTTTGAAATGTTGTCCATGCGTTTATCGAATATTGACTTCATTTACATGAACGAGGATTTGATTCCACGTTTTGGTTCATGCGGCTACACCAAGAGAGAATGTGCGGTAATGAATGGGATAGTATGATCTGGATCGCTACAAATAATAACATCAAACAACTGCAACATCAGTTACATTACATAGCACTTTCAAGATAGACAATCAAACTACAAGTGCACAAGTATTTAATGTGGAAACCCTCATGGGTAAAAACCACGACCATAATCTCCCGACCCGAGCTTTCAACCTAGCCCACACGAGTCTTTTTGCTTACACAGACAACCCAACTGTATTACAACTTGATTTTATTAAGCAGTCATCTCAATCGTTTACAGGTAAACAAATCCAACAATCTCAACATCAAAGTAAATATGCAATGAATAATATGCAACAAAGACTAAAACAATCTTACGAAGGGAGGATTGTACTCGTAAGATTAATCGCATAGCTTAAGAGATGTTGGCATGAAGAATGAAGCAAAAAATAGCTCTTGAATCTTTTTCTCAAAGTATATAGTTGAAAGCAGATAGAAGAGAACGTGTTGGTCTTGTTGTGTGTTGAATAATTAAGATATGAGGGGTCCTATTTATAGGTCTTAGGGTCCCATAGCTGTTGGCTTTAAAAAACAGCAGCTCTTGTGAACAAATCGGGAATGAAACTGCCTTAAAAAATATTCCTGAAATGAAAAGTGGTGGATCAACAAATTTGTATGATCGATCAGAATCAAATGATCGATCATGTACTAGAATAAAATGATCGATTAAGTGGATATAGATGGTCGATTTATGATCAAAATTGATTGATCATAACTAGCCATTATATAGACTTTGGAATTCAAAAAATGATCTATCAATAAACAAGGATTGATCAATCTGGTTTGCTGATAGTTCAATCAATGTAAATTGACCAGTTAGGAAATGATCGATTGTTAAGGTTGCTGGTTGATCAAGGTTGAAAGTCAAAGTTAAAGGACCGAAATGCAAGATGCATGATACTTAAGGTCTTTTACATTCTAAGAAATATATAAAAATACGACTTGATAAAAGAAAAGATTTCATCTTTTTCTTGAGCTTGATGCCCTCTCTTGATCTTGAGCTGACATTCCTTGGCGCTGAACTCCTCAGCTTCTTTTCCACTTAAGCTTGAGCTCCTCAACTTGAGCTTCTTCTTGGTATCCTTAAGCTTGAGCTTGCACTTGGTCTGGTAGCTTTCCTGCTCTTGACCTAGTTACAAGCTAACTACGTAAGTTTTGTTATCATTAAAATATGCATGCTTTTGCATGAACTAACGTTGATTTGACTGATGAGGAGCTGCATATACGAATAATTAATAGGAGATCATTTCAGAGGAGGATAAAAAGAGAGATGGGGTGGAGGCATGGTCGAGGTAAACATGGCTTAAGGAGGGGGATGCGAAAATGAAGTTTTTCATGCTCCATGGAGGATGATGAACCTCATACATTTTATATAAGTAGGAGTGCAGTTTCATGGAGATTGTAACTTGGACGATACGGTGGAGCACTTTTGGGAGATTAGTAAGCATTCACTTTTGTTTGGGGGTGGTGGTTGGCAAGAGGAGTGAAGAGGCTTTTAGAGGAGCAAGCGAAGCGGGTGGGCTTATCAGTGAGTTTAGCCAAGGGGAGTTCGACATGATTTTTTTTAATCTTAACACGGATGGTTCCCTTGACCTAGTTAGTTTCTCTGTTATCTTCTTCAGGGAATTCTGAGATGTGGTGGAGTGGGATGGCACGACCTTGTGGCACCTTGCTTCCCCCATGACCTGTTCGGGAGGGAGGGAGGGAGCACCGACCTGTCTAGATCTTGATACCCTATATTAACCATAACAAATAAATGCACTCACCATTCAACATATATCGAAAGAATTACAATATACGAATGCTCAAAACATATTTCACTAATGCAGTTTCATAACTCTTTAATTGTTATAAGATAGCTAAAATGTATAAAGAAACTAAAATCCGAAATTTTCCGTCTTGTACATTGTCTACCAATGTACTATCTCTTGCATACTATTTTCACTCGCCTTAACTTGTAAACTTGCAACCTGATTGTGAAATCAAGAGCCCAAAGGATGGGCTGAAATAGCCTAATTACATAGAATGTCATAAACTTCATATAACGAATACATGTGTGTATGCGTGACAATGGAAAGCAAAAATATGCTAGTCGTCTCATGGGCAACATATACATGCATACATCCATGCACCCACGCACCCACCCACGCACACAAGCGCCCAAACATACATACATACCTACACACACCCAACCACACGCACACACACACGCACCCAACCACGCGTGTGCATGCACACACACCAACACACGCGCACGCGCATACACACACATACTCACACATGCACACGTGCACGTACTCACGTACACACCCATACACACACATGCCCACCCACTATACCCACGCACGCACCCACCCACCCACACACGTATGCACACACACAATGTTGTACACAACAACTTGGAATCGCTTCAATTTAGCAACACATACACTCACGCACACGCCCCCCCCCCCCCATGCACGCACGCGCGCGCGCGCGCACACACACCATGTTATACACACCAACTTGGAATTGCTTCAATTTAGTAATGGGATTATATGTATCTTAACAAGATTCGCAACATTCCAGCAAAGGATGTAAACCTTGACAAGGTTGCAGAAGTCTGTAGTCAGTCGACTGGGTCACTGACTAAGGATTAACAGATAATGTGGTGGCTAATCAAGTTTAGTTGAATTTTAGTCGATTTTAGTTTTTTTATTATTTTAAATATATAAATAAAATTTATACATTCTGATATATTTACATAGATTTAAGCATTTTCAATATTATAACACAATCATAAAAACATAACAAGAACACTTGTTGATATGCCTTGACTAGTCATCTGTTCTGTTGAACCTAGTTGAAGAACCATTAGGAGGCGTTCCGTTGCAGGTGGGGAGTTTACCCCCCCCCCCCCTTAACCCACCCCCTCTCTCTCATGTGGACCCCAATTTTTTATCTTTTTTAAAAAATTAAATAAATTAATTGTCCATCATAAATTCCATCAAATAAATATATATTATACCATCATATCATATAAAAATTATAAACTACTCCACTTCTACTCATTTTTTCAAACTTCAATACAATCACATCACAATAACTACTCACTTTTTCAAACTTCAATACAATCATATCACAACAAACCCTCTTCTAACCCACCCCCTGTTTACTCTCTATTCAAACACCAAAACACAAAAACGTGTTACCCTCTACCAGTTTAACCCGCCCTAACCCGCGTACCAAACGCACCCTTAGTGTCCCCCCGTGCCACCATACCCTATCAGAACAAGGGTCTTACTGTATATGGGTATTTGTATCCGTTTGCATCCGAGATTCGTTTTACGGATTATATAAACTCCATAGTACAACATGATAACATGAAACATAAATAAGTTACCAACAATGACATATTAAATATACAATATAACAAGTTACAATATAAACTAAATATACAATAATGTAACATGATAGCATGGAAAAAATACGCATCAAAATTTGTATGTAAAAATTGGCTGCTTAATCAACTGACTAGGCCAACTAGTCGGGTCTACCGACTAGGCGTAGTTGAGTTGGCTACCCCCAATTCGCCTAATCATGCCGACTAGCCGGCCTAGTCAGCTGATTTTTACATGCGCAGACCTCGATTAAGTGCAAGTAGAAGATCTACTAGAGCATACAAAAGAATTATCTTGTGTCTCATCACTTGACTTATGCTTTATGCTTTCAAGATATGAAATTTCATTCCAACATATCTTCTTAACATCATTTCCTTATTACAAATCACGAGATGTCCTTTATTTGAAAACTCAATGCCACCACACTCTTCCTACACTTGAACATCTCATGCCGTATAGGGCACCATAAATAATCCAGAACTCATGGTCCAACTCACATTTGATACCAAGTAGCATACGATTCACACGTATGCTCACATAATCACTTATTATTGAGATATTTCACATTATTCGTTTTTATAGATTTTCTCAGACCAAGGTCATAGAATGAACTTATTAATGACTATCACTTAATTGTTGTTTTTGGACTTGCCACCTTGGATAGTGGATGATTTAGGTTATAACCTTGGGCCAAAGAAGGTGACATAGATCCACATCTGAAAAACAAACGCGGTTGGTAGAAGGGGTTATGAAGCTGTAACACATGCAATGCATTCTTGCTGACACAATAACAATTAAAAGTGGAGATGGTTCCTACTCAACGTGTGTGCATGTGGATAAGGAGGAATGACGACCCAACCCAACCCTGCTCAACTCTGCAACCAAACGGATAGTGTCCCATAGTTTACACAATATAAAGGAAAACCCACATAAACTTGCATTCGAATCCACGTTGTCTATTCAGGATGCACCAACTTTGACGGAGGGGCACCAAAAATCGAAGGGGGGCCCTTCACCAAAGCACAATGGGAAGCTTTCCACTAACAATATAAGATCCAACTGGACCATAGATGTGCACGCCTTCCTTTATAGTATTTTGTCGCAACCCATGCAATATTTTCCTTACTTAACCAGTGTTGTAAAAGTTGCCCGACTGGCCCGACTAGTAGGTCCGACTAGTCTAGTCAATGGGGTGGCCGACCGAGTACCGGCTAATTCCGACTATATACACTAGTCGACCAATTTTTGCTTGAAGATACCATATTTTTTAACGTTTTGCTTTTTTTATAAGCAAACTTATTATAATATTATTAATATTTTATTTAAATTCAATTACTTCTTTTATTTTATTATGGTAGTATAAAAATGTATAAAATCTATGTATAAAAATGAGTTATATATTTCAAATAATCATAAAATTCAAAGCCGATTAAAGTCTGACTAAATCCGACTAGTCGTCCGACTATCGTTAATCCTTAGTCAGTGACCCAACCGACCGAGTACCGACTACCGACTTTTGCAACCTTGACTTAATATGTTAAGATATCATAGTCCAACTTCCAAACATCATAACTTCTTCATACGAACTTCAAATTCATTCTACTCATCTTTAAAATTCAAGTTATACTTTTCTCTAACTAATGAAGGTGGTTTCACTAAAATGAAAGTCTGATTGCACAAAGTCGGGTTTTGGACCTAACCACAACTAGTTTTCTGGGTTTCGATTTTTATATTGTACGTACTATTTATAGTTACATTTAGATACTGATTTTAGAATAACTTCTTGATCTTCTAATTTATCTATAAAATAATTTCCAAAATTAAAATCCTCATTTAATATTTTCTTTCTTTTTCGCTGAATAACCACTGTCGGAGGTACGTCTTTGAGCTTCGAAATAACATGCAGTTTCAGGGGTTGCTAATCAAGCTTGGATCAAACTTTAAGTGATCTCCAGCAAAGGGAAAATGTGGAGCGTCTCCATGTCTCTGATCAATGAGACATGGGCATTGATTCAATATCCATTTGATGCGGAATCCCAAGAGGAATTGAGAGAGCCCTTTTTAGCTTGCGACCATAGCAAGTCCATCAATATCAATGTGATCATAGTTCGCTGCAACCTCCTTCATAGATGTTCTTCCAGGTCATTTCAGAGTCATTTGATCAACTGAAGGCGTCCCGGATTGAATCATGACCATCCATCAGTACCCAAGGAGATCATCCAAATCACAAGCTACGTACGTGCTTGACACGCTCCGGCTGATGAATTTGCACATCCACCCCTTTATTATTATTTTTCAATATGCATATTAGTCGTTTGTATAATAAACTTTGAAATAATTACTACTCAGTCCAACATTTTTATTAATGTACATTTCTGGCCTTATTTGAACTCATGTCGACCCCTACATGCTCTGTGGTCATATGCAATAAATATCCTAAAATTCTCTGTGTTAATAAAAGATCCAGTACCGTTTTAGTCCTTGATAATGCGGATCATGTATGGAACCACATGAATATATGGAATAATTGCATAATTGCCCTTGAGTTCTCTTCGTTGTTAACAATTAGCCTTAAACTTTGCACAAATTGGAATTCAGTCCTTCCGCTGCATTTTATTTTGTTCTTCCACCGCTTAAAATAAATAGTTCCATTACTCCAAAAATTCAACAAAAATCATAATATATTCAAAATAATCAGATCTATAACATATGATTTTGGTTTTGAAAATTAAATTCATTTTCTATTTTTGAAAATACGAAACAATGAGTTTTTCTTTGTTTATTATTCATAACTACATTAAAAATTCAAATATTGCTTGAAAAAAATGCAAAAATTTAATATATGTATTTTTTATTGTATTTATCACATTTACAAAAATCAAATAAAAATTCAATTAGAAAACATTAAGAATTTGAATATACAGAAAGTTTACGAAAAATCATATAAAATTACAGAAAAGCATAAAAATATATTTTTGGTCATGTTTGAAAGCTTGATAAAAATTCTTTTGTATAAAACAATTTCTTCTATTTTCCATTTTAAAAATCACAAAATAGTAATAATTTTATTTTAAAAAGTGTTTTCCTTCTTAAATTAGTAAAAATCTATAAAAAAATATAAAATACCTCAAAAATCAACATAGACAGTAAAAAATATTTAAACAAAAACATTTGATTTTCTTATTTTTCAGTATTTTTTGCAAGTTTTAAAAATATAAAAAAGGTTTTTATTTCATTTTGTATATGTTGTCTTCATAAATTGATTTTAAAAATCTAAAAAATGCATAAAATTTTGCAAAAATAAACCATTTCAAATAAAAATAAATTAAATTAAACAATAAAAAGAACAAAAAGTATAACATTAAAATCAATAAAATAATAGAAACCAATAAAAAGTAATTTTTGAAAAAGAAAAGAAATTAAAAATATCCATTAATTAGCAATAATTAATATCCCTTGTCTATTTGTAGCCTCCCTGAGTTCCATCCTAGAAGTTATACCATGTTAAGTAAAAAGCACACCTTTTCACATTTTTTAATAAATTTTGTTTAAATTGGGTTCGGTTTCCAACAACACTTCCACATTCACTTCGTTATTTCTTTACTTAATTAATAAATAAAAAAACCTATTTACCAAATTCAGGTACAACATTTCCATAGCTTAGGTAGTGAACATCTTGGAAACCTGCCTTGGCGAGCGAAATGGAGGTGGTGGCTTCCATTCCGTTTGGTATTACTCATAGCTTGTTGGTTACGATGATGGGGAGAAGGATGTGGCAACGAGACGTTTGGAGGATGGGGAGGTGAAGGTCACAACAACAACAACAACAAAGCATTTTTCCACAATGAAGTAAGGGTCGGCGGCTACATGGATTCTTCGCCTCCATTTAGATCTATATTGGGACAATCTCGGCCTTATATCCACAAAACTAAGATCCCTTCGTATGGTCTCTTTCCAACACTTCTTGGGCCATCCTCGCCCTCTCTTAGTTGGCTCAACATCCCAATGCTCGCATCTCCTAACTGGTACATCAACTGATCTTCTTTGCAAATGTCCAAACCATCTTATGTTGTTTTCTCGCATCTTATCCGTGATCGGAGCTACACCAACTTTCTTTCTGATTGCATCATTCCGAATCCGATATTTACTTGTGTGTCCAAACATCTACCATAGCATTTTCATTTCTGCTACATTCATTCTCTGCACATGTCTATGGAGAGGTGAAGGTAAGGAGGAGAAATGGAGGAGGATGGTAGGTGGAAGGAGAAGAATGGAGTGTATCATTTGCAAACTTGATTGCATAAAATAGGAAACATTGTCAACATTTAGTGGATTTTGCAAATATTAAAAGCGAAAACTTGAGGGAAGATAACACATGGTTATGCTATGTGATTATCAACAACTATCCAAGACCTTACGTATAATTCAGAATTATGGAGGGTTCAATGTATATTTATAAAAATATAAAGGGTTATAGGTGTAAAAAATCCCTATTAATTATCGTAGAAATCATCCTGATTTGGTTATAAACAAATCCGCCTTTTGAAGTTTAAGAAATATATTGCGTTAGAAATTAGAGTAAAGAACCATCACTAGTTGGATGCCATATGAAATTAAAGCTCAAGGTAAACAATATCTATTATGGTTTATCTATATAGGGGTAGCTATAAATCTACTATTGTGAGAGCCCACGAATTTATCATTTTTGTTGATCTTAAGTTTTTACCCCACAAACCCTAAAATCTTTGTAAATTCCCTACTCGACCTTGTAAACGTCATTGTTACCCCCCTCGACCTCGTACACCATTTTTTGTATTTTCATGAATAAATCATCCCTTCCAATCACAAAAATATTTTTTTCTCGAATTTTTCGAGATGATTTGACGTTGCTAAACAAATACAAAGCTGGAGGAGGTCGGTGTTGGAAAAGGTCATGGCAGAGGAGTTCCAAGTTGGAGGAAGTTGGGATAAAGGAGCTCAGGGCTTGGGGGAGGTCTGGGTGGAGGAGGTTCGAGCTGGAAGAGGTCGAGGTGGAGGAGTTCGGGGCGGAGGAGGAGATAGTGGCGGAGGGGGAGCTCGGGGATGGGAGGAGCTCAGGGTAAAGGAAGTCGGGGCAGAGGAGGTCTGGGTTGGAGGAGCTCAGGGCAGAGGAGATCGAGGCTGGAAGGTCGGGGCGATGCTGGGGAGGGGGGAGGAGGCCAGGGATGGTGTTGGGGACAGAGGTTGATGGTGAAGGGGAAGGGGATGTAAGGAAGAAGGTGAAGGAGGGCATCTTTTGTAAATTTGATAAAGAAAGAAGGCAATATGCATCTTTTTTAAATGAAATCCGGTTAAGATTAACAGTTGAATGGATGGGAGTTAACCACATGGTTTGTGGTGTAAGGGTTAACAACTTTACGTGCTGGAGTGGATAATAACGATGTTTACAAGGTCGAACAGGTAATTTACAAAGATTTTAGGGTTCGTGGGGTAAAAATCCCTTGATCATATGAGTTCTTAGTTAATGCATTTAGGAAAAATTGGGGTTTGTTGTCCCATCCGATTCGATGGTTTTTAATGTTTGATTGGAAATTAGGAAAAATTAGGGTTTGTTGTCCCATTCGAGTCAATGATTTTTAATGTTTGATTTAATACTTTGAAATTGCTTGTGATTTCTAAGTAGTTATTATGTTGAGTTATCTTAGGGAATGGATAGGGTGTTAGAGTTTTAATTTATTTCATTTTGTACTTTCGCCCCTCCTTATATAAGGAGATCGGTAGGCTTTGTTTAGAAACATTCATATATATAAATAAATTAGACTTTCTCCATCTTCTCTCTTCTTGCTCTCTCTCTCTCTTACACATCTTCATAGTTTACTTTCTCAAAATCATGTATTTGATGTATTTCTCCATTCATTCTCATATACTCAAAATATTTTTTTCATGCATTGAATATCGTTCTATACCACTTAGTATTAGAACATGTCATTCGAATCATTTTCACAATTTGACGATGCTAGGACTTCCATGTCATAATATTCATCTCTCTCTCTCTCTTATTAGCACACCGTGTCGTTCAACTTCAACCTTGCATCTTCCTTGTCATAATATTCATTGAGTCATTGGTCTAATTGAAACCCAACGACACAATTTGGGTCATTCAGTTTCCACTTTGCCTCTTTCTTGTCTCATAGAATTCATTGAGACTTAGTTCTTTGTGGATGAGAAGTGCTTGTTTCGGATCCCTTTTTGCTATCATTTTCCCGATATCCATAATTTCCTCTTCCCTTCAAGAGACTAATTGAATTTCCCACTTCACCTCTTCTCCAACAATTGAGAGAACTTCGTTTCTCATCCGAACCATCCAATTAACACCAACCCAGAAATAAAAGTTGCTTCTTACAGATCTTTGCCACCTAAATATTAGAGAAGAAAGTACTGTCCACCATTTCAAATTTCTTTTTTCTTCGTTGTGTTGAAAAACTTCCCCTTCATTATTTAATTTTTCTAGGCTTCACCTTGTCCATGCCTTGAAAGATCATTTCGGATCATACAAAAATTCAACTATTCTGGTATTTTGTAAAAATATGATCTCATGAACTACGAAGTGAAATTAGCCCACCTTGAGGGGGATTTCACCAATTAGGTTTATCCCTTTTCTTTTACCTTCTCTTCATCCATTCTTCACATTCCTTCTCAACATTGAACCATTCATCTACCAATATAACATCTTCAATATGTAAATTATCGTGCGAACACGGCTTATATTTCTTTCTTCTCCAACAAATTGTTATCGGTGTTGAACTTTTCTATGTTTTTCATCTTTTCTACCAGCCCCTGACCATGTTTTCTTGCCTCTTAGGATTTTTTTCATCAATCAATTATTCTTTTCCCATTTTTGCAACCTTCAAATTATGCCCCAAAACTGCAGCAGTTAGAGCAGAACCTGGGCATCTTTTCATAAACCATCCTTTGTTTGAAAGTTTGATTGTAATTTTGAATAACCACATGATTTCTCAACTAAAGCAGATCATTGTCAACATATATCTGCAAGTAGCTTGGTTTGGTGAACTATGTATCTTTTAAAGAAACAATGGTAAGACATTTATTTTCTAATTACAAAATTCCCAAAATTTTAAATAAATATTTGATCTATTATATATTTAGTCAATGTTTTCTTTTGTGATAAGGACCAAAGCTTTGTGCTTAATTACCGGGATGATGAGCCAGGGAAAAAGATTAGGATGGAAGTTTCTTCCATTGATGTTGGTATCCACTGCTAATCCTCATATGATGTTTATGGATAGTGCGAAATTTACCCAACCCACATCATTCCTAGCATTTTATCTTTATGTGAGTGGAAGGTTAGTTTCTTATGAACCACATAATCAACCCTTTGACGAGTGGATGCTAAATGAGAGACGACAGAACATTAATCCCCTAGAGGATGTGGATGTTCCGCAACATGTTGGCCATCCTAAAAGTATGATGACCTCATCCTCATATATCGAGACATAATAAGGTAATTCCTTTTAATTGTGTAATATCATTTGAAGATATAACATGATAACCTTAATCACTCCTAATATATTTTAAAAAAGGAAATATGACACATTCATTATTTTTTTAATAACCCATCTTTTAAAAGATTTAGATAAGTTAATGATCATAATGATATACATGCACAATCTCAATTAAATTATTTATTGTAACATATTATATATATACTTTTATTTTTTTGAATCAAATATATATGTTTTTATTTACTAACATGTTAACTTTTACAGGTCATCGAGAAGATTTATTTACTTTTTTACTTCAATAAGGAATCTTATGTTAAAATAATATTTTTTCCACTTATATATGGTCACCCGTGCACATTATTGCATGGTGTAAAAATGTGGTATGAATTTCGCTATCTTGTATTTTTCTTGTGCGAACAGTGATGGGGTGTGTATATACCTTGTAAAGGAAACTTCCTTTGGGAATTAGGTTTCCCTAATTATTTATAGAAGTTGAATTATTGACACTTACTATATTCATATGATCCAAATATTTCAACTGACGAGATAATTCATGAAGACTCTTAATCAACTGAAGTCACTTTTTTTGGAACCATAGTGGTGAAATGGGAAAGTTGATAACTAATAAGATAACTGTCTTTTGGCCTAGTAGATGTCATAAAAATTATGAATGTTTTTATATTAAAATAAATACAATTAAATAGTAAAGTTTTTTTTTTAAAATAACTTACAATGTTGGATTTTCCATTAGTTGTAATAAAGACTCCATGTCATAAGGAAAGAGATTTTGATGGAATATGTTGCATCTGATTATATTGGTCAAATTCTTGTAATCTATTTTGATTTATTGGGAGAAATTGTGCATAAATTATATTATAAATTTTTATTTCTCAATAATGCATGGTACGATTAATTATGTCAAATTCCTTAAAATATCTACTATCTATTTGTAGATTATAAATAAATCTTGCTAATACAACAACAACAAAGCCTTTTTCCACATTAAGTAGGGTTGGTTTATTGATTTTTTGCCCCTATTTAGATTTTATCTTTGGCTAATATATGGCTTGCATCAAAAAACTAAGGTCCTTTTGTATAATCCCATTCCAATACTTCTTTGGCCTTCCTTGTCCTCTTTTAGGAATCTTATTTTTTTGACCTAAGCCTGAGATTGACTCAAGATTTGATTTGAATGGAGGTAAAAAAATTCATGTAGTTGACCCTACTTAATGTGGGGAAGACTTTGTTGTTGTATTGACAAGATTTATTTATGCTCTACACATAGATAATAGAAATTTGGAGGAGTTTGACGTGATTTATCTTGTCATGCATTGCGTGAAAATAAAGTTTTATAATGTGATTCATGAACAATTTCTCCCAATAAATCAAAATAGAGATTAACAGAATTTGACCAATATGATTAGATGCATCATATTCCATCGAAATTTCATCCCTTATGACATGTAGTCTTTACTACAAGTAATGAAAAATCCGACATTTTAAGTCATTTTTTAAAAATATTTACTATTTGATTGTTATTTATTGTAATATAATAAAATATATAATTTTTATGACATTTAGTAGGCACAGAGGCAATTATCTTATTAGCTCCTATGTTGTCACTATTGTTCCAAGAAGGTGATTTCAGTTCATTAAGGATCTTCACGAATTGCCTCGACACTTGAAATATTTGGATTATGTAAATATAGTAAAGACCATTAGTTCAACTTATATAAATAACTGGAGAAATCTAATACCTCAAGAAAGTTTTCTATAATATATATATATATACACCCCACAACTGTTCGTATGAGAATACAAGATAGCGAAAATCATACTGCATTTTTATGCCACACAATCATGCACATGGGTGACCATACACAAGTAAAAAATAATATTATTTTAACATATGATTCCTTAATGAAATAAAAAGTAATTTTTTTCTGCAGTCGAAAATTCTCGAGAATAAGGAGTATATTATCTGGGAAATTTTCCCCCAAAGTATGGCTATATTTCAAAGAAGCTTGCGTGACTTCAATGTTTTGAAATATTTTAGATATGTAATTGTTTTGGTAAATAATCATGCATTGAACACGTCTGATTGACATTTTACATTCATACGATGCATCGTTAAATTTATAATCAACTTTGTTTCATATACTCAGACACATCGTTTATGTTTACCTTAAAATGGTTGATATTATCACATGTTGAATGTGAATTTTTGTCATTTATATTTTAATTAGAACACTATTTGGAAAGAAATTTGGAAACTTAAATGTAAAATAATTAGGCATAACAAATTGCTTATTATTGTTATCACGTTTCCTTTGATGGATATTGATACCTCACTTGGATATCTTCAATTGTTCTTTTTTATCAGAAGGAACATGGATTAAAGGTATGTTTTTTAATACTTGCGAGTTTTTTTAAATACATATAAAATACATGTTTATAAATACAATCTATGTAACTGTGGAGTATGTTCACTGGATAAAATACCATCATTTTTTCCTTACATCAGTAGTGAGTTATTTAATTAGCTCTTCAAAATTTTCGATGTGTCTGACATAGATTTGATTTTTTTTCATAGAATGACGTGCAAAAATTAACATATGAACAATTGCATTTCATGGAAGTGTTGTTATTTGGATATGTTTTAATTTTTTTAGTATTTTCCTACATGTAGCTTTATTATGTATTCTTTTAATATTACATTGTCATTTGCAAAATAGAAAATTGCAAATAAAGCATATAAAAAATACCATTTTCTTACAAATTATACTTTTGTATATAGTGGTAGGACTCCGGTTCAGTTTAGTCAAGCAGGTTTTGTCAAAACCACAAAGGAGAAGATGATGTTCACCTGCCTCGTAGCGCGGTGGTGATGCAAGTCGAACATCGGGGATAGAGACTGTGGCGTGCGACCTAAGCATGCAAGTGTAGCAGCTAGAGATGTATCTTGTCTATGTGGTTTGGAGTTTGTTATGGTTAAGGTGGAGAGGCATTTGGGGGAAGGGTGGTGAATGGTATAGAAACTATTAAGTGACAAGGGAATCATGTCATGTGAAAAGTGAAATGATAAATGTGTCAAAACCAAAATAATAAAAAGAAACATGCATTAATTGATGGAATAACATATTTACATCATGTATTTTTTATATATAAAAATATCATTACTAGATGATGAAGAAGCATGCTATTAAAGACTGAATTCATCAGCAGGAATTAAACTGATTGCAGCTTAGGTTCATTGGTGTTTAAGAAAGACTAAAAATAGAACTTCTTTGGTACTCATACAACTTTGGTCCCTTAGATCTTAGAATTAAAGTTAGATGCTCTAGTTCCAATTTGCTTCTGGTAGAACTAAACCGATTACAAATTATATAATTATGTTTTGTTGAGGAATTGTGCAGGAATCTCATTGGAATTCAGTTGAGGAACAACGGAAAATATCAAGTTTGTGGATTTTTACATGCGCATCCCTCGATTAAGTACAAGTAGAAGATCTACTAGAGCATATAAAAGAATTATCTTGTATCTCATCACCTGACTTATGCTTTATGCTTTCAAGATATGGAATCTTATTCCAACATATCTTCTTAACATAATTTCCTTATTACAAATCACGAGATGTCCTTTATTTGAAAACCCAATGCCACCACACTCTTCCTACACTTGAACATCTCATGCCGTATAGGGCACCATAAATAATCCAGAACTCATGGTCCAACTCACATTTGATACCAAGTAGCATACGATTCACACGTATGCTCACATAATCACTTATTATTGAGATATTTCACATTATTCGTTTTTATAGATTTTCTCAGACCAAGGTCATAGAATGAACTTATTAATGACTATCACTTAATTGTTGTTTTTGGACTTGCCACCTTGGATAGTGGATGATTTAGGTTATAACCTTGGGCCAAAGAAGGTGACATAGATCCACATCTGAAAAACAAACGCGGTTGGTAGAAGGGGTTATGAAGCTGTAACACATGCAATGCATTCTTGCTGACACAATAACAATTAAAAGCGGAGATGGTTCCTACTCAACGTGTGTGCATGTGGACAAGGAGGAATGACGACCTTAACATTACGGCTGCGTTCGGTTCGGGAATAAGCAGGAATGAGAATGCGGAATAAGGAGAATAAGGGTCTATTCTTTGTTCGGTTGGAGGATAGGAATAAGGAGAATAAGGTGAAATAAAGGTAGGTAAGGTGGGATAAAGATAGGAATACGGGTGAAATAAGATGGAATAATGGGAAATAGTCGTACCACTGAGAACCGTGTCAGGAGGAGAATTGACCCCTTATTCCAAAGCTTATTCTCAAACCAAACAGGGCCCATAGTTTACACAATATAAAGGAAAACCAACATAAACTTGCATTCGAATCCATGTTGTCTATTCAGGATGCACCAGCTTTGACGGAGGGGCACCAAAAATCGAAGGGGGGGCCCTTCACCAAAGCACAGTGGGAAGCTTTCCACTAACAATCTAAGATCCAACTGGACCATAGATGTGCACACCCTCCTTTATAGTATTTTGTCGCAACCCATGCCATGTTTTTCTTTACTTAATCTGTTAAGATATCAGAGTCCAACTTCCAAACATCATAACTTCTTCGTACGAACTTCACATTCATTCTACTCATCTTTAAAATTCAAGTTATCCTTTTCTCTAACTAATGAAGGTGGCTTCACTGATCGGAGTTTGTTTGCACAAAGTCGGGTTTTGGACCTAACCACAACTAGTTTTCTGGGTTTCGATTTTTATATTATACATACTATTTATAGTTACATTTAGATACTGATTTTAGAATAACTTCTTGATCTTCTACTTTATCTATAAAATGATTTCCAAAAGTAAAATCCTCATTTAATATTTTCTTTCTTTTTCGCTGAATAACCCCGTCGGAGCTACGTCTTTGAGCTTCGAAATAACGTGCAGTTTCAGGGGTTGCTAATCAAGCTTGAATCAAACTTCAAGTGATCTCCAGTTAGGGATGCAAACGGTCGGATACGGATACGGATATAGGTATTACCATATCCTTATCCGTTTTCTACTATGAATACGGATGCAGATACGGATATTGAAGGTATTAAAACTATCTTACCATATCCTTAAAAAACGGATACAAATGTAAAACGGATACTGATCGCATACGAGTAATGTTAGAAATACTCTATAGAATCGACTTAAATATATAAGAATTGGATGGAAACCACATGATATTAATTTACTAAATGTGTTTGTATCATAAAAATTATATAAATATGGTAAAAGGATGTAGAGAATTATGTTATATATAATTAAAAATAAATCTATGAGTATATTTATATACGAAAACGGATATACGGATACGGATACGGATGTTTGCGGATATCAAAACGATATCCATATCCGTATCCATATTAAAACGGATACGGATACAGATGTCAAAATCTGTATAAAACGGATACGGTGACGGATCGGATACGGATATATCCATATCCGTTTGCATCCCTTCTCCAGCAAATGGAAGATGTGTAGCATCTCCATGTCTCCGATCAATGAGACCTGGACACTGATTCAATATTGGAATCCCAAGAGGAATTGAGAGAGCCCTTTTTAGCTTGTAAGCATAACAAATCCATCAAAATCAAGGTGATCGAAGTTCGTTGCAACCTCCTTCATAGCTGTTCTTCCAGGCCATTTCAGAGTCGTTTGATCAAGAGAAGGCACCCCAGAGTGAATCACGACCATCCATCGGTGCACAAGGAGATCATCTGAATTGCACGTCACATATGTGCCTGACTTGCTCTGGCTGATGAATTTGCACGTTCACCCTTTTATTATATTATTCAATTTGCATATTAGTCCTTCATTTGTATAATAAACTTCGAAATAATTGCTATTCAATCCAACACTTTTATTAATTTGCATTTCAGTCCTTATTTGAAGTCACGTCGACCCCTACATACTCTGTGTTCATATTGCAAGAAATATCCTGAAATTCTCCTGTTAATAAAAGATCTGATGATTTATTAAATTGAATTTTAGTCCTTGACAATGCAGATCATGTATGGTGACAAGTTAATACATGGAATAATTGCATAATTGCCCGTGAGTTTTCTTTGCTGTTAATACTTAGTCTTAAACTTTGCATAAATTGCAACTCAGTCCTTTTGTTGCATCTTATTTTGTTCTTCTATTGCTTAGAATAAATAGTTTCATTAATCCAAAAATTCTACAAAAGTCATAGTATATTCCTAATAATCAGATCTATAACATATAATTTTGGTTTTGAAAATTAAATTCATTTTCTATTTTTTGAAATTATATTCCTAACAATCAGATCTGGTATATTTTTGAAAATTAAATTTGACATATAATTATGATATCTTGCAGGAGACGAAAATTAGAGATCGTAGACAAGAACTCGGTGTCTACAAAGACTTCATAGGATTTGAGTGCATATGTAGACGTTTATGCACTCAAATCCATGACTTGCGGGGGCTAGTGGATCCGGGAGGGGTCTACGGGGCTGGTGGGGCCACCTCTAGGGGTCAGCGACAGGAGGTAGGGATGTCGGGGGGCACGGGGGGTGCTGCTGCTGAGGGCTGGGGGCTGGCGGGTGTCGGGGCCGCTGCTGGGGACTAGCGGGGGTGCCGCTGGGGGCAAGTGGAGGGGTCGCCGAGAGAAGGGGGGCGGTTGGATTAGGGCTAGGGTTAGAATTAGGGATTTGGATCTGATACCATGTTGGAGCAAATAAGTTAATTGTTATTCCATAGAACCCTAGGCTCTCTTATATAGAGAGAACCGATGGGTAAATTACATAGAGGTCCAAGAGAAAAATAGAACATACAAAACGATATATGATAACATAACATAAACCTCTACAAATACAAAAAAATGAGTTTTTCTTTATTTATTATTCAGAACTACATAAAAATTCAATTTTTGCTTGAAATTTTGTAAACAAATTAATGTATGTATTTTTATTGTATTTATCACATTTACAAAATCAAATAAAAATTCAATTAGAAAACATAAAAAATTTAAAATACAGATTACTTACAAAAATCATATAAAATCACAGAAAATCATAAAAATATATTTTTGGTCTTGTTTGAAAGCTTGATAAAAATTCTTTTGTATAAACCAATTTCTTTTATTTTCTATTTAAAAATCACAAAAATAGTAATAGTTTTATTTTAAAAAGTGTTTTCCTTCTTAAATTAGTAAAAATCCATAAAAAAGTACCTCAAAAATCAACATAAACAGTAAAAAAGTATTTAAACAAAAACATTTAATTTTCTTATTTTAAGTATTTTTTGCATATTTCAAAACTACAAAAAGGTTTTTATTTCATTTTTGTATAAATTGAATTCATAATTGATTTTAAAAATCTAAAAAATATAAAATTTTGCAAAAAAATAAAATCCATTACAAATATAAAAAATAAAAATATAAAAAAGTATAAAATTAAAATCCTAAATTAATAAAAATCATTAAAAAATAATAAAAAAAATATAAAAGAAAGGAAATTGAAAATATTAATTAAATAACAATAATTAATATCCCTTGTTTATTTGTAGCCTCCTTGAGTTCCATCTTGAAAGCTACACCATGTTAAATAAAAAGCACACCTTTTTCATATTTTCTATAATTTTTGTTTAAATCGGTTTTAGGTTGCAACAACACCTCCGCATTCACTTCATTTTTTCTTCACTTCATTAATAAATCAAAAACCGATTTGACAAATTCAGGGACACATTTCAACAGCTCAGGTAGGGAACATCTTGGAAACTTGCCTTGGCGCGCGAAATGGAGGCGGTGGCTTCCATTCCGTTTGGAATTAGTCATAGCTTGTTGGGCACGATGGTGGGGAGAAGGTTGTGGCAACGAGGCGTTTGGAGGATGGGGAGGTGGAGGCATGGAGGAGGATGGTGGGTGGAAGGAGAAGAAAGGTGGAGTGTTATCATTTGCAAACATGATTGAATAAAATATGGAACATTGTCAACATTTAATGGATTTTGCAAATATTAATGATGAAAACCTGACAGAAGATAGCACATGGTTATGCAATGTGATTATTAACAACTATCCAAGACCTTATGTATAATTCAAAATTATGGAGGGTTCAACGTGTACTTATAAAAATATAAAGGGTTAAGGGTGTAAAAAGTCCTTATAAATTATCGTAGAAATCATCCTTATTAGTTTTTTAAGATTTGGTTATAAACAAATCCGCCTTTTGAAGTTTAAGAAATGTATTGCATTAGAAATTAGAGTAAAGAACAATCATTAGTTGGATGCCATATGAAATTAAAGCTCAAGATAAAGATTTATTACGGTTTATTTATATAGGGGTAGCTATAAATCTACTATTGTGAGAGCCCACGAATTTGTCATTTTTGTTGATCTTAGGTTTTTACCACACAAACCCTCAAATCTTTGTAAATTACCTACTCGACCTTGTAAACATCATTGTTATCCCGCCTCGAACTCGTAAAATTGCTCCATCTTACACCATAAACCCTTTCGTTAATTCTACTTTTACTTGAGTCAATACCTTGTGTTAATCTAACCAGAGGAGAATTGGATGGTGGATTTGTTTCTCCTTCTTCCTCTTCTTTTTTCTCTTTATTTTCTTGCTCTTCACTCCATCTCCATTCGTCCACTAAATCACCATTTTTTGTATTTTCATGAATAAATCACCCATTCCGATCACAATAATATTTTTTCCGATTTTTTGGGATGATTTCTTGAACTGATTGATCACATATTTGACGTTGCTAAACAAATACAAAGCTGGAGGAGATTAGAGTTGGGAGGAGGTCGGGGCTGGAAAAGTTTATGATCGAAGGAGTTCCAGGTTGGAGGAAGTTGGGAAAGAGGAGCTCGGGGCTGGGGGGAGGTTGGGGTGGAGGAGGTCAGAGCTGGAGGAGTTCGAGGTGGGGGAGCTCAGGACAAAGGTGGTCGGGGTTGGAGGAGCTTGAGGCTGGAAGGTCGGGGGTGGGAGGTCAGGGCGATGCTGGAGAGGGGAGAGGAGGTCAGGGATGGTGTTGGGGACATAGGTAGATGGTGAAGGGAAAGGGGCTATGAGGAGGGTGAAGGAGGGCATCTTTTGTAAATTTGATAAAGAAAGAAGGCAATATGCTTTTTTTTTAAAACGGAATCTGGTTAAGTTTAACAGTTAAATGGATGGGAGTTAACTACATGGTCTGTGGTTAAGGGTTAACAACTTTACGGGCTCGAGTGGATAATAATGATGTTTACAAGGTCGAATAGGTGATTTACAAAGATTTTAGGGTTTGTGGGGTAAAAATCCCTTGATCATATGAGTTCTTAATTAATGCATTATGAAATTGGAAATTAGGAAAATTTGGGGTTTGTTGTCCAATCCGAGTCAATAGTTTTTTATGTTTGATTTAATACTTTGAGATTGCTTGTGATTTCTAAGTATTTATTATGTTGAGTCATCAGGGAATGGGTAGGATTTGTTAGAGTTTTAATTTATTTCATTTTGTACTTTCGCCCTTCCTGATATAAGGAGATCGGTAATCTTTATTTAAAAACATTCATATATATAAATTAGTGTTTCTCCATCTTCTCTCTTCTTGCTCTCTCTCTCTCTCTTACACATCTTCATAGTTTACTTTCTCAAAATCATGTATTCGATGTGTTTCTCCATTCATTCTCTTAACTTCGAAATATTTTTCATGCATTGAATATCGTTCTATATCAATTAGTATTAGAACATGTCATTCGAATCATCTTTACAATTTGACGATGCTAGGACTTCCTTGTCATAGTATTCATCTCTCTCTCTCTATCTCTTATCAGCACACTGTGTCATTCAACTTCAACCCACATCTTCCTTATCATAATATTCATTGAGCCATTGGTCTAATGGAGATCCATCGACACAATTTGGGTCATTCAGTTTCCACTTTGCCTCTTTCTTGTCGCACAGAATTCATCGAAACTTAGTTCTTTGCGGATGAGAAGTGCTTGCTTTGGATCCCTTTTTGCTATCACTTTCCTGATATCCATCATTTCCTCTTCCCTTCAAGAGACTAATTGAGTTTCCCACTTCATCTCTTCTCTAATAATTGAGAGAACTTCATTTCTCATCCGAACCACCCTATCATCACAAGCCCATAAACAAAAGTTGCTTCTTACAAATCTTTGCCACCCAAATAGAAGGAAATATTGTCCACCATTTCAAATTTCTTGTTTCTTTGTTGTGTAAAAAACCTTCCCCTCCATTATTCAGTTTTTCAAGGCTTCACCTTGTCCATGCCTTGAAAGAAGATCATTTCGAATCATACAGAAATTCAACTATTCTGGTACTTTGTAAAAATATGATCTCATGAACTACGAAGTGAAATTAACCCACCTTGAAGGGATTCAACCAATTAGGCTCCTCCCTTTTCTTTTACATTCTCTTCATCCATTCTTTTCCTTCTCAACAGTGAACCATTCATCTACCAATATAACCTCTTCAATAAGTAAATTATCGTGTGAACACAGTTTTTATTTCTTTCTTCTCCAACAAACTATTCTTAGTGTTGAACCTTTCTATGTTTTTCATTTTTTTCTACCGGCCCTTGTCCATGTTTTCTTACCTCTTAGGGTTTCTTCATCAATCAATTATTCTTTTCCCAGTTTTGCAAGCCTCCAAATTATGTCCCAAAATTACAATAGTTAGAGCAGAACCTGGGTGTTTTTCATAAACCCTTCTTTGTTTGAGAGTTTGATTGTCATCTTGAATAACAACTTGAATTCTCAGCTAAAGCATATCAATGTCAATGTATATCTGCTAGTACTTTGGTTTGGTGAACTCTGTATCTTTTAAAGAAATAATGGTAAGACATTTATTTTCTAATTACAAAGTTTTTAAAATTTTAAATAAATCTTTGATCTATTATATATTTAGTTAATTTTTCTTTTGTGATTAGGGACGGAGCTTCGTGCGTAATTACCGAGATGATGACCAAGAAAAATGATCAGGGATGGAAGTTTTCTTTCATTGATGTTAGTATCCACTACTCATCCCCATATGATGTTTATGGATAATGCAAAATTTACCCACCCCATATCATTGCTAGCATTTTATCTTGATATGAGTGTAAGGTTAGTTTCTTATGAACCACATAATCTACCCTTTGATGAGTGGATGCTAAATAAGAGATGTTTCACAAGTTTCTTACGATGGAACATTAATCCCCTAAAGGTCGTGGATGTTCCACAACATGTTGGTCCCCCTAAAAGTATACCGATTGTATCCTCATATATCGAGACATAACAAGGTATTACTTTTAACTGTGTAATATTATTTGAAGATATAATATGATAACCTTATTTACTCTTAATATATTTTAAAAAAGTTAAACGATGCATTCACTATTTTTTAATGACCCATCTTTCAAGGATGTAGATAAGTTTTCAAAGATGTAGATAAGTTAATGATCATAATGATAGGCATATACAATCTCTATTAAATTATTTATTGTAACATATTTTATATATATGCTTTTATTTACTGATATGTTAACTTTTACAGGGCATTGACAAGATTTATTTACTTTTTTACTTCAATAAGGAAGCATATGTTAAAAGCAATATTTTTCCACTTGTACATGGTCACTAATGTACATGATTGCATGATGTAAAAATGTGGTATGAATTTCGTTATCTTGTATTTTTCTTATGTGAATAGTGGTGGGGTGGATATATACCATGTAAAATAAAATTAACTTAGGGAATCAGGTTTCCCTAATTATTTATAGAAGTTGAACTAATGTCTTTTATTATATTCATGTGATCCAAATATTTCAAGTGTCGAGGAAATTCGTGAAGATCCTCAATGAACTGAAGTTACCTTTTTTGGAACCACAGTGGTGAAATGATAGCTAATAAGATAAATGTCGCTTGGTCTTGTAAACGCCATAAAAAATTACGAATGTTTTTATATTAAAATAAATAATAATTAAATAGTAAAGATTTTTAAAAAATAATTTACAATATCGGATTTTTCATTACTTCTAGTAAAGACTCTATGTCATAAGGAAATGTATTTTGATGGAACATGTTGCATCTGATTACATATGTCAAATTTTTGTAATCTCTAGTTTAATTTATTGGAAGAAATTCTGCCTAAATTATATTATAAATCTTTATTTCTCCACAATGCATGATAAGATTAATCATGTCAAACACCTTCAGACATCTACCATCCATTTGTAGATAATAAATAAATCTTGTCAATACGATAACAACAAAGACTTTTTCCACATTAAGTAGGGTTGGCTTATGGATTTTTTGCCTCCATTTAGATCTATCTTGGGCCAATCTTTGGCTTACGTCCAAAAAACTATGATCCCTTTGTATAGTCTCATTCCAACGCTTCTTTGGCCTTCTTTGCCCTCTTTTTGGGATCTTATTTTTTAGAGCTAAGCCTGAGATTGACTCAAGATTTGATTTGAATTGAGGCAAAACATCATGTAATAGACCCTATTTAATGTAGGGAAAAGACTTTGTTGTTGTATTGATTAGACTTATTTCTGACATACACATGGATAATAGATGTTTGGAGGAGTTTGACGTGATTAATCTTGTAATGCTTTGCGGGGAAAAGTTTTATAATGTGATTTATGCACAATTTCTCCCAATAGATCAAACAAGAGATTATAAAAATTTGACCAGCATAATCAGATGCAACATATTCCATTAAAATCCCCTACCTTATGACATATAGTTTTTGCTACAAGTAATGAAAAGTCTAACATTGTAAGTCATTTTTAAAAAATCTATACTACTTAATTATTATTTATTGAATATAATAACATTCATAATTTTTATGACATTTATTAGTGATGAATCTACGTTTCATCATCTTTATTCTATCATTTTGGCCTTAAAACCCTAGTAAATGCGTGTAAATAGGCTTAATTTAGGCATTTTAGCATCCATGCATCATTGTGTAAATATTGTATAAAATGCGATTTTTAAAGCCAAAATCATAGAATAAAGAAAAGAAAAGAAAAAAATATTGTAAATATTTTATGACCTGAAACCCCGAGACCTAGGCATCTCGATGACTACGTCGACAAGGAATAAAGTAGGGGGAGATAAGGGCCAAAATACAATAAAAATACCTTTGTTTTTAACCCATTCGTTATTCATTTTGGGACCTATTTTTGGTTCCACTTTTTATACCTCAAATAAAGAAACTTTATACATGAAAGTTGTAGATAACTAAATAAACAAAAATACAAAATTGATTTCACACAAAAATAATATACAGATAAAAAGTTATGATCTGAATAAGATTCCAGAATTCCAACTTCCCAGGCCCGTATCTTGCAAATAAAAACTTGAAATGTACCAAACTCACTTTTAATTGTATATATCTTAAAATAAGATATTTATTGGCAGTGGTTTCGTATTTTTCGGAGTTACGGTTTGAAAGTTGAGTTTTGGACCCCTATTGTATACTTGTACAGATTAAAATATTCATTTTATTATTTATTCATTATTTTCATAATTTTATATTTTTATAAGTTTGTAAATATTATTTATAATAAATATGTGCATCAAAATCAGAATAAAAACTCAAATAAAACATAAAATAAAAATACTTGTATATATAATACATAGGTATAATACATGTATACATACCTACATAGAATCTATTTCTATTTTATTAAATGTACAAACACTACAGAAAAATAAAATAAAAATATATTTAAGTATATAAAAATATTTTATAAATTTATAAAATAATAAATAAAAATAAATAAATTAAGTATATAATATAAAAATTAAATAATAAAATATATAGATACATATACCTATATAAGCCAACAAAGGTAACTTATAATTTTATACCTCTAAAAATTAATTAAAAATCACCATAAATTAATTTATAAAATAATAAACATTTTTTATTTAATAATAAAAAATTAAATAATTCGTTTTCTATTTTTTATTGAATTTACAAATGTTTTTCCTGCGGATTTTCCTGGTTGGTCCACGTGGACCAACCAGGTGGCTGGAAAAGTTGACCCACTGGTCAACTCCCTGGCCTTTGTTCCTGCAGCGTGTCAGAACGCCCGTAACCCTCCTTTCTCGAATTTTTCGCCATCACTGCGTCGCTCGAGGAAGGAGGGTACCTTCATGAGATTTGTTCAATGTAGATCCACGATTTCCGCCGGGCACTTGGATTGCTTTAGATTCGATTCTTCCGTGTTTACCTCACCTCGAAGGAGGCGCCATCACCACATTTTCAAAAACCCCATCCGACTTCCATTTGGAGGTTTAACCCTTTTGACCCGAGTTTGAACCCTTGCTTTGGAGCTCTGGATCGATCCCTGTGACAGGGGGATCTCCAGCTCCTTCGCGTGAGGCCAGGCGAGGGCCGGGAGGCCGTTCCACCCCCTATCTCCGGCCGCCGCCGTCAAGGTTCTACTTCTTGGTTTTCCAAACCAATAGAGGTTGTTTTTCTTTATCTTTTCCATGCTGTAGATTAGTTGTAGTCCCAGGTGTAACTCCATCTTTTCATTGGCTTGTTTTGCGATTGATTAATCACCAATCACACCCTCGCCGGAGCTTGCTCCGGCGAGTTCCACCTCCGCCGCCCAATCCCTCCAAACACGCTCATTTTCGCCCTGGACCTTCCTCTGTCGTTGTGCGCTTCCATCTGCAGGTCCCAGGTGCGGAAGGACCCCAGCTGGGGTCGTTTTTGACAAGAGCCGAAGCTCCTGGGAGCAGCCCCAGCCCACGCACGCCGCGGTGGTCCTCCGGCGCCCTTTCCGCCATTTTGGGGTCACCAGTTGATAGAGGAGGCTTCCAGGACGTGCTCGGTCTCATCGGACGGAAAGGAGACGCATCGTGCGTGAAGATTTTGAAGCTCCAAAGTCCTTCAGGTCGTGTTCCTCGCCGTGTTCTTCCTTCACGCCCCAGCGTCGTCGATCTGCTCCAGTTCATCGTCCGGCCTTCCCCACCGTTGGATTTTGTACGTCGCCAGCCGTCGGATCAGTCAGCCATCTTTAATCTCAGCCATGGGCGGTGAAGGGGTATCGCGCGACCTGCGCGCGACACGTGGCATAAGTAACGTATCATACGCCGTTGGATCGCGCCAAGACCCGGGTATTTTGCGTTTCTAACCCAAGCATTTTTGTATTTTAAATTTAATACTAAAACTTTCATCTGCTTTTAAAATGTTTTGCAAACTTTGCATTTAAGCCCCTGTATGTTTGTTTAATTACGGATCTATCCCTACCAGGTGCACGTGCGTACGCACGTGGGTTAGGCATTTTTGCGGGTACATCCCTGGCGTTTTGACTATTTCTTTTTGGTCCGCAAAGTTTATATCTCAGTTATATAATTCTGGTTATTTTACGCATAAGCCCCTGGATGTTTTACTATTTCCAAAAATGCCCCTGACAGTGTGGTTTTACCTTATGTTTCTAGTATTTTATTTCATGCATTGCTAAAACCAAAAAATTCTCCAAAAATCAATTTAAGCTCTTGGTTGCTTTCTCATTCACTCCATATTTTTATTTTCTATATTTATTGTATTTTAATATTTATTAAAAATAAAAAACATGCAATTTTGCTAACGTTTGCATTCGAAAATCCATAAAATTTATAAAAACATCTCAAAAAATTCCCCAAAAAATATACTTTGCTTATCTTAGTGTGTTTTAACTTCGTTCCAAAAATCACTAAAAAATACAAAAGGAAACTCCTAAAAATTACAAAACCCCTAAAATGTTTATAAAAATCTTAAAAATTCTAGAAAAATCTTAAAAAATACAAACTCAGTTTGTGTAGTTTCCTTATTGTATTGGCTTTAATGTAAAATTAAGTTGAGGAATTTTGGATACTGTTTACTATTTTTAATCCTCATTTTAATTCTAGCCAGCAACATTGCTCACTGTTTACGAGTATTTTTTATATTTAAAAATACCGAAAATATTCTGAAAAATTCCCAAAAATCATAAAAATAGTAGAAAAATATAAAAAGACCAAAAACATTTATTTTTCTGATTTTTGAGCATTTTTACTTATTTTTATAAATACCTCATTCCCTCTTTTTCTTATATTGCCTATATAGACTATTATTGAAAAAGAAATTATAAAAAATATAAAATATAAAAAGAAAATACAAAATCAGAAAATTTAAAATCAAAATACAAAAATAGAAAATTAAAAATAAAAATAAAAATAAAAACCCACAAAAACATTTGCATTTTGCAGACACATTGATCACATTCACATTTTGCACAAATTGCCTGATCTATCCTGCCTTACTCCCTGTGTTCGAACTCTCTACATACTTACACCTATACATCTTGTTTGTAGAGTTAAGAATAAATTTGACTCCACATCTATTTTTCATTGATTGATTTATTATTGTGGGTTCATTGTTGATTAATTACGGTTTCTTGTGGGTCACCACAGCGACATAGTAGTCCCGCCTTGTGTGGACTATTTGGACCCGCGATAAATCGTGATTATCAAATGACGTCGTTGCCGGGGAACAACAACGCATAGTTCGGTTTTTTGTTCGTATTTGTGATTGCTTGTCTACTTCTGCGGCTCTATTTATTTGCTTTTTATTTGATATATCTTTTGAGTTGTCTAACCCCTCTCTTTGTTGACTTCGTGTGAGGAACCGCGGATCGAGCGAGGCGCTTCACCTGAGGCGTCGACGCACCCACGTGAAGTCGGCTCTAACCAGCCTAGCACCGAGGAGACGAGAAGAGAATTTTGAAGACCGAGCCCTACTTTAGTAGTAGCATTTATTTTATTGCATTCAATTTTGTGTAATTTATTGTGAGAGAGGGACCTATATTTGTAATAATACAGGTACCCCTGAACTTTGGACTCTTGAGCCTAATTTCCAAGTGTTTGTTCACTTGGGGGCTCGTCGCGGTTTTTATGATTTTCACCGCCTCTTTTATTTTGTTTTCCGGTTTTGTTTTCCTTACTTTGTGTGATTGAGCCCTTAGTTTTAGGATTGCTTGCGATAGATTAAGGCCAAACACCTAATATATTTGCATGTACCTATAGACTCATTTGGACTTAGTCAAATTTAAACAGTCGCCTCATCATCTTCTAGCCTACGTGCCGCGAGCCCACCCTGTCAAGTGCTACTCCTGAACTCGATGTGTTGAGAAGAGGAGGGGAGAGCCTAGACCGGACTCCTGGAGTGAAGATCGGTGATCGACTTGTGGTTCTTCACGATAATAGCAATTTCTGAAACTTAGGGCGATTTCATCGGCTTGCATTTGCATATAGATAGGTTTCAATTCTGCTGAGCATCTTTGCATGTAGAGTGCTGGAGGCAAGGTGAGCATTTCTCTTTAGCATACATCATCGTTTTGCCACTTGCATTGTTTTTCTGCCTCTCTACCTCTGTTTTTGATCACCTAGGTGCTAAGTAAAATTGACTCCTCGTTAGGCTCGTGCATTTCTTATTAAAAATTCAAAAAAAGTGATAATCAATAAAGTTGGGACAGCTAATATTACTTGACCCTAAAAAAGATCAAAAAGAAAAGCATTGTCTTGGGGCGAGTAATCCCCTCATTGTCTTCGTTTTACATTGCTCACGCACACACTAAGGTTAGTGCCCAAATCCCATTTTCAGCCCCCTAAGTGTTTGCGCAATTTTGGACTTCTCACCTAACTCTAAAAAAGACAAGATAAAAAGACCACATTTGTGGTCTTCACCGAGTTGAGTAGGTGAATTGAGGGTTTGTTTTGTGAGTTTGATTGTGTGTATCCTAGATCTTCTATGCGCATTTGCACCTTCTTCTTCACTCTCTTGACTTGACCTTCGTGCTCTCCCGATCATTTTCCTCTTGTTTCGAGATGGGACCCCTGGAGTGCATTTTATCTGGACTTCGCGGATCCCTCGTTCACTCCAGTCGGTCCACCTCCCTTCTATCAGGAGGATCCTCCTCCTATTTTTTCTGATTTCTGTACATATCCGCCTCAGCCACAGTATCACGACTCGGATTTCTTCCCACCTCCACCTCCACCTGTATATTATCCATCTCCACCTTCACATCCACCCGAGTCTGACCTGTTGGAGTCACCTTCCGCGACCTCCATGAGTGTTTTCATGAACCTAATGCTAGATCACATTATTTTGATGAGAGAGCATCTTGCCACTTTGAGAGAATATCAAACCTATATTAATGCTCTTTTCATCAAGGATACAGACCTCCTTGTGGGTGATCATGGGAGCTTGCAATTGCCAAAAATACAAAAAAATGAGATAATTTTAAAAACCCAAAAAGAGTTCGGGAGACCTTTGGTTGATTAAGACCGTGAGGAGAGGGTCCATATGCCAGATCATTCACCCACACAACCTCTCACACACTGTCCCACCTTTGACCCCGAGGATGCTGCTGTACAGACTGCTCTTGGCATGCCTCGTGTATATGTTGATTCCGACTTCCTCCTTTGTGTGGAGGAGGTCCAAAAATTCAAAAAAAATGTTGACTGAACCAGAAGTGGTGGCCACCATTCATGAGATTCCATGACCGATTTATCTGCTCCTCTTCCCAAGAAGAGAAAGCGGAGGAGCAGATCTGAGCGTCACATTCTGACCTTGGCCACTGCCCACGCCATCACACACCGTCCCATTCCTAGAAAGAAGAGCACAGCTACTCCTTTCATCACTTGCACCATCTCTGACCATACTTGTGATCGCACTCTCCTAGATGGCAGTGCTTCGATTAGTATATTACTCTTCTCGCTGGTACAGTCTCTTCACTTAGGGCCTCTCAAGGAGACCAGGATGATAGTTCAGTTTGCTGATGGATCAATCAAGAGGCCGAAGGTTATCCTTGAAAATGCCGTCATTTCTATTCAGGGCACGAGCTACCATGTTGATTTTGTCGTGTTGCCCATGGAGACCTCCACAGGGGAGCCATCTCCAATCATCCTGGGATGACCATTCCTCGCCTCTGCGAGGGTCATTATTGATTATGGATCAGGAGAGACTCGCTTCCGTCCTGCTGACGAAAGCGAAGCGTCGATCACCGCACCCGCAGTTGACCAGAGACCTGCACCTGATGCACCTTCACCGATTCTAGCTGACTCCGAGGCCTGTGACCGATCTGATGATATTAGAAATGTTTTCTTAGCGACCCCTGAGGAGACCCGACGGATCTCCCGAAAGGGGAGGAAATCGAAAAGAATAGACCTCGCAGTTCCTCTTTCTGGTGTGTGGTGATGTGTTGATGAAATCCAAAGTATTTACGTGATTGATCCCATTGAGCGGAGGGTAGATACCAAGACTAGGCAGGATGGACCTGGTTTGACTACTTCTACTGATAAATCCGTTCCTGGTCACTCAAAAGTAAAGATGATTGAGGTCGGTTATGATGCTGGTCATTATTTTGATAGATTCAGATATTTTAATGGAGACAATGATTCAGGTGAAACTCTTGAGGGCGATCTGACTTCAGATACTTCCACAGAAGATTTCGTTCCCTTTGGTTTTGACCTGGATGAGACCTCGCAGGACGACTCCGATTACACCTCTGCCAATGATGATGAGTTTGTCCCATTCCACTTTGATATCAGCGAGACCCCAAGGCCAGACCTAGTCGTACTTCTTCCACTCACACGTCTGCGGCTTCACACCATAGGACCACCAAGAGAGAACCTAGCCATACTACTTCCATTGACCAGTTCATGCCTTTCCAATTTGACTCCACTGAGGGCCTTCACCCTATCGACACTGATCGGCTTCCGTCCACTATGGACCCCGATGTCGACTTGCACCACACTAGATCTATCCCTCAGCGGTCTCGCAAGAAGGTCTGCTTTCTACCTTCTTGATCCTCTGTACATCCGTCTCTGTTGTATATTCCCTTGTATACCTCCGTCTCTCTCCCGTTTTGCTCATCCACCCATTCTCGTGTTTGCCTTGCTTAGGACGTACATTGTCCTAAGTATAGGGGGGTGGAAGATCCGAGTGTTCACTCGTCGTTTCGTGTCATCACTCCTGTTGTTGCTTATACTTAGGGCTTCTTTTACCCTAAGTATAGGGGGAGTGATGTGTACATTCTTCCATATCATTCATCCATCTGTTGATATCTTTTCTTCTTTTCTTCTTTTCCTCTTCTATCTTCTGTATCTATCATAAAGGTGTCACCCCTTGTAGACAATTTACTATACTTAGGACGTACTTTGTCCAAAGTATAGGGGGTGTGCACCCCGAGTTATTTCTATTCTTTGATCCTCTCCGTTCTCTCCTCTTCTTGTCTATACTTAGGGATATCTTACCCTAAGTATAGGGGGAGACAGTCTGAGTACGATCTGTTCATTCCCACCCTTGACCCACCCTGCTTTGTGTACAGTCTGCTATACTTAGGATTATTTGATCCTAAGTATAGGGGGGACGACCGATCTATGAGGACTTTTCTCTCCGATCTATGAGGACATAGCTCAAGCTAAGTATAGGGGGGTCGTATATACTGTGTATATACTTTATCCATAACTCGTACTTTCGTATTTTCTCAATAATTATAGCTAATCATTCTTTAAAAATTCATTAAAAACCTTAATAAAAAGATGTGTTTCATTCCTCAAATTCTTTTTACTTACTGATTAATAAATCAGGTGAAAATATTTTTTTGCAAAATGTTTGAAAAATAGTTTGAAAATCTCTTTGAAAAATCTTTTGAAAACTATTTTGAAAAAACGTTTTGTTACATGTTTTCAACCTTTGTAAAAACATTTTGATTGTAAAATTATTTTCTTTGTGTGAAATAAAATGTTTGAAAAATGATTTGCAAATGATTTGAAAAATGGTTGCAAAAATATGTGAAAAAATATATATATAGTGTTTAGAAACCTTTGCAAAATGATTTTCAAATGAGTGTACATGTTTGTAGAAACTGCTTGTAAAAATTATTTTGGACTATAGTTTTCAAAATTGCTTTAAAAACCTTTGTCAAATAAGTTTGAGGAATACATACATCTCACCAAAATTCACTATATATACCTATAAAATCGACTACTTACCCTTGTAAATTCTTAAAATCCACTTCTTGTAAATATAGGAAGCACTCCCGTGTAAATATTTATAACTAATTTTTAGCCAAAAACTTTTGTTTTCAAAAATCCCAAAAACATTTGCAAAATTAAAATCCAAAAACATTTGAAAAACCTTTTTGAAAACTAAAAAAATGCATATGCATCATCTTTTCAAAAATCCATAAAAAATTCAAAATCTTTGAAAATTGCATCACAAAAATATTTTCTGCATTTGCATGGCATTCGCATTTTTCGGGTTGAGTTTGATAGTTGAACAAGTCTAAGTAAAATCCGAAGATTGGAGCTTGGTTGGACCTTAAAATCTACCTAATTAACAGGAACCTTGTAGGAACTGGGATTGAGGTAGTTCAGGTCTAGTTGACTTAATTCTTTGAGGATCACGGGACTTGGTTCAATGGATTCTTGACTGCCTAAGTAGAGTATTTCGGAGCACACGCACGACTCTTGTTGATAATGACCTAACTTGGACACATGCACCTTTCACTTGGCTCAACTCAGTTGGAGTGGTGAGGAGGTTGGATTTGCCGGTATGAGACGCACACAGGTGGAAACACTTGTCCTCCTCTAGGGAGGGAAGTGCACCCCAACCCGTCCAGTGATGATGAGTTTTGAGGATAGGAGATCGTGGGTTGCAATAAAGCTTAAAAAGAGGGATAGTCTATTGGCTCAAGAGGAAAAAACTCCCTATGTAAATGTTGTTGTATATAGTATTTCAAAAAAATTGCAAAAGCAAAAACTCCAAAAAAGTGGACAGGCATGTACAAAAATAAAAATGCATGCCGGAGTGTACATGTGTAAAGTCAAATAAGCAATCTTGAGCTTCAAAGTCAAATCATGTGAGCCTGCAGTTGGGTGACTTGACTACACTGGTCTTGCATCCTAGGATAGGTAGCTACACTGGCTACCGTCCATTCTTCTCTTCACCCCCTCCTCTTAGGCTGGTTGCTACTTGAACTTAGAAGGCAATACCCTGCTCCTTGAGGAATGAGTTGTTGGATTGGGGAATAATTGGGTTGTCATATTGGAGAAGTCAGTCTCTTTGTCATTTCAGTTGGGAAGAGCCACTATCACTTACACTGTACGAGTCAGATTCATAGTCGTAAGAGTTTGCGTATGAGCTGAAATATTGTTGACCTGGCTATCGAGGAGACTTGAGCAGAGTTTTGGGATTCTCAAGGACTGTTGGATTTCAAATTTGGTTCTCATTAAGGTTCCACCCGCACTTAAATTCCAAAGGTCCGACTTAAGCTCCAAACTTTGATTTGTGAAGACAAGTTTGATAATTAAATGTAATCCTTTTTTCTTCTTTTTCTTTTCTTTGTTTTTCTTTTCTACATTTATTGCATAATTGTTTGTTAGGGACTAGCAAAGGCAAGTATAGGGGGATGATGAATCTATGTTTCATCATCTTTATTCTATCATTTTGGCCTTAAAAACCCTAGTAAATACCGTGTAAATAGGCTTAATTTAGGCATTTTAGCATCCATGCATCATTGTGTAAATATTTAAAATGCGGTTTTTAAAGCTAAAATCATAGAATAAAGAAAAGAAAAAAGAACAAAATATTGTAAATATTTTATGACCTAGGCATCTCGATGACTAGGTAGACAAGGAATAAAGTAGGGGAGATAAGGGCCAAAATACAATAAAAATACCTTTGTTTTTAACCCATTCGTTATTCATTTTTGGACCTATTTTTGATTCCACTTTTTATACCTCAAATAAAGAAACCTTATACATGAAAGTTGTAGATAATTAAATAAACAAAAATACAAAATTGATTTCACACAAAAATAATATACAGATAAAAAGTTATGATCTGAATAAGATTCCAGAATTCCAACTTCCCAGACCCGTATCTTGCAAATAAAAACTCAAAATGTACCAAACTTGCCTTTAATTGTATATAGTTTAAAATAAGCTATTTATTGGCGATGGTTTCATATTTTTTGGAGTTACGGTTTGAAAGTTGAGTTTTGGACCCCTATTGTATACTTGTACAGATTAAAATATTCATTTTATTATTTATTCATTATTTTCATAATTTTATATTTTTATAAGTTTTTAAATATTATTTATAATAATCATGTACATCAAAATCAGAATAAAAACTCAAATAAAACATAAAATAAAAATACTTGTATATATAATACATAGGTATAATACATGTATACATACCTACATAGAATCTATTTCTATTTTATTAAATGTACAAAACACTTCATAAAAATAAAATAAAAAATATATTTAAGTATATAAAAATATTTTATAAATTTATAAAATAATAAATAAAAATAAATAAATTATATACATAAAATAAAAATTAAATAATAAAATATATAGATAAATATACCTATATAAGCCTACAAAGGTAACTTGTAATTTTATACCTCTAAAAAATAAATAAAAATACCATAAAATAATTTATAAAATAATAAACATTTTTTATTTAATAATAAAAAATTAAATAACTCGTTTTCTATTTTTTATTGAATTTACAAATGTTTTTCCTGCGGATTTTCCTGGTTGGTCCACGTGGACCAACCAAGTGGCTGGAAAAGCTGACCCGCTGGTCAACTCCCTGGCCTTTGTTCCTACAGCGTGTCAGAACACCCGCGACCCTCCTTTCTCCAATTTTTCACCATCACTGCGTTGCTCGAGGAAGGAGGGTACCTTCATGAGATTTGTTCACTGTAGATCCACGATTTTCGCCGGGCACTTGGATTGCTTTAGATTCGATTCTTTCGTGTTGTACCTCACCTCGAAGGAGGCGCCATCACCACATTTTCAAAAACCCCATCCGACTTCCATTTGGAGGTTGAACCCTTTTGACCCGAGTTTGAACCCTTGCTTTGGAGCTCTGGATCGATCCCTGTGACAGGGGGATCTCCAGCTCCTTCGCGCGAGGCCAGGCGAGGGTCGGGAGGCCGTTCCACCCTCTATCTCCGGCTGCCGCCGTCGAGGTTCTACTTCTTGGTTTTCCAAACCAATGGAGGTTGTTTTTCTTTATCTTTTCCATGATGTAGATTAGTTGTAGTCCCAGGTTTAACTCTATCTTTTCATTGGCTTGTTTTGCGATTGATTAATCACCAATCACACCCTCGTCGGAGCTTGCTCCGGCGAGTTTCACCTCCACCGCCCATTCCCTCCAAACACGCTCGTTTTCTCTTTGGACCTTCCTCTGTCGTTGTGCGCTTCCATCTGCAGGTCCCAGGTGCGGAAGGACCCCAGCTGGGGTCGTTTTTGACAAGAGCCGAAGCTCCTGGGAGCAGCCCCAACCCACGCACGCCGCGGTGGTCCTCCGGCGCCCTTTCTGCCATTTTGGGGTCACCAGTCGATAGAGGAGGCTTCCAGGACGTGCTCAGTCTCATCGGACGGAAAGGAGACGCATCGTGTGTGAAGATTTTGTAGCTCCAAAGTCCTCCAGGTCGTGTTCCTCGCCGTGTTCTTCCTTCACGCCCCGACGCCGTCGATCTGCTCCAGTTCATCGTCCGGCCTTCCCCACCGTTGGATTTTGTACGTCTCCAGCCGTCGGATCAATCAGCCATCTTTAATCTCAGCCATAGGCGGTGAAGGGGTATCGCACGACTGATAATCCCAAAAATCGATCGGTCTTGTGATCCACACAAGGCGGGAACACAGTCGAAGTGTCAACCAATCAAATTTTGAAATTAATCAACAATTAACCCACACTAAAGATCAATGATTAGAAATAAATTTGGAGTTAAAATTTATTTTTAACTCTGCACAAATGATGTAAAGGGCAAGTATGCATAGAGTTCGAACACAGGGAGCAAACAGGGTAATTCAAATAATTGTGCACAAGTGAATGTGAAGTGTCTACACTAAGCAAGCAAGCAAAGAAAATTTTGTGGGTTTTAAATTTTTAAATTTTTTTTGTTTTAATTTAATTTTTAATTTTGTATTTTGACTTTTAATTTTCTGATTTTTATAATTTTATATTTTATATCTTTTTTTATTGGAAAATAAAGACAATGTAATAAAGGAGATGATAAACTATTTATAAAAAGGTGCAAAAATAACCAAAAATTCAGAAATAAAATGTTTTTGATATTTTTAAGATTTTTTACTGTTTTTTTGATTTTTGAGTATTTTTCAAGGTGTTTTTGGTATTTTAAATACTGAGATAAAGCAAAACAGTGGGCAAGCTACTGACTGGAGATAAAACTGGAATTAAAAATAGCAAATAGCCACAAAATTTGTCCACACTATTTTTCAAATAAAGATAATGAAATATAGAACAACCAGGAGCTGAGTTTGTGATTTTTGGAGTTTTATTTAATTTTATATATTTTTTTGAAGTTTTTGAGTGTTTTTAAATTTTTAGTGTTTTTCTTTTGAGATTTTTAGTGAATTTTGGACTGGCACTAGAATAGGTTAAAAGACACACTAGGGAAATTTTTTGGAATTTTTCGAGTTATTTTGATATTTTTTTTGGTATGTTCTAAGCTAGACAGTGAATAAAAAGCATGTTTTTGATTTTATATAAATATTAAAATAAAATAAAATCAGAAACTAAAATGATGGCGTGGAAGTATGAGTTACCAGGAGCTTAAACCTATTTTTGTGGTATTTTTGGACTTAAAATAAAGCCCTAAATAAATAGATCTAGCAAGCACAAGTTAAAGACCTGGCAGGGGCATTTATGCAAAAAGACAAAGCTCCAGGGGCCTGGTCGCAATTTTTCCACAAAAATTACATCTGAATTCAAAACTTAATAGACCAGGTATCAAATGTAAGACCCGCAAGGGTTTCGTAGCAAAATCTCCAAGGTCACGCGCCTAGGGCACGTGGACCTGGGAGGGGTACAGTTGCAAATAGTAAAAACTCTGATGGCTAGGTAGCAAAATGTCCAAAAAGTTTATACTTAATATGACAATTCGAGGTTCGACGAGAAATAGTCAAAAACGCAGCCCCTATATAGCAAAATTCCCTTGGGGCACGTGCCAGAGCACGCGCGCCTGAGGAGGACTGTTTAGCAATTATATAAAAGTCGAGGGGCTGCGGTGTAAATATTACAAAACTAATGAACAACAAATGAATGTTTCTAGATTATTTAATAAATATCAAAAAGGGCCGGGTGAAACATGCAAAATACCCAGTCCTTAGGCACGGATGAACGGTGGTTGGCGCCTCCACTAAGCCACGTGGCAGTGCACAGGGGGCCGATACCCCTTCGTTTTGAGCGGCCCAGATTAGATGGCTATGCCCGATCGAACGGCTGGGCTCAGCTGTTGATCCAAGGGCTGCTGCACGTCAGGAAGAACAGGTCTGATCTAACGGCGGCGAGACGCACAGGATGAACGGGGAAACTGCTCCGGCTGGGCGAGCTTCTCCACCTCCGATGCGCCTCCTCCACGGCTTGAGGCGGCTTCAGAATGACTTGGAAGCTAACTGGGAGGCTCCTCCAGAGATTGGTGGAGGCAAAAGGGCTGGAGACCAGCCGGCGTGCCACCACGGCGAGGATGTCCTGGAGCGGCTCCGAGAAGCTCGGTAACGTCAAAAACGGCCCCAGATGAGGGCCCTTCTGCACCTGGGAACCTGCGAAATGAATGCACAGCGACAGTGGAGGTTCCTTAGGGCATAAGCGGGTGATATGATGAGGTAGGGGCGAAAACGGGGGCTCGCCGGAGCAAGCTCCGGCGAGGTGGAGAAGGTGGCGCTCTGATGGTGAAAGATCGAAATGGAAGTGTGGCGTAGATACTACAACTACGAGAAATAAAAAAAGGAAAAAGAGAATAACGACCAGCCTCGAGCCCAGGAAGGGCGAGGAAAAACCTCACGGCGGCGCAGCCGCCGGAGATGGCTGGGAGCTCGTCTAGGCACGCTTGTTGCACCTCAACGAGACGCTGGGATCACCCCCTGTCACCGGGGATCCCAGGCCAACACTCGGATCAACTCAGGCCACACGGCGGTTCCAAAAGCAAGAGGAAGAAGGCGGGGGAGGTTTTGAAGGGTGATGGAAGCGGCTCGAAAATCGAGGTGTAACTGGAGCGACAGTGATCCAATCCCCAAAGCAAGCCTTGGGCGGCTATGCTCGATGGTAGGGGAGAAAAGGTCGTAGAGGAAGAATCATGAGATGATGCATGGCGCGACCTCCAAAATTCAGAGAAGATACCAAGAAAACGCAAGTCTGCCATGGTACAGACCTCGGTCAGAGAGCTAACCAAGGTCAACCAAGGGCTGAAGCTGGTTGGTCCACGTGGACCAACCAGAAAAACCTTGGAAAAAAATGATTTGTTAATTCGTTTTAAAATAGAAAATGAATTAATTAAATCTTGGTTATAAAATAAAAAATGTTTAAAATTTTATAAATTATTTTATTATGATTTTTAATTATTTTTATGGGATGTATAATTACAATTTTACATTTATACCCCTATAGGTATCTATATCTATATATTGTATTCTTTTATTTTTAATTTGTGTATTTAATTTTATTATTTTTATTTAGTATTTTCTAAAATTATAAAATACTTTTATATACACAAATACATTTTTATTTTATTTTTCTGATTTATTTTGTATATTTAATAAAATATAAGAGTGTTTTATATAGGTGTGAGTATAGATATTATACTTTTATGATCTATACTTGTTGATTTTTATTTTGAGTTTTCTTTGTAGTTTTATTCTGATTTTAATGCACATAATTGTTATAAGTAATATTTATGAAATTATAAAAATATAAAAATATAAAAATAATGAATAAATAATAAATTGAATATTTTAATCTGTACACTTATACAATGTGGGTCCAAAACTCAACTTTTAAACCGTAGCTCCGCCAAATGCGAAACCACCGCCATTAAATAGCTTATTTTCTTCTATATACAATTAAAGGTGAGTATGCTGCATTTGGAGTTTTCGTTTATGAGATACAGGTCTGGGAAGTTGGCATTCTGGATTCTTATTCAGACTATAACTTTTTATCTGTACATTCTTTTTCGGTGAAATCAATTTTGTATTTTTCCTTGTAATATTATCTACACCTTTCATGTACAAAGTTTCTTTATTTGATGTATAAAAAGTGGAACCAAAAATAGGTCCCAAAATGAATAAAGAATGAATAGCATAAAAGGAATTTTATTGGTATTTTGGCCCTTATCTCCCCTACTTTATTCCCGGTCGACCTAGTCATCAAGATGCCTAGGTCTCGGGGTTTTGGGTCATAAAATATTTACAATATTTTATTCTTTTTCGTTTCTTTTCTTTATTCTATAATTTTGGCTTTAATTACAGTATTTTATACACTATTTAGATGCACATGCATGAATGCTAAGATGATGATTTTAATGCTATTTATAGGCATTTGCTAGGGTTTTTGATGCCAAAATGATAGAATAAAGATGATGAAATGTGGATTCATCAGCGACCTGTGCGCGACACGTGGCATAAGTAACGTATCATACGCCGTTGGATCGCGCCAAGACCCGGGTATTTTGCGTTTCTAACCCAGGCATTTTTGTATTTTAAATTTAATACTAAAACTTTCATATGCTTTTAAAATGTTTTGCAAACTTTGCATTTAAGTCCCTGTATGTTTGTTTAATTACGGATCTATCCCTGCTAGGTGCACGTGCGTACGCACGTGGGTTAGGCATTTTTGCAGGTACATCCCTGGCGTTTTGACTATTTCTTTTTGGTCCGCAAAGTTTATATCTCAGTTATATAAATCTGGTGATTTTACGCATAAGCTCCTGGATGTTTTACTATTTCCAAAAATACCCCTGCCAGTGTGGTTTTTCCTTATGTTTCTAGTATTTTATTTTATGCATTGCTAAAACCCAAAAATTCCCCAAAAAATAATTTAAGATCCAGGTTGCTTGCTCATTCACTCCATATTTTTATTTTCTATATTTATTGTATTTTAATATTTATTAAAAATAAAAAACATGCAATTTTGCTACTATTTGCTTATCTTAGTGTGTTTTAACTTCGGTCCAAAAATCACTAAAAAAACAAAAGAAAACTCCTAAAAATTACAAAACCCCTAAAATCTTTATAAAAATCTTAAAAATTCTAGAAAAATCTTAAAAATACAAACTCAGTTTCTGTAGTTTCCTTATTGTATTATCTTTAAAGTAAAATTAAGTTGAGGAATTTTGGACACTGTTTACTATTTTTAATCCTCATTTTAATTCCAGCCAGCAACATTGCTCACTGTTTACGAGTATTTTTGATATTTAAAAATACCAAAAATATTCTGAAAAATTCCCAAAAATCACAAAAATAGTAGAAAATATAAAAAGACCAAAATATTTATTTTTCTGATTTTTGAGCATTTTTACTTATTTTTATAAATACCTCATTCCCTCTTTTTCTTATATTGCCTATATAGTCTATTATTGAAAAAGAAAATGTAAAAGAATATAAAATATAAAAAGAAAATACAAAATCAGAAAATTTAAAATCAAAATACAAAAATAGAAAATTAAAAATAAAAAATTAAAAATTAAAACCCACAAAAACATTTGCATTTTGTAGACACATTGATCACATTCACATTTTGCACAAATTGCCTGATCTATCCTGTCTTGCTCCCTGTGTTCGAACTCTCTACATACTTACACCTATACATCTTGTTTGTAGAGTTAAAAATAAATTTGACTCCACATCTATTTTTCATTGATTGATTTATTATTGTGAGTTCATTGTTGATTAATTACGGTTTCTTGTGGGTCGCCACATCGACATAGTAGTCCCGCCTTGTGTGGACTATTTGGACCCGCGATAAATCGTGATTATCAATTAGGCCCAGAGACAATTATCTTATTAGCTCCCATGTCACCCCTAATGTTCCAAAAAGACGACTTCAGTTCATTAAAGATCTTCACGAATTACCCCGACACTTGAAATATTTAGACCATGTAAATATAACAAGGGTCATTAGTTCAACTTATATAAATAATTGGAGTAAGCTAATTCCTCAAGATAGTTTTCTTTACACTATATATACCCACTTACCATTGTTCGTATAAGGAAAATACAAGATATGAAAATCATATCGTGTTTTTATGCCACACAGTCATGTACATGGGTAACCATATACAAGTAAGTGGAAAAAATTGTTTTAACATACAATTCCTTATTGAAGCAAAAGTAATTTCTTTTTCTGCAGTCAAGAATTCTTGAGAATAAGGAGTATATCATTTGGGAAATTTCCCCCTAAAGCGTGGATATATTATTAAAAATATAATTTATAATTTACCCAAGAAGTATTGTTATTGCAATGGGACGTACACAAATGGACCCTTATACACATGGGCTTACAATCCTCCAACTCTATTAAGACATGTGGGCCTATATCTTCCACCAACATATGAAGAAGATTCATGAAGATGTGTATTTGGAAGAAGATTCTAGAAAAGAGAGAGGTGGCGAAAATATCTAGATATTTCTTCACCTCCCACCAAAATATATAGATATTTCTACTTAAAGGATAAGCATGGAAGAGGAGTCTAGATCTCTCTTCCTAAATATCTCCTCCCTCTTGGAGGCCTATAAATACCACCCAAGAGGTCATCATTTCATAAAACACAACAACAAGAAGAATTCCTCTATCAACACAAGAATCTCTCAAATGTCCTCCTTCCAAGTGTTATAAGTCCCTCTTCCTTTATTGTAAGCATTGTAAGTCCTCTCCTTCTAAAGTCTAAGACTTGTACGCAAGTTCAAGTTTTTTATGAAAAGAAGTTTTTGAGTTCTTATCTACCTTGTACATTGATCCATATCCTCTCCCTCTAATTTACTTCTTATATACCACCAATCTTCCGCTGCTCCAATATATATTTCAAAGAAGCTTGAGTGACTTCAATGTTCTGAAATATTTTCGGTATGCAATTGTTTTGGTAAATAATCATGCATAGAACATTTCTGATTGACATTTTACATTCATACAATGCATCATTACATTTATAAACAACCTTGTTTTATATACTTAAACACATTGTTTATATTTACCTTAAAATGGTTGATATTATCACATGTTGAATGTGGAATTTTTGTCATTTATATTTTAATTGGAACACTATTTTGAAAGAAATTTGGAAAATGTAAAGGTAAAATAATTAGGCATAGCAAATTGTTTATTATTGTTATCACTGCTTACTTTGTTGGATATAAATACCTCACTTGGATATCTTCAATTGCTCTTCTTTCATCAGAAGAAACGAGGACTAAATGTATGTTTTTAAATTCTTGCGAGTTTATTAGATACATGTAAAATACATGTTTGTAAAATACAATCTATGTAATTATGGAGTATGTTCACTAGACAAAATGGCATCATTTTGTCCTTACATCAGTAGTGAGGTACGAAATTAGATATTCAAAAAATTTTATACGCCTAACATAGATTTGATTTTTTTTCATAGAATGACATGTGCAAAATATGAACATATGAACAATTGCATTTCATGGAAGTGTTGTGATTTGGATGGAGATATATGTTTTAATTTGTTTAGTATTTCCTACATGTAGCTTTATTATGATTTCTGTTAATATTACACTGTCATTTGCAAAATAGAAAATTGCAAATAAAGCATATAAAGTATATCATTTTTCTTACAAATTATACTTTTGTATCTAGTGGTAGGACTCTAGTCGAGTTTAGTCATGCAGGTTTTGTCAAAACCACAAAGGAGAATACGATGTTCACCTGTCTCTAGCACGGTGGTGATGCAAGTCGAACGTCAGGGATAGAGACGTTGGCGTGCGATCCAAACATGCAAGTGCATCAGCTAGAGATGGATCTTGTCTATGTGGGCTGAGTTTGTTAGGGTTAGAGTGGAGATGTATTTGTGGGGAGGGTGGTGAATGGTATAGAACCTATTAAGTGACAAGGTAATCATGCCATGTGAAAAGTGAAAGGTTAAATGTGCCAAAACCAAAATAATAAAAAGAAACATGCATTAGTTGATGGAATAACATATTTATATCATGTATTTTTTTAAATAAAAATATCATTACTAGATGATGAAGAAGTATGCTATTAAAGACTGAACTTAATATCATGGATTACATTGATTGCAACTGTGGTTCATTAGTATTAAAGACTAAAACCAGACAACATTGGTTCCTTGGTACTCTTACAACACTGATCTCTGGATCTTAGAATTGGAGTTAGAGATTCATGCTCTGGTTCCAATTTGCTTCTGGTAGAATTAAACTGATTGCAAATTATATAATTGTGTTTTGTTGAGGAATTGTGCAGGAATCTCGTTGGAATTCAGTTGAGGTACAAGATGGAATATCAAGTTTGTGGATTTTGAATATGATATACAGTGTGCTGATGTCTCCCTTTCTGAAGAAATTTTCATAGTTGCAAACTGGGATCCTCGGGACAATATTGTTGCAATTTGCAAACTGGCCAGATCAAAGCCACATGTGCTAATACCATAGGGCTCAAATTTATTCGGCTCCAATTTACATAGAAGCCCACGGACAATATTGAATTACAAATGGATCCTTCTGCAACTGAGGAGCATTATGATCACCACATGATTAATTTTGGTGATTCCGCATAAAAATCTCTGACTGTTTGTTTATCTGATTGTTGCGCAGTTATATGTTGATTTTAGTTACTATTAGGTCCCCCTCCAGGGACTGATCTCAGACTTTGCGGTTGTTTTTCTTGTTGGTCCTCTAAGACTCTGCATTGGGAAATCCATTTCTTGCTTAAAAAGTGATCCTCTGAAAGTTATTTGGACAAACATTTGATTTGTTTTGATTTTTCTCAGTTGACCTACTTCTGAGTTGAATTTAGTTTAAGTTTGCCCAGAGACCTCTTCGTGTGGAGCAGAAGATCGTGCGACCCGCTAGATTAAAGACACTTGTTTAAAAATGTTTCTAGCTTTTCATAAAAAAGAATAAAGAGCAGACCGCTACTTTTATTTTAAAATTTTTTCAGAGTTTTAAATATAATAAATGAGAAAATATAAAGAGAAACAAAGGAAATATTTTGTATTTTTTTAATTTTGAGAAGGTGTCTTGAAGCACTTCTTGTTTTTTTATTTTTTGGGTATTATGAAAAGAAACTAAAGAAAACAAACATAAAATATAGCTAGAAAGGAGAAAATAGAGGGAAAATAAGAAATGTCTCTCAAATGTACTTAAGGGTTAAATATCAAGGACACTAGTATGCTTAGAATAGGCTTTTGTTGTTGTGGTCTTGAGTTTTACAAATTGTTATAAAAAATAGGAAAATTTCTTTGTTTTTTGGATCTATATTAAAAATACAAGAAATTTGAAAACTATCATATGGGAACCATGCATATAAACACTGTTGGTTTTAATCTAGTCATCTTTATTTTGGAAGATTTCTAGAATCTCAATAATTTAAACTAGCATTAAATCTTTTGGTTTGCTTGTTTCCACGACTAAAGAAATATAATCAGTCTCAGGCTGGAAACGGATATATCTGTTTGAGTTTGTGGGCCATGTACTTTCTTTCTAGGAGGAGCTAATTGATAATGTCTTGAAATGCATGTTTTCTTGTTTAAAAATCGATAGTAAAAATATCTTCATTGGCTATTTTTGTGACACCCCCTAGGATCTAGATATGCAACACTATACATTCTCAACATATGATCCTACAACCACAATACTAAGCAATACAATATATGCAAGAAACTAGTGCATAAGGAAAACACGCAACAATTTCCATCCATATCATCGATGTCCATACAAAAAATATACAATGCACTAGAAGTATAACTAATGATGTACCCGAGGGTAATATTTGATGACTTTAAATATATTCCTTATTACCACAAACTAATTAATTTAAAAACATATGAATAAAATGAAGAACATAAGGTCTCTAGAAATTTCATCAGCGATTCAAAATAACCATAACATACATTGGAAATAATTTTTGAAAAAAAGAATGTTGAGCAACAATTACTGAGACTGTGAGTTGAGTACCATGTGGAAAAAAGAACGTTGATCTCCTCTCTTATTCCTAGTAGATGGTGGATGGCGGATGATCGACGGTGAAGAGGGGGTTTTGTTGGGGAGTTGTTAGGGCTCACGGTGAGTGGAGCACCATGTGACGTGGGGTGTGTACGAGAAAGGTGGAGGGACCGTTGAGAAAGGAAGGCGGAGGTTCAGGCTGCATTGTCGTGGTAGGCAGAGGTAGTTTCACATATGGGGGAGATGGCGAGGGTGAGGTGGTCGAAGGGAGGGTGATCAATCTGAGGTGGGAGACGAAGTCTCCACCGTCCGACTCTCCCCTTGATCGAAGGGACAAGATGATGCCACGAGGCAGCTCCATAAGCTACCACGTGGCGGGGAAAATTATAAAGAAAATAAAGAAAAACAAAAATAAAAATAAAAATAAAATAAAGAGGGTAAAAAGGCGGCTCCAGGAACTGTCGTGTATCGCTCCTAGAAAATCCAAATAAAAATAAAAGGAAAATATAAATAAAATAGAAACATTGTCAAATAAAAAATTGGTCCTCATGAAAGTCGTTAGTCTCGATGAGATCTACAATTTTTGCAAGAAATCATTTGTACAAAATATGTTTCTTGTGTACTTTATAGATATAAAATACCTATATTTTTCTATTTTGCATTTTTTTAATTTCTAAATATGATAAAAATCAAAATAAAATCAAATAAATTATAAAATAAATAATTCCAGCTTAATATAAAATTTTCCATATTATAATAATTTAAAAAATAAAGAAATAAAATAAAAGGGACATGTATACAAACTATATATACAACATAGAGTGATTTATTTTCTTTGATTTTACTTCAATTTTTATCTATTTTTTTGCAAAATTTATTAAAATATAAATCAAATAAAATAAATGAAAAGAAATAAATAAAAAATTCTTATAAATAAAATATTAGGATCAAAGCAGTCAATATTTACTATATACGACGAGGTCTCAAGATCCAAGTTTCACATATGAACTTGATTCTTTGGAATTAGTCTTGTTTTGTAGATAATTGAATGTGTATTAATTCAAATCTAAGTAGGGTGGATAGGACACTTTATGAGAGAGATATCCACATTTACGGCTTTTTGTCTCCAAAGTAGGGTTTGGATTTTATTGAGCAAGTATATACATTAATACTTTTTGGTATTTTCCTTGATTAATGCTAGTAATATTTACACATTAAAGTTTATTTTACTTTATTTGGAGTTAGAGAATAAATAATAAAAAATAGTAGAAATTATGATAATATACATGTGACAATGTACAAGATTTTTGTCTTCTTTTTAAATGTGATTGTGCATGCTAAAATATGAATATTAATTACATATGCATGAATGATAAAAATACAATTTAAATGAATAAATGCAGCTAATTACTTGGGAACAAAATTCTATTTTCAACTTTTGGAGTGATCATTGATGAATCTCTATTTCATCATCTTTATTCTATTATTTTGGCCTTAAAAAAAGCTAGTAAATGCGTGTAAATATGCGTAATTCATGCATTTTGCCATTCATGCATCATTGTGTAAATAGTGTATAAAATACAGTTTTTAAAACCAAAATTATGGAATAAAGAAAAGAAAATAAAAAAGAATAAAATATTTTAAATATATATCTAAAACCTCGAGACCTAGGCATCTCGATGACTAGGTCGATAACGGATAAAGTAGGGGGAGATAAATGCCAAAAAATAAAAATCCCTTTTATTTTATTTATTTTATTTATTTATTATTCATTTTGGGACCTATTTTTAGTTCCACTATTTGTACTTCAAATAAAAAACTTTAAACATAAAAGTTGTAGATAATTAAATGTAGAAAAATAAAAAAATATTTCATACAAAAATAAAATAAAGAAAGAAAGATGTACTCAGAATAAGTTTCCAAAATCCTAACATCCCAAACCAATATCTCTCAAATAAAAACTAAAAATATATCAAAATCATCTTTAGTTATATATAACTTTTAATAAGCTATTTAATTAAGGTGGTTTCATATTTTTTGGAATTATGGTTTGAAGGTTTGGTTTTAACCCCTATTGTATACTTGTACCTATTAAAATATTCATTTTATTCATTATTCATTATTTTTATATTTTTATATTTTTGTAATTTTGTAAATATTATTTATAATATATATGTATATTAAAACAGAAATAAAAACATAAATAAAATACTAAAATAAAATATTTAAAGAAAACACATAGGTAAAATGCATGTACTTTTACCTATATAGATAACACAACTATTTATTTAATTGTATATATCATATCAGAAAAAATAAAATAAAAATATATTTAAGTGCACAAAGTTAAGTTATAAATTTATAAAATAATAAACTAAGTTAATAAAATTAAAAATACAAAATAAAAATAAAAGATTAAAATATATAGATAAATATACCTATATAGCCCCAAAAAGGTAACTTGTAATTTTAAACCTCAAAAAAATAAATACAAATCATCATAAAAATCTTCAGAATATAATAAATATTTTTCATTTTATAATATAAACTTAATAAAATCATTTATTATTTTTAATTGAATTTACAATTATTTTATTGAATTTTTATCTTTTTGCTGATGACGTGGCCCAATCAGACCACGCCATCCGTTGACCGGGGATCAACTCCATTACCCAAGGTCTACTCTTGTCAAAACTGATTTTTTTGCCATCTTCTTGATTTTTTTTACGGTCGCGTCTTACATCCTTTCGTGTCGCGTTCTTCACAACCTTTTCTCCTCGATGAACCCCCTTACACGCCCTAGTGTCTTCTTGGGTCGAGCATCGCAGATTCGCTCGGTCTTCATTGATTCTTGGAGTCGCTCGTCAACGTGTATAAAAATACCTCCCATCTTCCTTTTAAAGTTGGATCCCTCTTCTACCTGCAAACCCTAGATCCGAGCGTCGAAGGTTGTTCCTGGTGACAGAAGGAACGTGTCTGTTCGTTGGCAAGGTGCCTTGGGGTATTGAATCAAGCCGATCCAACTTACCAGAGCGCCTCTTCAAAGCTTGCTCTCGACGTGTTCCAGTGAGCTTCCTCCTCTCGTTCTATGTTCTTTTGATTCGCTATTGTAATAGTAGTTAGAATCCTTAAGTTGTTGCTTCTGATTTCACTTCTCATCGCGCGAATCTCAAAATCTTTATCTGGTTCTGATAACCCCCGAAGCCCTTCGCCTTACCAATAACCCTCTCCTCCTTCCTCTTCGCCCCAGCATCATGGTCCACCCAACACTCCTCCAGATCATCCCCAGGTCTCCGCGCGACCCACTCCGCTCCGTTTCATCACCAAACGAGCTCCCAGAACCTTTCGCGTCTTTTTGTTCTTAACGTTTTCAAGTCTGGACGCTCGAGATCCCTTGAGGAGTCGATTTTTAAAAGCTTTGCAGGTACCTGGAGCTCAAGATATTCCTCGACCTCGCGGTGGCGCACCGGTGCTCCTCCTATCATTTTGGCATCGTCGTGCAGTCGAGGATCCTTCCAGGGTTCTTTGGGCTCCGTTGAGGCAGCTCAGGTGGCTGGATCTGCTCCCCATCGTCGTTTGAAGTTTGCCAGTGGTTGGGTTCTTCCTTGTTCATCTAGGGAGGTCCACAACTATTGTATTAGCTTCGACCCCCAGTTCATCCAGCAGCCGTCAGATCCCAAGCCTTTCAGTCGTTTGATCGCCCTGGATCATATAATCCCAGCCCTTGAAGCCGAACTGTCATCGCCGCTCCTCGTGCTGACACGTGGATAAGCGAAGGAAGCAGTGTCATCTGATGGCTCGTTGACTGGGTATTTTGCATATTACCCCCCGGTCATTTCTGTATTTAAATACTAGTTTGTAGATTTTCATCTATCGTTTAAAACTTTTGTAATATTTGTGAAAACATCCATGGACTTTAAGTATTTGCACGTTGGTCCTCGCCACGTCACCTCACGTGACTGGTACACGTGAGGTGAGGGGTGACATTTTACAAGAATGTTGTGGCTTCTTTGGTTATTTACGTTCAGTCCAGAAGCTTTTATAATTAATTATATATTTCTATGAAATTTACAGTTTGGCCCCTGATATTTTTGTTATTTGCATTTAAGCCCTTCCCAGTAGTGTAGTTTCTCTCTGTGGTATCTATTTATTTCACACATCTTTTTAACTCTAAAAAATCCAAAAAAATGGCATTGTGTTTCTGTTGCATTGCTCTTTCACGCCATATTTTTTATTTTGTATTTTGAAGCTATTTATTATTTATAAAAAATCAAAAACATCACTTTTTCCCTGTTTGCAAAAGAGAATACATAAAAAAGTATAAAACCTTTTTGAAAAAATTCAAAAAAATATATTTCATATTTATTTAAGTATTTTGCAACTTCAGACAAAAAAACACTAAAAATTTATAAAAGAAAATTTCATAAATGTTGAAAACCCCCTAAAAATATAAAAATTCTTAAAACCCATAAAATTATATTTTATGTTATGTATTTTTCTCTTTATTATTATATTTATTTTAAAGTTAATTTTGAGAATTTTTTACACTGTTTACTATTTTTCATCTCCATTTTAATTTCGGGTATTTATTTTATTCCCTATTTTGAGTTTTTTTACTTTAAAAATTATATAAAATTAACAAAATTACGAAAAAATCACAAAAGTGGTAAAACATTATCAAAAATCCAAAAATATATTGTTTATTGTATTTTGACTATTTTTACCTACTTTTTTATCTCTCTCTTACCTATATTGCATATATACTCTACATAGTCTTATATTTCTATTTAGAAGAAAAAGAAAATATAAAAAAATATTAAGTAGAAAAATAAAATACAAAATAAGAAAATTAAAATCAAAATATAAAATATATAAAATCAAAAATAACAAAAAATATAAATTAAAAACCCACACAAATTGCAACTTGGCTACGTGTTTGAGAGATAAAGTGTGCGTTGATTTCTTATCGTGCCTGCTCTTTTCCCTTGCTTCCCGTGTTCGACCCCTACTTGTTTGCCACTAAACATTCTTCGTAGGGTATAATAAATTTTAACTCTTGCTCGGATTTCTTAATTACTTGTGTGGGTTAATTGTAGAACAATGAAAGGATTCGAGTAGTTGTCTTAGCAACAGTGAGCTTGAATTGTAAGGCCATTAGTTAGTGACTCCCATCTTATCATTTTTCAATCATCACCTTCTAATCCTCGTCGATGATGTTCTATCCTTCCATGTTTTGATACCCTCCGATCACGCACGATGTCCGAGTTTGGAGTTGATCTTCTACAATCAGTAGTTCCCGTCATTCATATTTCATGTTTGCATTTGGATCGAAGAATAGAATCCTCAAGTCTTTGATTTTAACTTGCAAAATGATGAAGGTGTAACAACATCACCATGGTCAAGAAGAATCATCGTCATCAGTCATCTTCACATCTGTAGCATCGACTCACCTCCGAACATCTTAGCACTTGGAGATCAAAGCCATAGACCTCCATAGAGAAACACATAAAAGTACTTTTTTAGTTGATTCATATGATTTGTTCTAAGTTTTTGTTTGTCTGTTGCAGGTCGATTCATCGTGAGCATCATCGGCATCTGACAACGAGTCCGCATTGAAATACTTTCGACCGGAGAATAGTTGCAATCTGCATCACGACGAGCACCACAAATCTGCAACCACAATGAAGCAATGCCATCTTCAGACCAGAGACTCTAGTAGCAAGTGCCTTCGACTATCGAGAACCACCCCACCCTTGAGGACATCCACTTGTAGCGTGAGCATCAAATATCAAATCACCTAAAATCTGGGTTGTCGTGATTTAATAACATCTACAGATCGAGAAAATCATCTGCTGCTTGGAGCAAATCGCTATTTGGGGAAGAACAAACCTCTGATTCTGGATTGAAGCAGAGCTGCCGATCAGCTTCTATCTGACGCTCATCATCACGCCGCACGTCAGCATGCCTCGAAATCCACCTCCCCACCACTCTATTATCTCACATGCACTCCATGTGAGGTCGACTAATCTTTTTTGGGAAATTTGCGGATAAGCCTCTACATTTTGTAAAAGTAACAAACATGTCCCTAACATATGAGATCACGTACACACACATGATATTTGGTGGTTTTGCAGTTTTCACCCTATGATTTTCTTATATTTGCACAATAAAAAGTTCTAGAAAATATAGTCCCTGAAAATAGAATAAAAAATTAAAAAAATAAAATTTATAAAAAATCTCTTAAAAATAAATAAAAATTAGGAAACTCTACACCTTAATTCACTATACTATTTCACCCTGTCTCTGTAGTTTACCTCCCTAAGTTTGGCACTCACCTACTTATTGATATAACCATTAGTTTAGGAGTATAACTAAACAAACAAATCTTTTTCTAGTAGTATCGCCTGATGATACTGCGACACTGGTCTATCCTTTTAGAGCAGCAGGTTGTTCGATCTTTCAAGGAGTGAAAGAGGAGTGTATGTGTATGCTTTGCTAGTGGTCTGTGAGCGATTGTATCAATCATTTGCTCGAATACCTTTCAGACGATATCCACTCCCTTGAATGTACAACTGCTTCCACATACAACACTTACTAACCACTACATCTCAGGGGTGAGACCACTGAATAAAGCCTGAACCAGAATGATGTTCTCCATACCATGACAACGATATTTATGAATCATCTCCTTGAACATCTACTAGGTATCACAAAATGGTTCCTTCGACAACTGGATGAAGCTCTTGATGTGAGTCCTCATCTAATTAGTTCTACTTAATGGATATAACTTCTTTAAGAATAAATTCTGGAACTGATTGTAGGTAGTTACAACTGCCCCCGTATTCTTGAGCGAATAATCCATCTTATCTCCCAAGGCAAAAGAAAGGGATTTGAGCCTAATATTGTCTTGGCTAAACTCTGGATGCCTAAGGTTACCGTAGACTAACTCAAAGTCCCCAAGGAATGCATAAGGTTCTTCGGTGGCATTCACATTATACTTCGGCAACAAAGTCGAGAAATGATGCTTCAACTCGTATTCCACGTCTGATGTCAGTGGACTCAACCAATTAAGATGATGATAATGTCCATGGTTATAAATCGTGTCATCAGTGCGTCGATTCCCACATTAAGATGACCCATATGAGCTCTGACTAGAGCATTCTTTTGTTTTGCGATGGCCAGCCTAGCTAGAATCTGCTATAAAGGGTCATCACGATCCTCATCCTCTGGATGCTTCTTAGGAGGCATAGTGTATGAATTTTCTAAATCACCTTAATCGTAAAATGGGTTTAGATTAGAAGAAATTGACATCTAATCGAGCTCAAGAGGCGAAGGTCATCCTCTGTGAGAATGGAAGAGAGAAATGGATCGGTCGATGTGTGACCATTCCCTAAAGATATGAACTTGGTCTCAATAAGTGGGTCATCGTGAGTCCAAGGAGGTCCAGGAAGTGAGATATCTTGGACCTTAGAAGACATAATATTTGGGGAGTTCAAGGAAAGGTCCACAAAGTGTGAACAAATTTCTCCCCAACTATTCATCTTTGATTACAAAAGGATGCGTATTAGAACACAAATTGAATCAAGAAGATGAAAGTCCTACGTGAAGGCACTTGAATTGTGCGGAATCAAACTTACACAAAACAAAGGCAATACAAATCCATTCAATTCACCAAATTCACACGTGAAGCCCATAAGAGTTCGGCTGAATTATCTTGTTAATTTATTTGTGATAGAACAATCATTTAGTGCGTTACTTACAGTGAGCCACCTGACGTCCAACAGTGCTCCTACTAGCTCTCAAGTATAAGGATGATCTTCTAAAGTTGTTGGGTTCAATGTCACGCCCTTATACATACTAGTAGGATTACCCAACCAAAATATCTTTCTATGTTAGAGGCAAGCACTTGTCGCTCCTAAATCCCCAAGAGTTGGAAATGAAGACTTAGGGTGCAAGTCTAGTGATTTTGGTTCTTTTCGTTATGGATGTGTACTCACCTACTCTATCAGGATTTTAGTACATGTGAGCAACGAGGGCATTACTCTCACGTATTCAACTTGCTTAACAGTCCCATTTTTTTGCTTTGGTTATCACATGATAATTAATGTAAGCTCATAAAAGAAATTGCCCAATGTTCATTTCCTTTTCTTTTTTGATCCTATGTTATAAACTCAAATGAAAGGAATTGAGAAAACCGAATGCAAGCGAAAATCAACGATGAATGCTCAAGTAACAAAAATACTTACAATGATTCCCAACACTCTTCAATTGTTATGCACGATTGAATTGAAAGACTACACTAGATGCATGCAGGTCGATAAAACCACATGTAAATCATGAGTTCTATTAACGATAAAGAATACGAGTGGAAGTTGGAGCTAGTTGAACTATCTAAAGTATGCTTATCAAGTGAATGTTTTCGAGAGACGTGACCTAGAATTACAAGGGCACAATCAAATATGACCTAACGTGAGCTCTAAGAGTCGTGTGGCTATCCTTAATTTTCAGTCACTTTAGTCGAGCCACACTCTTGGTAAAGAGGAAAACATGTCATGGCACACCATAAAATAAGAGTTATAGAGTCTCTTATTTTACACACATGAGATCTCAATCGAGAGCCATTAGAAATGACATAATTAGGTACAAACTAAGTTACAAGAATAACAATACACAAAAATTAAACTAAACTACAAAAGTTAGATTTCTATCTTCTTTACCTAAGCTAGCTGATATGGACTCCTCTTAGCTGGAGCTCCATGCTCCTTGCCTCTACGCCACCTCAAACTAGCTCAGTTGTGTGGGTCCTGCCACAACAATAAAATGATTAGAAATAGTCAAAGGGATATCTAGCTAAAACAAACAGACAACAAGTTAGCGTAACCTGAAAGTCAACACAACATGGATTTGACCTAAAAATGGACTAAAACACTTAAACCGGATATTTAACCTTAAATAAATACCCTAATAATGTTGTGTCCCTGACAAAGGTGCCATATGATCAATCGTTATTTGGATAAATTAATAATGTCTCGTTGTAATATGAACCAATAACAATTATGAATTTCAAAACCCAACTCAATCCAATCGATTCAGAATAGATAATGTCTTATGGGGCATGGATTCTATATGGAGGTCCAAATAGACCATGCCAAACTCTAGATGGGCTTTGTTGAACCAGCCGAGGTTCCACATTCCCCCTTCTCAAGGCCTCGATCGAACCAACTAATGAGCCGTAGTTTGTAGCCCATTCTATGCCAATATTTGTATCATACTAGATTAGATTGGCCCATAAAATCAACTTTGATTTTTTCTATTCTTTTTCTCTAATGCATACCGGACCAAGTGGACTTTATTCTTTTTCTCTAATGCATTTGCCACATGTGTTTAATTGAAATATAAATTGTTAAATATAACAATATAAACAGCTAAAGTACCTCGTATAAAATATACTAGTAGGAACTCGTGCCTTGCACGGGTAAATCTAGTGTCCACTAGGGTGAAATATTAATTGACATGCACGTGCAAAGTTTAAGAAAAAGTTCATTAGATTGGAGCACTGTAGTGATAGTATATATATTTGTCACAGTGTATGTAAGTGTTTCAGAAAATTTATAGGTACATGTACTAATGAGAGGGTTATGTATGTAAATTACTTAATCACTTTTATTTAGAGCAAACTACATGGAAATCTACCTAAAGATCATACATATAATCTCTGCAAAATATGAAGGAACAAATGTTAGCTCTCCTGGCAAGATTTCTACCCATTTCCATTCATTTTTAATTTTCTATTAAATCGATTTTTAAAAATTTTATGTAACTTATAAATTTTGGAAAGCAATCTTAATTGTAATATGTTTTTACATGATAATTAAGTCCATATGAATGTTTATTTATTTTATTTTATATTTTTGATTATTATACAACCATACACTTTCCATCTATTTAAAAAATATCTTCATTTGATTTATGTTAGATCATTAAATACATCTTTTTAATGAATTGTATAAGTCTAATCAATAGACTGTTATTTTCATTGTAGGCTAGTAGTTATTATGTTTTTTTTTTCAAGTAAATACAAATGTAAAAAAATAACTATAGAGTTTAAGAAAACTTAATGATATATAAAATAATTTGGAACACAGATCCTAATATAAATCTCATAATCTTGATAGAAATTAACATCTACTCTTCACATAATACACAACCTCATATTGTTTCCAATGTGTGAAAAATATATTAAAAAGAGATGATGAACATGATCATGATAGAGAGAGCTATTTATTTTAAAATGCATACATGATTTAATGACTAACGATTGTGTTATGTATATCGCTATATAGTGAGAATTATGCTAGTAATTTGTTCTATGAGACTTTGGCACTATCTCGCTTAGTAAGAACTCTGCATTGGAAAGGAAAAGTTGGCCGTTAACCTTCGTGGTTTTGTCGTACTTTCCTGCGAAGAGCTCTATAATCCTTTTTAATGTCATATCAAAGAGAACTTGTCTTTGTTCATTGGGTGCTAACATTGAAGGACATGGGTTCGAAACCTGTGTCAACGCAAATTATTTTGTTTCACATAGACACGGTTTGAAACTTATAAGAACACATATTTTATCTTCCAATTGTTAGTAAATCCTATTATTTTTAGATTTGGGATATTGAGTCAGCTAAGAGAGGGTAGGGATGATCTAAGAAGTGTTGGAAGGAAACTATCCGAAATGATCTTAATTATTTGGATCTAAGTTCGAGAATGATCCAAAATATATCTACATAGAGGCAAAGAATACATGTAACCAACCCTACTTAATTTGAGTAAAGGGTTTAATTGTTGTTGTATCAAAGTGAACTCTTTTTTCTTTTTGTTATTTAATTTTTCTTAATTCTTGACCTCTTTCACAGAGACATTATGATCTTACTAAAGATTTCTTAGATGATTTATAAAAATACCATTTGATTTAAAATTTATTCAAAAATTATTGAGAGAGAAATACGCAAATTTATTGATGACATGCACAAAGCAACTGTTAAAAAGATACAGTAAAGAAAAAAAACATTGATTCATTGTTGTTAATGTTAAATTTAAAACTATACATGCCACCACCATGAAACAAAGGAAAACCTCTGTGTTTATCCTGCATAAGAAAAATTATTATTTACTTTCTTGTGTTCTTATCTCTTTTTTGTTAATTTTGCTTCTCCTGCAGATATCCATTCTCTTTTTTTAAAGTATATATGTTAATAAAAACAAAATTATGCCACCCGAATAGAATTCATAAATAATCTCTGCATTCACCTTGGCAAAGGAGATGTGATTAGTGGCATTGAAAGTCATTTGATTGATTTCTTTAAAGAGTTTTCTTATTTTCCTAATAATATGTTTAGAGTACAGCTTTGTCTCTGAGCAAATAGTTCACTATGCAAGTTGTGCAAGGCAAAGTCGAAAGGGTTCTTCCAGCACCTTTCATCTAGGATTATCTAATCGAGATTTATCAAAAGAAAGCTGACTCTACTCTCGAGATATGCGAGATTCACATAATTTCTTTCTTGTAATTCTCGAAGAAAATACCTTCTACCCATGCAAAGCACGGGCTCCTACTTGATCGTTTTTTCTCTTTAAGCCACATGATTGCACAACATTTAGTGCAACTATAATTTGTCCAACCAAAATTCTATCTTTCAGTAAATTTCCCTAGGAATGATTTAAACGATGAAATGAGAAGGTCCTTCAGACATGTGATTGGATAAGAAGAGGTAGCAATATACTTTCGATGGCAGTACCCTCAGACGTACTCTTATTTTGAGATATGGATGGTTCATCTACAGTAGAAGGTTGCACCAGAATAGCTACAAATCCAAAGTGAAAATTAACTCCAATTGTGAACACAACTGAAAGGTCTAGGCAAATGTGCAAAAGTAAGGACCAATAGATATGCGGTTATGGTGGTTGCTTCAGTTGCTAAACTGAATGTAAGGCCTTAAAAAGTTCAAAATGTTATTGTTAAGAATAGTCATAAAATGCAAACGAATGTGAAAACCTAATGGTCTACCTGTTCCAAACGATGAAAAGAGAAGGTCCTTCAGACATGTGATTGGATAAGAAGAGGTAGCAATATACTTTCGGTAGCAGTACCCTCAGATGTACTCTTATTTTGAGATATGGATGGTTCATCCGCAGTAGAAGGTTGAACCAGAATAGCTACAAATCTAAAGTGAAAATTAACTCCAATTGTGAACACAACTGAAAGGTCTAGGCAAATGTGCAAAAGTAATGACCAATAGATATGTGGTTATGGTGGTTGCTTCAGTTGCTAAACTGAATGTAAAGCCTTAAAAAGTTTAAAATTTTATTGTTAAGAACAGTCATAAAATGCAAATGAATGTGCAAACCTAATGGTCTACCTGTTCTAGTGGCAGGTATGATAAGTTGATGAGACATCATAAAGTTGAAGGCTTACAAAACCTTATGGGATTTTTTTCTAGCAGATCTCTCCCATTAAATATATATTAATGGAATGGATGGATTAAAAAACAGACTTGTTATATATATGCAATAGTAGGAACATAATAAGCATAAATGCTTATATACGCGAAGCTTGAATAGTATTACATGAGCTATGATTATGTTAGTACATGTGGAGGACGTGAATTCGTCGTTATTATTTATGACATATCTTCCTCTTGTGAAAGAAAAGGTAACATTGGTAAGACCAACTAAGTGATGGTAGTCAGCAAACATATAGATGATTTTTTATTGAAGAAAAACCTTTTCTCAAGTGCAACCTCATTCTTTCAACATGTCGATGGCCTATAAGTGGAGGGAAGATTATTGTGTATACAACAATGAATAAGATGTTATTTGAAGCATCAAAATAATGTCTAAAATAGAATTATAAGTTGCGAATTTAGTAAGATGTTTAACATATAAAATAGGTAGCAGGAGTTGAAATTAAACATGTTTAAAAATTTGGGCTTTAAATTTTGGATAGAAGAACCTATTATTTTGGAAATGTATGTAGTCCAATATGAATGATAAATAACTATCTATTTGGAGGAGAATATTCTTTTACATTCCGATCTATTTTTAAATGTGTATATATTTTTACTAACATGATAACAGTGACCAAATAAATTAATGATTAAATGAAACTATGATGAAATCTATATTATCGTCATTTAGATTTATTTCAAGTAGTAATTTTCACATTTTCCAAAATAAGGAAGAATGAAAGTTCAATGACGGTAAAGTTCTAGCGTATCATCATATCGCACATTCTCAGAGTGATCATCCTCGATGCCGGTAGTGGGGATGGAGCTATACATGTCGGCTTGAGAATCTAGTGGAAACAAATTAGATAGGAGCACACCTACAAAACATTTAATTGATTTAGTGAAGTACGCTCTTGTATTTGAATAAAAATGCAAAGCTTGAATAAACATACGCATGTGAATATAGTAAATCATAGATATAAATTCATGAATTTATTTTGTTAGTAAACATAATGACGATAAAAAATTATATTCATAATGAATATTTTAGTTCCAAAAACATAATTATGAAGAATTCATAAAATAGATGTAATCAATGTATCTCATCTTGACTCTTATGTGAATATCCACACTAGAATGCCGTGCTTCACAGATGTTTAATACATTCAGTTGCTTATAGATACTTCCATTAGTTCACTGTATTTTTGTTACAAACAGACGTTTACATTTCTATAATGCCATATATGCATATTGCTTATAAATATTCACATCACCTCAATATATTCACGTCACTTACAAGTAATCACATCAGATCAAAATATGCCATCTCAACCAATCGAATATAGAAAGTTCCTTACTGTATTCACATCAGTTCTATATATTCATGTCATTCATAGACATTCACATATTCATAATTAACCGACAAGAAATCAACTATTTTAACATTTGCATCTCTGTACTTTTAGATGACAGGTATCTTAGCAAATAAGGTATCCTCACAATTAACTGACAGGAAATCAACTATTTTAACATTTGCATCCCTGTAGTATTAGATGACAGGCATCTTAGAAATATTTCAAGTTAATTTCTTAACTATAAAAGACAATAACTTATAAACTCGTCATATCTTCATCAAATTATAATGCACAATCTAAGATATATAGTTTTATATGACATTTATCTTACAAATATTTCAAGTTATTTTTTTAACTGTAAAAGACAATAACTTATACACTCATCATATCTTCACCAAATCACAATGCACAATCTAAGAGATATGCCACCTAAAAATACATGATACTGCACTTTAACATGCATTAAGATGCATTAATGTGATGATTATATAAATCAAAGTAGTATAAATAATAGATTTATACACTATGGAGGTTATAAAAACTGATAAATTATAACTTGATACAACCCACTACCAAGTCATATCATACATTAATTTATACGCTTGTAAAAATAATGAAGTTATAATCAACAAATTTAGCCATCTACAACACCATATTATACATTAATTTATACATCCGTAATATCTTACAATACATTGTATATAATTCGGTGAAAATGTATCATAAAATATTGTAATAACTTGTTATATAAAACACATGGTTTGATATTGAATTGAATAGGTTGTAAGCATTCGGTTACATTCTATTCAATATAATTTATAGTACAACTATATAATAACTTATACACTCGTGAATAAGTTATTATACAATTATACAATATCAAACATGTAGTTATAACATCAATTTCTAAGTCTTAATTTAGTACCATCAGTGTAATATAATTATATTGCATGCAGATGTTCACATTTTCGTAAGATAATGTATGCATGTTGCTTTTAGATTACATCAATGCACATCAATACAAATATATTAATACTAATATATATACAAATACGTAAAAGACTCTTAAAAATACTAAGAAACAATAACCACATGGAAAAAGAGAAGGCACGACACATCTGGTATTGCATGCAGATCCAACAGCAAAAAAGCCTTTATCTATCAATATGCTTAAGCGTGCATTACATACACATCAATAGATAAAAAAAGTGACAGTACATCTGTTTTTGCCTGCAGATCCAGCATCAAAAAAATTTATCTATCAATATTCTTAAGCATACATTACATATCAATAGATAAATGCAAGGCACATGGAAGAGAGACTAAGGGAAAAAATCTTCGAAGAGTAATGGAAGGAGGAAATCCACAAACCAACAATCATCAGGAGAGAACCATTAGCAATGAAATGTTGGATACATGTGGCAGAGTGCCTTTAGAGGCATCGGACTCGGGATGACAATCGAAGAGCTCTTCTGTACGGCTGCTTCCAGACATGGTGGACACAATGGAAGGAAGCACAATGCAGAATAGCCAGTGCGATGAAGGAGGAAAAAGGATGACGGAGAATCTAAGTGGAGCCGAAAGCGAGAAGTTGAAAGGAGTATTTATAAAAATATACGGAGGATCCTCCACGAGGAGTACCACATGGCAACACGTGGTCCATATCAGGTCTTGCCAAGAAGAAAGCTCCATAAAACATGTGGATGCTACATACGATAGCAGTGAGAAACAACAAAGCTCAAAGGCATAAAATGGGAAATTTGACGACAACAAAGGGAGAAAGATATATTACATTTGGTGTAATGAGAAGCAGAGAGAGGTAAACTGGGAATTTTTTACCCAAAAACTAATAGGTGGAGGGGCAAACCCCTCTTTAATATATGATAATGAATATGTTGTTTGAATTTTTGAAATGCATGTTGGTTTTCGTCAAAACAAGCCAAAATACATGGTAGATGTCTATGACATGCCCACTTATTAGCTATGCAAACAATGACTCGTATACGACTTGATGTAATAGCATGGATCCTCAGTGACCAGCGGAAATATAATAAATGCCACGTCAGATCCGATGTTACTCAAAACATCAATGATATCATAAATACATATATGAACCGTTTTAATATTTCTTAATCCACAAAAAGATGTATCTTTACTACATAACCAAGATCCTTTATTCCAGCGGGCACAATGGCAAGTCTCGAACTGCCACTAAATTTGTCCTCGCATTTACCTGCAATAAAAATACAAGAATATATGGTATGAGCCTAACGCTCAGTATGTGTCAAGACAAGGTCAAACCAGCTAGCAAAAAATCAAGCCTTCATTAGTCTAGCTTAAACACTTCACTCATGACATAATAATCACAACACAAGAACATACTATTTATCTTCTTTTTCATATGATTAATATTCACCTAAATTATCCATGACTACCATTAGTAACAATTGCAATTAATCAAAGAAAGGAAGTTCATGATTTTTTATGCCCATTTTCATGTAAATGTATCATAGGACAAAATACAAATCTTATGTTAATAAATGTTTTACATAAATATGCCTTCATTAGCAAGACTCACAATTATACCCGTATCTCATAATTATGAAAATGCAATTCAGAATCGGCAAATAACTTACTCATAATTATTATCATAAATAAGGGTATTCACATAACATAACATACAATATTTCACGTATACCCTCACATATGTGGGATTTCATATTCACATATTCACATATGCAATATATTTACTTTAGTTTTCACATATACACTTAGCTTTCACGTAATTGCACATATACACCTAACATTTCACATAATTGCACATATACACTTAACATTTGGCATAAATGCACATATACACTTAGATTTTAAATAAGCACGTGGCTTCCTCGTAAGCACTTAATTTATTTGTTATATTAATTTGTCTCATTTCATAAGTTGTTACGCAACTTTGATGGCTTTTACCGCCGGCACAAGCGGTCACTCGATCGCTACATGGAATGTGATGACATCAGCGCTGAGTCAATGGTGGACTTTCCACAAGGTTCCACTGAACCCGACACCCTTGGAAGGTGTTGCCCTTTAGGCCATCGATAAACGAACTCTAGAGATGACCCCAGAAGGTGAAGCCCAACAAGTTGTCATGGCCAATTTTCATCGATAAAGGACTGGGGACCTAAGCCCGGGACATTACAAATAGTATCAGAGCCAATTTCCCTTTGATAGTTGAAAGGGCTACCCGAAAGGTGGAGCCATCCCTACAAAGAGATAGGAGGAAATGGCTACCCAGAGCGTGCAACCGCCACTGTCATTGGAAATAAGTGATGGAAGATGTCGCAACGAGGATGTTGCGGATATAAGTGGAAGAGATAGTAACACCCATACGCTCAAAGATAGTCCCACATCTAAAACTCACAAAAGTGTGGGAGCGAGTTATATGTGGTGAGGATTACAACTTGACAACTGAAACTTAAACATTTTTGGGTGGTTGTCGACGGGTCTAATTGAATACGAACTCAATAAATTGTTCGGATCAGTTCTCCTCGATAACGGGTCGGGGACTTAAGCTCGGGATGCTACACTTGGTAGGTTAAATGAAACTCAACCTCCAACATCATAATTGAGAAAGCAACTATAAAGGAGTAAATTACAAAAAAGAACATATACCAATTTCCAATCAAAGATCTTATTTTTCAAGTGTAACAAAGAGGGGTCTGAACTTTTGAATTTATGATTTAACTACGACATAAGGCATCATGTCCATCTTTATTATATTTGAAATATGATGTCTCAAAGTGTGAATCGACACATAGTTGAGATTTGTTTTTGTAATTTACCCTTTTAAAAAAGTAAACTCCACTCCGTTTGTCAATTGTCACTCCACAAAGGATTCGCCAAACTCCGCGCGCCATTTCCCCCTCCTCGCAATCCCCCGGCAACTGGCGATGGCCACCGCGAGGCACACCTGCCTCAAGCTGGACCTCGTCGGCGAAGACCCCAAGTCGAAGAACTCCGTCTTCGTCAAGGGCACATGGTCCAACTCCCGCTTCCACCTCTCCATCACCGACGGCATCAGAGCCTGGGTCTGCGAAGGTCTCGCGTTCCCATTTCTCGCCATTCCTCTCGATCTCGATCGAGAATTAGGGTTTTATGCTTCGTCGTACTCTGTACCCTCGCAGCTTCGGAGGAGGAGGTGAGGCGGAGAGCAGAGCAGTGGGATCAGCCCGTGGCGGAGTACTTAGCGTTGGCGGAGCGGTATCTAGGGTTTCAGCAGACGGGTTCTGTATACAGATTCGAGGAATCGGGGGATGGGACTCGGAGGGTGAGAGATTTAGCTGTGATTTTTTTTCGTCTTTTTTTGTTTGCGAATGCGTGAGTTCCAGGCGATATTCGTTTGGATTTGCGCAATGTAAAGTTATTCTGGGAAATTATGCCCCATGTGATTGGATTGGAGTTTTTGGCTTTAAATGCTATCCTAAAATTTGATGCTATGGCGCGGCTGTTTTTAACTGAATTGTTTCAAAAATCTGTTAATTAGATCACACTTAAACGTCTCAGTCACCCTATATACTTCACTAATATTTAACGCAACATCTCTGAATTAGGACTGCATGAAATTCTTGGGGAAAAAGCCAAGTACAGGTTATATGAGTAGTGGATTACAACTACAACTTGAGGATGCTATCCGACACATTTTTGGTGGGTTTCATTTGTTCAGTGGATCATATTTGAAAATTTATCACAAGACATTTTACTGAGGATGCCCCACGTTGATATGCTATTCTTGGCCAATGGGTCACTTTCTTGTTGGTGCTGGGTGTGTGTGTGTGGGGGGGGGGGCTGGGGAGCATGGAATTTTGTGTTAATTGGCATTGGAAATTTAAATAATTGATTGTGAAGTGTTATGGATGAGGAAGCGTTTCTTGATATAAGCAGGTACTGGTGGCGCAACTAGTAGTGATAGGACATGGCCCTTGTAAATGAAGAGAATTATTTTTTCAATGATTGTACTGGTTTTGTTGATTATTATTACGATTTTCGGCATTCATGAGGTCATGATTGCATTTAATGCGTGGTGCAGGGATGATGAGGAGTTCAATATTCTTGTTTGTTTTTGGACTGGATGCTTTTTTTGGATGGGGGAGTCGTCCTGAAGTTTTGATGTGATGTGCTAACCTCATTTCTAGTTGATAATGCCTTCTGAATATGTATATGCTCTTCCTACCTATCTGATAACGATTAACGAGTGTTCCGCACTTGTTTGAGCAAATTTGTAACCGAATAAGTTATAACAAAGAGTCTCTTCATTAGCATATATGCAGAGGGAAATGGCTTACCCAAGCATAAAGGTGCCAGTGCTGGTCCTGCAGATAAATATAGAGAGTGTTTGCATTATGAGTGCCTTTTTCACAGTAGATAGATCTGTCGGGAAACTATCTTCATCCCATCCTTCCTAATTTCCTATGGTGCTACTGGTATCCTTATCCATTTGACAGCAAGCGTTGTTCCCTGATCAGTTTACCATTGTTCATGTATGTAGCTTTCTTGGACGTTTGAGAAGGAACGTACTAAGCTAGAGTGGCGTTGGAAATGCTTGCCCTCATCCAACGATAAAAAAACTACAGTTGACATCTTGGATTTTCTCATGGATGCAAACATACGGCTCAGTGTATGATCTACTCTTCTCTTGATTCCGTTGCATTAATACATAATAGTCTCGTTATAATATTAAAAATTCTGCACGTATGGATGCTGCAAATTCGATTTTATTTTAAAAAACTACAAGGCATTGATGTCTCCTTAAAATCATATATCCAAAATCATTTTGATCATTTCCTGATGTTTACCCATGCAATATATACGTTCCTGTCCGGAAGCTTGTCAACCTCCAAACTCCATACATGTAGCTGTTTTGATGTTTTTTTGGATGTTGTCGTGCCATTCAGAATATATCCAATCTTTTGCATTGCAGACTTTGTTATCTCAGTTCAATCATTTAACAATCAATGTTTTTTTGAAAGACAAAAAACATTCACCATATAGGTGCATACAAAAACTTCTTTATTAATTCACAAATTTATAAGTACATGGCTATAAAGGGTCATAAATAACTACATGACTTAACTATTCGTTAGTGCTTTAGCATGCACAATTATATTTTTGGCGTAAAAATGATCATGATGAAAGCTCACCCCATTTCTTGCCAACCATAAGGCCCACACAACAAATACAACTCCGATTCTCTCCTCTTCTAGGCCTCACCAATCTGACCCAATAGACTCCCAAAAGCTCGTTGCACAACCTATCACAATTAACGTGCTCAAAACTTGTCCAAACATCCATGTGCTCGCACATGTGAAGAAAAGGTGATCTACACCTTATATATTCTCCAGGCGTCAGGTGCACATATGATTCACTCCATGGAAAAAGCACACATATATGTCTCCCATCACCCGGGATTATAATGCACAAAGCTCATCAATGATTTATATGCCTTACTAATAGAGATTCCACCATCATGCCATCATGGTAGCATCGGAAATCATACCCCTACGAAGGACCCTCCCGATCCTGCAAACTTTTCAACAACTCCATATGATCGCTCATCCATTGATCCTAAAGATCAGAGCAGAAATGTAGGAAGAAAGAGACTCCATCCCATGTCTTTGCCATAGTAATGTTTGGGTCAATTGCCTACACCATGAGCCTGGGATACCTCGTATTGAGCGCATCACCTTTCATCCAATCATCGTGACAGAAACAAGAGCCTCTTCCTTCACCTAGCAACGATCGCAAAAACAGACTCACATCTCCTAAGACCGTGCAAATTCTCATCCAGAATGTGATGGTGCTCAACCAATCTCCCATGAGCTCACCCGTAAAGAAGATATCTTATAGATCTTTCGAATTAAAGTGCACACCATGCTTACACAATCACCCCGAATTCAAGTGATCCATGTACACAGTAAAATCTTGTTCATCTCCACTAGACTTTGAACTCCCATACCCCATCTTCCTTGGACAAAGAAATCATCTACCCATCAACCATGTTCAACCTAATTGAATCACTAAAGGAAGACCAAAAGAAATATCTCACAATAGATTCCGACCTCTTCCTATTCCAGTGGAAATATGTCTAGAGGAAATGAAAAAAAATAGAACCGTCAACACGACTGATTTCAACAATACCAACCTACCACTCTAGATAAGCTCGTAGACTTGCAACCAGCGAGCCTCTTCTCTATCTTCTCAATCAAAGATAACCAAACAGCCTGGCCCAATCTTCTACCCACCAAGGGAAGACCAAGATAATGCTATGGTAACCATGCCCAAGAGGATATCAGCTAGCTTGCACATAAATCTATCCCCCACTCATCCAAACCAAAAGGCACAAATTCAGATTTGACTCTATTAATTCGCAAACCAAGTACCTCACCAAAGAGGTCTAAGATCATTGAAATGCCCCTATAGCTCTCCAAGTCACCCTCCATAAAAAGAATGGTATTGTCAGTATACTGAAGAACGAGAAAAGGATAGATCACCCCTCGAATAGTCACAACATAATCGGCTCGTCACCGCACGATCGACCACTATTGATAAAGAGCCACTAGGACAAATAGTAAAGGAGCCAGCGGGCATCCTTGATGGACCTCTCGATGAGGTTGAAAAAAAACCACCTCTGGGCTAGCCATTGACTAGGATAGCGCTAGCTGATATTGTAATACATCTTTTCATCCAAGTATTCCATGCACCAGGAAAACCTCTTCGATGCATTAAAACCTAAAGGAAATACCAATCAACACAATAATAAGCCTTCGAAAAATCAACCTTCCACAAAACTATGCTAGTTTTTTGCCTCCTCCAATCGGCCACAACATCCGACCATTACTATACTTTCCATCATCTGCCACCCATGTAAGAAAGTACTTTGAACTGGTGAACTAATCCTATCCAGCACTCTTTGCATCCAATTTCCCAACAGGTTCGCAACAATAATGTACATTGCATTAGAAAACGTAAATGAGATGATGGTCCTCCACACCTTTGTGTCGATATGTTTCTTTGGTAGTAGATGGAAAGAGCAATTCAGTTGGTCAAAATCAGAATTCCTAGAAGCAAACTCAAGATCCATGGCCATCACCTCCCCGGAGACCTAAAACTCCATGAAAAAGAAAATAGGTAAGCCATTCAGCCTGGGGCACCCATCTGGGTGACTGGGTTAAATGAAAGCATTACTTTCGTAATTATTGCAAATCAAAATCCCTAGTTAATACACCACCACCATCATCATCAGAAATCTGGTGGTCCCTCAGACTAAGTCATCTGGATCCATTATAAGGAAGATGACGACTAGCTTCCCTGTAATAAACTGTGAAACCTTGCTACTACATCCTCCTCGTGGAAATCCTTATTTTTGAAATCAATCATATGAATCAATTCCGTCGTTGATGACCATTGGCCACCACATGAAAAAATCTCGTATTTACGTTCCTGTCCTTAACCACTTCTGACTCAATCTTTGTTTTTACTCCACTTCTCGCTTCCGATCCTCTTTCTTAATAATCTTATGAACCTCTCCTCTGTTAAACAACTCCTCGTCTACGTTCCTAACACCCTTTAGTAGATCCAACCTCGCAATCTCCTCCTGTGCAAGATTCCTCTACTTCTTACGTATCTGCCTAGACTCCCTTTTGAAAGTAGTCATCCTCTTGTGAAGTGCAATTAGTTTCAAAGTCAGCCTTCTAGTTTCAGAGCCCTTCACCATCAAATCCGACCAAAAAGATACCACAAGCTCCCTAAAACCCTTCTCCCTAGCATTCCGATATCTCGAATCTGAAGTGAGAGGAAGGATCCCTTCGGAACCAGTGTGTAAGGGGGGGGGGTATGATCCAAGTGCGATTGAGGCAAAAAAGAAACATAGGCCATCTAAAAATCTTCATTGTCTCAATAGATGATAAAATACACGATTTGAATGAGGAGATCCTCCAGGTAAAGTTGTTTGCCGCATCCATAACCTCCAATGCAAGTTCTTCCAAGTTCCACCACCTCTGTAAACAATACAGATCTTGGGTCCTATGCCCATCTCCCCTTAATCTACCATCTGAGTCAAGGGTAACATTGAAATTGCCGATCCAAGCCAGTGTGGAATATCTTGCCTTCACCTCCCTCAGCTTAGCTTATAAAGCAAAATTTATGGATGCCTCAGAGACAATGTAAATGGATGTCACTAATAATCTTGTTTATTACACCTGTCAACCAGAATGTCCAAAATCGAGTGCACCAAAATTACCTCCTTATCCATGTTAAACATCTCACCATTCCAAGCTACAATGATATCACCATAATTACCATCTACCATCACCGCCTTGCATTTTGTAAGGCGAGGACCAACGGTCGAGCTCTACCTCACGGAATCTCAAGACCCAATCTTCATTTTATGTAAGCACGAAATATCTACTTTCCACGTATCGAGTAAAGATCCAACAACCTCCACTTCTCAAGTTGACCGAAACCACACACCTTCTATGAGGCAACCTTCATTAAGGAATTATGAACTCTTTGTCGCCTCAATCATTGTGTCACCATCACCTCAAACCGTGTCCCTGCTTGACTTCCTCTTGCCGTATGAATTGTTCCCACGTCGCAGTTTGCATCTTCAAGAAATTTTGGATCCATCGACCCATCACATCTCTACAATATATTGGTTTCGAAATGAGTGTATCGATAGACCTATCTTCATCACTCTCAGAGCTCCGAGTCATTTCCTTTCGTTGAGTCACTGACCTCGTTCCAACTGTTGAGTTTGCCAACTTAGCGCACATGCTCTACGTATTTTCTGTAAGAAAATAATGATGATTCTGTGCGGAGCCCTTTTCCTTCGAATGTTGAGTCACCGTCACCGTCCGTCGAGGAATAATGACACCCTGTTGTCCCCCACGAAAAGCACCATACCCGATTGCCAAGATTGTGTTTTCAAAAAGATCGATGATAGCTGGAGAAGGTGGTGACACCTCGGGTAAAGGACCTACCACATGCAGTTCAGGAACCTTGCAACTTTCCCAAATCTGATATCCAAAGCAACAAGGCTAAAATATCATGCTTGCGCTTGCTCCAGACTAACAGAGAACCCACACTTCTTAAACTAATCCATGTCCTAGTTATAAGTACAAGAAGCATCCAGGAGTCGACACTAAAAGTGTTCTTGTGCATTGCAGTGCCACCTATCCTATCCACAAAGAGTAACTCCGATCGAACAACAAAACCTGAAAGCATTCAGGTTACGTCGGCCTAATAAACCATACCCAACCTATTTCTCCAATGTAACCGAAGATGAAGTGCCCACATGGGCCTTTCACATTAACATGGTCACATAAGGTCCATAGTGGTTAGGGTTAAGGGCCATTGCATCATCTTTGGTGGTTACCGATGCCCAAACCATCACCTAACTCCTGCCCAACCACAACTCCAAATGAAAGGGTGACTTTGAAGCTTCACTCTCGATCGGCACTAATGTTTCCAAATCTTCACTGACCACTAAACCTGAGGTTAGTATCTCTACGTCAATGCCAACTGATGCCATCAACATCTTTATCAACTGCAGTCCTCGACAATGAGCAGAACCCAAAGATCCCTGATAACCTACCTTTCCACCTCTTACACCCGACGAACCATCAGAAGTTCTCGAGAGACGTCAGTTCATTGACTTTGGCATATGTATAAGAGCTCCATTAATCACCATCGATACCCTTACATCGTAGATCCGCTGAATGCAAAGCACACTAGCGTTCAACCAACCCATTTACATGCACACTTTAACTCCTTGGTAGAGCCCTCACCAATAACTGCTATGTCAATTGCTCTTAAGTCGTCTTCTTGCTTGGTGAGACCAACCGCCAACTTTGTGAACTCCTTAGTTGGCATTGGTGCCTTCATTTCTCCTCCCTTCTTTTCTTTGCCTCCCTTCTTCTCCCAGATCCTACGTGTGCCACAATCCTCCTATGATGACTCGGTTGACCACACGGGAAGCAGAACGAGGCCTTTTCTAGATAAGACTCGAAGAGGTGGTCTCGTGCCCAACATTTGAAACACTAAGAAGATGGCGAGGGCTTCCTTGGACTGCACCTATTCCTACATCTTGGAGATTGCCTATTGTCTTGTTCCCTCTCCATCGGAGGGACCGCGCTTGCAAGAACCTTAATTGCAGCCTTGGATATCTCCACATCACCATCATATATCCTCCCATCTTTTTCCTCAAACATGGGCTTTGAACCGGTGGCCCTCTATTTCCCCTTCCCCCACTCTTCGGTTGACAACCAACGATATCATGATCAATTTCACCCACCCTCGCTCCCTCTCCCTCTCCCATACTCATTAGTTTCTCCCACCTCTTTCCCGTCGCTAAGAATTCTTTCTGCACCGCACCTATTCAAGAATCTTAAGAGTCCATAACATGTAAATGTCAAAAACTATATAATAGGTACTTTTCATTGGCTCTTGATTCTTATACCATGCACAGTTATATACAATATCGAGGATGAATGTACGAATCATTTCTTATTCTTATCTTGCTTGTGTAAAGGGTTGTGGAATTATTTTCTTATATTCAGAGATGTGGATAAACTAGAAATATAACATTGTATGCTTTTATAATGCGAATAATTGTGATTTGTGAATATTAGTACACCCAAATGGAAAGGGAAATATTGGGGCATATATCGCCAAAAATTGTAGAAGCAGCTATCAAAATTGATTACCATAAAATTAAGATTGTCAATGTTATTTAACAATTAAATAAGATAGAAATTGACAATCTTTCAAAAATCAAGGGGCGGAGAACATACAATATCAATTTAGCGAGCCTCTAAGCCTAAGAGATCTTTAACACTTCTAAAATACCCAAAATTGCTTAAGATCACTTAGCGGCAGCAACTACAGAGTGGGAAGGGGGAGAAATGAGAAAAATGTATTGGCAGGGGTCGATTTCGAAGAAAAGACGGAAATCTTCATTGGTGGACGGCATGCGAGATATATCGACGACATGTTCGATATGCTGGCTATATCTTGCCAATGTCTCAGAAAAAAAGATATAATGGGTGGTTTTGAAAATTGCCAGGACATCGGCATATTGACTTCATGTTTCTGATGTGTCACGATATTAGGCTACATTCAAATGCTATATAAGTGACGAAGTTACCATATTGTTTAACATTAAAAATTGAAATAAAAGACTAAGTAAATGCATGCTTCAATATACTTGTATTCTCATGTCTTGTATGAGTACATGCTTTTGTAGTTCTTGATAAATTGTAATTAGGAATAACCTGTTCCAATTTAAAGAGTCAACTTGAAGATACCTTGTGATGCCAGTTTGTTAAAAAAAATCACGAACCTTGTTTAAAGCAAAAGTTTAGTTTAATTGTCTAGGACATTGGTCAAAGTTTTTATACATTCCTTGTTGATGCCGCCATTGATACTATGCCATTTCATCAAACAAGCTCTTGAAATTGGAATCAGAATCGTTTTCGGGCCACTGCGATGTCCATTTGGGAGGTTTCTAGGAGCTTTCTTCGGAGGTTTTTCTCTAGGAGCTTGTCCTGCTTCATCTTCTTCGTCTTCGTGACCAATGCTCATGCGAGCTACGGTCTTCTTGTTAAAGATGTTGAGGCGACCCATCTTGGCTTGATTTGTGAGATCATTCTCTTGGTGGTGAAAGATATGGGTGAGATACCCTAGTGGTACATACTTGCAATGGTGAAATCATCATGTAGAGAGGAAAAGTGCACTGGTTGAAGCATGGTATTGCGCGATGACCATACCATTTGTAAAGTATCGTAGGTGATATTTCTCTCTACAGTATCCATGCCACTTTTCATTGTCTGTTAAAGATAATGTTATTTGTTTTATTTAGTTGTAACCCCTCATGATCCTTTTACGTAGTTTCTCGTTTATGAGTGCTCCAGGGTTTCTGTCTATACAAGAGCCTCTAGACCTCTTGAATAAATCATCTCATTGCGTTATGTCATCTTTCTCCACATGGTATCAGAGCAACGATCTTGGATCGGTGTTCTGACCTAGATCACGTCGTCACCACCAGATCTTCGTTCCTTTGACCCTTGCGCGAGTCCCTTCTAGCAACTAAGGTCTTACGTAAGGTCTCTCCAGGAGCCTCCAGCCGTTGCGAGCTTCCAGGCAAGGCAGTCTGCAACTCCGTGCTAGCCTCCAGCCTCTGTAGCCGCTGCGAGCCTCCATCTTTGGCAAACTCTAGCCGCTATAGCCGCACATCCGTGTAACTTGCAACTGCTGTGCAACTCCGTGTAAGGGCTGCGAGGGCTCTCCAGTTGCTGTAACCTCCGTTTGCAGCCTCCGCATGGATCAACGACACCTCCTGACGGCTCTCTATTGTAGTGCGCGTGTTCCAACGACCACCGAAGGGTGTCCAACACCACTAGCATCCACTAAAGATTTGCTCAAGGAGACGGACAAGGAGTATGACACATGGTATCCAGACAATTGTCATGTCATCACTTGGATGACAAATAACGTCGATCCAAATATTGCGATGAATCTTTGTTGGAGTCATGGCCTCAAATTTCAGCGAAATTCGGTCGAATTTCTGTCGAATATCGATATCCAGTCGAAATCGAAATTCAACCGAAATGACCGAAATAACCGAAATATGGGGGTCTTAGTACAAAAAATGATCGAAATGACCGAAATCCTGATCGAAATTCCGCCGAAATTCCATCGAAATTCTGTTTTGGTCGATACCGAAATGGTGACCGAAACCGACATTTAGGGCCTTGGTTGGAGTATATGCGTCACACTTATGTAGATAGGTAAATGAATTTCTCCGGGATCTATCTACAACATCCAGTTGTTTAGTCCCACATCGACCATTTGTGGGACGTGGGGACTCAGTGAGGGTTATATAAAAAGCACCTCACCCTCTTGCAACAGTTGAGAAAGTGCAATGAACACATCAACCCTTTGAGGTGTTCTCCTGTGATTTTATCTCACTCCTTAGGGAGTAGGGTTCCACGTAAAAATCCTGGAGTTCTGTCATGTTTATTATTTTTCTCTGATATTAGCCTCCGCATTCGTAGTTTCTAACATGGTATCAGAGTGGGTTGTTCTTGGTTGACTTTGAAGTTTGTTCTTGAATATCTTTTTATTGTTCAAGATTATTCCAAGTTTGAATATCAGTTTTAGGGTTTTCTTGAATCCCTAGATTTCAAAGATCAAGATTCGTTTAGTGATTAAGATTGTTGTTTAGTAAAATCATAAGTTCGAAAAGAGTTTTTGGTTTTCTGGAATCCTAGTCTTCTAGATCAGATATGTTCAAGCACATGATGATAATCCGGATAACATTCAAGATTCTATACCGTCGTAAGGCGGCGATCTCCATCGTGCAGGCCTCGATTCTAGCGGCTGAGCACATCAGCCCTAGCCACAACCAAGGTTGCAGAAAGCGGTAGTCGGTAATCGGTTGACAGGGTCACTGACTAAGGATTAACCGACAGTCAGGCAACTAATCGGATTTAGTCGGCCATTAGTCAGTTTTGAATTTTTTAATTATTTTAAATATATAAATCATTTTTATACATAGATTTGTATATTTTCTATACATTCATAATGAAATAAAAGAAGTAATTGACTTTAAATATAACATTATTGCATATTAGAATAAGTTTGCTTATGTATAAAGATTGATTTGTATATTTTCTATACTTATATAATGAAATAAAAGAAGCAATTGACTTTAAATATAATATTAAGCATACTAGAATAAGTTTGCTTTTAAAAAAAGCAACCGACTAATGACCGACTAGGACTAGTCGAGTCGGCTACCCCCCCGACTCGACCAGTCGGTCGAATTTTTCAAGCTTGACCAAAACAAACAACAAGCGACAATGGTCGAAAAGGGGGCCGATGTCACGACTCCTTCCCTTGGCGGAGCCTATTCCCGTAGAGGCGCATCCCCCTGTGAACCTCCAGACGGAGCCCTCCTTCTCCACTCCTCGCAGTCCAGCAGGAGGCGACAACACACGTACATGCGGCGGCAGAACTCTCCTCCTGTAGCCCTAGCTGCACAGGAGGCGATAGGCCTAGCCGCTACTGATAGGCAGAGCTCCAGTTCAAAGAACCTTGTCCAACCCTAGCCATTGCGGGTCGCATTATAGACGGTGATGCCATTCCCACAACCACAGGTGGCGCCTTCCACCCCTCTAGCCGTAGCTCTAGGCAGCAGCCCCGATCTCGCCTCCAGACGGCTCAGACGAATGCGGCGTCGTTCCCCTCGCCTCTGTTCGCAAGCCCTCGGGTCCTGATCACCAGATCTCCAACAAGTCGGCGACGCTAGTCCATCACGCGATACTTCCAGATCGGCGACACCAATCCGCTTCCTTTAGAGCCTCCTCTCGTTCATCGCAAGCAACGCTTCAGCATCTCCTCCCCGATGATGTCGCTCCTCTATCTCCAGGCGACGACAGCCGAACAAGCCCAAGCCCTATAGGGGGCAGTGGCTCACAATGGAAAATGGTTCTCAAGTGGGAACCCTAAATAAGATAGACAAGGCCCAATTTGATCGAGAGTATCAAAAAAAGGAGTGGGTTGCAACAACAATAAAAAAAAGTGAGAAGGCCCACAATTTTGTAAGCTTTATTTGAGTTAAGTTTCAAGGATCCAATTGGACCATAAGTTTTTATATTTCAAAAAAAAGTGTATAAAAAAACCGTACACTTGAAAAAAAGGTGAGTCGGCTAAAAAAACAGAATAGCTAGAAAAAATGATTTGAAAAAAGGAGAGAAGCCAAAAAGTTTGAACGGTTTAAAAAAAGGGAAAAGAGGTTACGCACAGAAAAAATTGTACGTTTAAAAAGAAGTTTATTTGTGCAAAAAATATCACTAAAAATGCATGGTTTTTTACGTTTTTATTTCTCCCCAATTCTTGTCTTCTCCTAACATTGTCGATGTCACTATTTTCCGACAAGTATGGGAGAAAGTGAGAGTATTGTGTAAAGTTACAGGCATGTTTTTCAGATTCTCTAGGCCAACCAGTTGTTCAGACTCTATAGTTTTCAATTTCAGACTTGATGTTCAGATTCCGAGTCTTCAGTTAGATGTGCACATGTTTGCCATCATATTTATGTAGTCCCCATCTTTATTTTTTTGGTTTCATAGTTTTTATGTGATCCATGAGGACTCCAGAGTAGAGATCCAATTCCCTATGCCATGTGGGGTAGGCTTTTCATGTGGTATCATAGGGACTCCAGACTCCAGAGTAGATATCCCATTCTCTGAGCCAGTATGGGAGAGAGCCAATTCTCCGTTGAGGAGACTTTTCAAACTCCATTCTCGAGCAACCGTGGACTCCGACGAGGATATCTCCACAGCTTTTTTAGTTCAACCCTTTCAGAGATGGAGTGTCTGTCCACATGATGTGGCGGGCTAGAGTACTTCGACGAGGAGACTCATTTCAGTTGCAATGACTCTGACATGCGCAGTACAAAGCACACGCTCTCTGACGAGAAGACCTAATTTGACTCACACTCCTGCCCGTTTGTTCCTCCCGACTTGCACGACATGAGAAGCAATATCGTCGACAACAACCGACAGTTATGTTTGCGTTGAGTTAATATTGTTTGCAGTGTCTTGTATGACGAGTTTAAGATTTCTTTCAGTTTGTCCAAGCTAAGCATTGCATGCTCCAGCTTGAGGGGGAGTGTTAGAATATATGCATCACACTTATGTAGATGGGTAAATAGATCTCTCCAAGATCCATATATCACATCCAATTGTTTAGTCCTACATCGACCGGTTGTGGGATGTGGAGACTCAGTGAGGGCTATGTAAGAAGCCCCTCACCCTCTTGTAACAGTTGAGAAAGTGCAATGAACACATTAGCCCCTTTGAGGCGTTCTTCCGTGGTTTTATCCCGCTCCTTAGGGAGTAGGGTTCCATGTAAAAATCTTAGAGTTCTGTCATGTTTATTATCTTTCTCTGATATTTGCTTCCACATTCGTAGTTTCTAATAATCCTATCTACAAAGACTCTGCAAAGGAGATGGGGGAGAATATGGAACATTTATTCTCAAAAGACAATCAAGTCTCGCCTCTAAGACATTTATACGAGGATTAGGTCTGCAACTCCAGGGAGTCTAGTCTCGTCGAGTACTACATGCTTTCTACCGGTCTTTTTATAGAGCTTCTGATTTTTTAGCTAGCTGGTTGTGATAAACATGTGGGAGAGCGATCTGAATGGCAAGTTTATCACTTCCTTTCTGTACTACATCCATGATACAAAGCTGTGAAGGACCAGCTTCTGACAACTGATACCTTACCATCTATTGAGACCATCTTTGGTCGTCTACAAGAATTGAGACATCTGCTGAATGTACTTCTTCCCTACCATCTGCAGAGAATTCTGCTTTCTATGCATCGTACGGGAACATAGGACGATAGATCTTCCGAGGAGTTCGAGGTCGTGACTTTGACCGTGATCATGGTCGTGATTTTATTTTTCCTCATTATCCAACATGTATTCATTGTGGGTGCTAGAACTACCCATCAGAGCGCTGCTGGACAAAGTTTGACATATAATCCAATGCCAACAATGCTTATGTGACAACCTCATATGAGACATCTTATGCATTAAAAAATGAGACATCTTATTATAATGCAAAGGACTTTCCTGATCATCATTCTAGTGGAATGCCAGCCCCATTTAGTGCTTCATAATATTCTTGTTTGAGACAACTTCTACAGAACTCCAACACCTCTACATGTGAAGATACTGTCACTGCTATTACTGCTAGTCTAACTACAACTTCAGGTACAATAGACAACTTTGTTTCTACTTCTGGCCCTGGATGGATTATTGACTCAGGGGCATTTACGTAAACGATGTGAGGAGGTAATCTACTTACCTTTCTCAACCCTCTACTTCCATGAAGATGATTTGGATTAATGATGGGGCCTATTTACCCGTCACCGTTGTCAGAACTGTGGAGTTCCCTCCAAGCTCCGATTGACTATAGTCCATCGTGCCCATGCATTTCCTTTTAGCTTATTATCTGTTCAGACAAAACAGATAATAAGGCTTTATTGTTTTTGAAGAAGAGAGACAAAATGGGATATCTATTCCATAGGGCTAGGGTCTCTTATATATAGAGAAAACCCTAGAGAGAACAAGAGGAAAAATACATAAATACCCCTGAGGGGTTACGGAACCCGAAGGGTTAAAGGTTACGGAACCCGAAGGATAAGGGTTACGGAACCCGAAAGGTTACAAATATGATTGTAATATAATAATTCTAACACTCCCCCTCAAGTTGGAGCATATCTGTCGATCATGCCCAACTTGGATACTAAGTACATTAGGCGCTTCCTTGGAAGAGCCTTTGTGAGGATGTCTGCAAGTTGAAGTTCAGTGGAGATGTGTGGAGTGCTGATTCGTCCTTCTCGTACTGCATCACGAATAAAATGGCCATCAACTTCAATGTGTTTTGTCCGCTCATGGAAAACTGGATTGGTGGCGATGTACATGGCAGACTTGTTGTCGCAGTATAAGGGTACAGGAGTGGCGACTGACATGCCAAGTTCTGTTAGGAAAGAAACAAGCCATATGATCTCACATGTGGCCTGAGCCATTGCCTTGTATTATGCTTCCGCACTAGATATGGATACCACTGCCTGCTTCTTGCTTCGCCAAGTGACAAGGTTATCCCCAACAAACATGGTGTATCCTGTAGTGGATCGACGGTCCTCAGGAGAGCTAGCATAATCAGAATCTGTATAGGCAGAGATATTAGTGTGTCCATTCACCCCATAGAAAAGTCCACGTTCAGGAGATTCCTTCAAATATCGAAGGATCAAAAGAACATCCTGCCAGTGACTGTAAAGAGGTTTCTCCATATATTGACTCGCTCTGCTCACAACATATGATATATCTGGCCTAGTAACGGTGAGATAGAGTAATTTTCCCACTAAGCTTCTGTATCGTGTTGCATCCTCAAATGCTGGATCAGTAGATGATGAATATTTTCTCACTTCTGCAGGGATGCCAGATGGCTAACAAAGACAGAGTAGTTAGATGTTGTCTTATGAAAACCAAGTGTGTTGATCTCTGTAGTGAGCCTGTCAAACCATGCCCTTGGGATCTGCTTCAGGTCATAAATGGCCTTGCGTAGTCGACATACATGCTCCCCCTCGACTACATACCCCGGCGGTTGCATCATGTAGACCTCCTCCTCAAGATCACCCTAAAGAAAGGCGTTCTTCGTATCAAGTTGATGAATGGGCCAACCCTTGTTGGCAGCAACAGAATGAATGGTACGTATCGACCCCATTCTGGCAACATGCGAGAAGATCTCAAAATAATCAACTCTAAAGGTTTGTGTAAAACCTTTGGCAACAAGTCTTGACTTTCAACCTGTCAATAGAACCATCAGGTGACTGTTTGGTCGTGAAAACCCATCGACATGCCGGCGAACTCCCGGGGGGCACGGCACAAGATCCCACGTACTCCGGGAGGTAAGTGCATCCATCTCCTCATCCATGGCCTGTCGCCAACCTTGATCTTGCATTGCACTGAAATGATCTCTTGGAACGGTAATAGCATTAAGATCATCCGCAAATCTCTTGTCACAACTAGATAAACCATATGTAGAAGTAAAATGTGACATGGGGTGATACCTACATTTCCTTTTTTGCTTGCGTAGAGCTATAGGAAGCTCCCTAGGTACATCCGGGACAATAGTGGTGGGAGCACTCGAAGTGGTCATATCATCCTGCATAAAAGGGACAGGCAAATGTACAGACAATGGAGTAGAAGGTATAGAGGTACGCTGGCGAGTATAGACGATTGGTGGAGGAGGGAGATCCAGAGGAATATCACATACAATCTGTGTGAAATAACTTGTTTGCTCAAAGAAGGTGACATCAGCAGATACATAGTATCGACGTTCAACAAGATCATAGCAGCGATAGCCTTTCTAGGTACGAGAGTACCCAAGAAAGACACATATGATGGCACGAGAGGATAATTTGTCAGCTGCATGAAAGTTACAAACAAAGGTAATACAATCAAAAATTCGCAAAGGTATAGGAAAAGGAGACTCGGTAGGATAAAGTAAGGAAAATGGAGTTGCCCCTTTGAGAACTGATGAAGGAACACGGTTGATGAGATACACTGCAGTAAGGATAGCATCTCCCCAATATTGTTTAGTGTTGGAGTATTTGGTTGTGCGCCTATTGAGTTGTAGCAGGGTAAATGGATCCTGGAGAAGATCCATTTACCCCATCCAATGTTTAGTCCCATACCGCCCAGTGGTGAGACTTGGAGGCTCGGGAGAGGCTATATAAGGAGCCCAGACCTCCTGTACTCATTGAGAAAGTCAATAGACAAACACGCCCAATTCAGGGGCTTCTCCTGTGGTTTCATCCCGCTTTTCACGGAGTAGGGTTCCACGTTAAATCTTGGTGTTCCATGTTTATGTTTCTTGTTCTTATGCTCTGTTTTATCATTCCGCTTCCGTTTCTTATTTTATAACATGGTATCAGAGCGGGTTCGATTCTCGGGGTTTTTTATTTTGTTCTTTGTTCGAGATTCGATTGTCATGAGGCTTGGTTCGGGCTTATTTTTGAAGATTATTCCTGTTTGTCCATTATTGGATCAAGTTCTTGCTCTAGGGTTTAGATGAAACCCTAGATATTATTTTGCATTCATCTACTCAGATGCGTAAATTCCAGTTCTGAGGGTGATGAGTACTTGCATCATGTTGGGGTTTTCGATGAAATTTCTTGTTTGGGAACCTTGGTCTCGAAGACGACGAGATCCCTAATTTTCGTTCGTGTCCTGGACTCCTGCCGCCTCTTCAGCCACTGGCATACTCCATTCCAGGAGCCCTCGGCGGCGCTCAATTCTGCTCCAGCGGCGGGCATCTTCAATCCCCATCCTCACGATACCCTCGAGCAGGCACTGCATCTCCAGATTTCACGCCGCAGATCTCCAGAACTCACGCCAACGGCGCCGCCTTCCTCTCCTGGATCTCGCAGGCGGCGCGAGGTCAAGCCCCAGCGGCGGCGAGGTCAAGACCCAGCCGCAGGTCTCCAGATTTCCAGCCGTGAAGCATCTCCAGGCGGCTGTCTAGCCGCCGAGCACGTCCAGATCGCCGCCATCAGCCCTGGCGTTCTTCCAAGTCGGCCCTCCTCCATCAAACGCCAACTCCAGTCCAAACCCCGTCATCGCGGGCGTCAACAAGGGCGTTGTAGCCCTATCATTATATTCTCCAGATCGCCTCCGGCAGTGCAGGCCAAGCTCCATCAGGCGATTGATCGCACCCCTGCACGATCGGCGTAGAAGAAGCGCACCCCTTGCGAGCCCCACGCGCTGAGGCAGAACCCATGCGCGCCATCATTTTTCCCTGCAGGTGCGGCGCAACAGACAGGCGGCGGCGAAGCCCCAGCAGGAGCGACGCACCTTGGGTTGATATTGTCCGTAGTGTCCTGTAGCGTGAGTTGAGTTTCTCTCTGTTTGTTTGTCCAAGCTGAGCATTGCATGCTCCAGCTTGAGGGGGAGTGTTGGAGTATTTGGTTGTGCGCCTATTGAGTTGTAGCAGGGTAAATGGATCCTGGAGAAGATCCATTTACCCCATCCAGTGTTTAGTCCCATACCGCCCAGTGGTGAGACTTGGAGGCTCTGGAGAGGCTATATAAGGAGCCCAGACCTCCTGTACTCATTGAGAAAGTCAATAGAAAAACACGCCCTATTGGAGGGCTTCTCCCGTGGTTTCATCCCGCTCCTCACGGAGTAGGGTTCCACGTTAAATCCCGCGTTCTTATTTTGTTCTTTATTCTTTTTCCATGTTACGCTTCCGCATTCCTCATATTTTATAACATGGTATCAGAGCGGATCGATTCTCGTGGAATTGTTCTTGAAGTTATTTTTTTTTCGAGATTCGATTGTCAGTTTTTTTTAAAAATGGAGAGATTATTATTCTCATGCCGTGATCGAGGGCGATTTCCATCTTCAGTCCAGATCTAGGGTTCAATGTCTTGAACCCTAGTTTCAGACATCTTCAGCCCTATATGCAGAGGCGACAGCCCCTCCCGTTGGCGGCATCAGGTTTCAACTGAGAACTTTAGCGGCGGCATCAGATCGAAACAGGATTCTCTTCCAGGCGCACACATCTCCCGCAACCAGTGCAACCAGCGCTTTCAGGCGCACATATCAGGCGCGGTGCGGCAACATCGAGCCACAAGGCCGACGCAAGCCCTAGGCGCTGCTATCCCAGGCGCTACATCATGCGACGCTCCTGTTTAGGCTAAGTCTCCAGGCGCGCAAGTTTCGCGCCACCATCTTCCCGAGCAAAGCGACGAGGCCCCGCACGCCCTTCTCCAGATTCTTGGCGGCGCGCCCATCGCCGTGCGCACCTTCTGTTCGCGCAAGCAGTGCGTGAAGGCACGAAGCCCCTCCTCCGGTAGCCCCTACTCCAGCAGCATCACGAGCCCCTCCGTATCCCATGGCGCACCCCCCGTGCGATCCCCTTCAGCCCAGGCCACCTCCAAGCTCCCGTGCGCCCCCTACTTCGTCGAGACCGCGAGCGCCATTGGCGATGCCACTCCAGGCTCTCTCCCCCCCTTAGCGCGATGAGCCTTAGGAGGGAGTCTCCAGGCGGTGCCGATCCAACTGCAACTCCTACTCGGATCCCGCTCAGCGGCGGCGGCTCCTCCATCTCGGGAGCGGCGGCATCATAAGATCCCCTTCGGGGGCGGCGCAGAGATGAGGGGTTCCCAATCGTGGGAACCCTAGGGATGGGAAACCCGTTATTTAAAAAAAAATGGAAAGCCCAAGGGGGCTGCGACCGATTTAAAAAAAAAGAAAAAATTTGGAAAGCCCAACGGGGCTGCGGCCGACTAAAAAAAAAGAAGCCCAAGGGGCTGCGGCCTTTAAAAAAATGCAATATTATTGTGCCATGTGGGCCGAGTTTCCTTTAGTTGAAAAAAAAAGGAAGAGAAGGGAGATGGATTTTGTAAAGCCCAAATGGGCTAAGCTTTCTTTGGGCCCAAATGGGTCATGTTTGTTTGTTAAAAAAAAGTAGAAAAAGAAAAAAAATGAAAAAAAAGAAGGAAAGAGGCGCGTACAAGGAAAAGTCGTACGTCAAAAAAATGCACGAAAAGCCGTAAAAAAATGAAACGGCTTACGAAAAAAAATCATTAAAAAAAAGGAGTGACGGCTTAAATTTTTTTTTGAAAAGCCGCAAGAATCTCTTTGAGTATGTTTTCTCCCCATTATTGTTGTCTTCTCCCAACTTGGTCGATGTCCATGTTTTTCGACAAGTATGGGCGAAAGGGGGAGTATATATGTAGAGTCACATGTCTTGTATTCCAGATGCAGATTCAGATTTCCAGACCGATCAGATTTCAGACTCTACGGTTCAGATCCAGTTTCAGACTCGACATCAGATAGTTCCGAGTCTAGTTTCAGACATGCACATGGATGCGGTCATTTACAGATGAGCATAAGTTGCCATCATTTGTTTCGCGGTCCCCATCATTCTTCTTGTTGTCAGGCCAGAGTTTTCATGTGAGCCATAGGGACTCCAGTGTGGTATCCTAGGTACACCAGAGCAGTGCACCATTCTCTGAGCCAGATGGGAGAGACCTAGTTCTCCGACAAGGAGACTTCAGGTGCAGTTTCAGACTCGATGGTCAGATTCCGAGTCTTCAGTTGACTCACACTCCAGCCCGTTCGTCCTCCTCACCTGCACGGCATGAGAAGCAACGTCCTCGACTGCAGCATGTGCGCGTTGGGTTGATATTGTCCGTAGTGTCCTGTAGCGTGAGTTGAGTTTCTCTCTGTTTGTTTGCCCAAGCTGAGCATTGCATGCTCCAGCTTGAGGGGGAGTGTTGGAGTATTTGGTTGTGCGCCTATTGAGTTGTAGCAGGGTAAATGGATCCTGGAGAAGATCCATTTACCCCATCCAGTGTTTAGTCCCATACCGCCCAGTGGTGAGACTTGGAGGCTCTGGAGAGGCTATATAAGGAGCCCAGACCTCCTGTACTCATTGAGAAAATCAATAGACAAACACGCCCAATTCAGGGGCTTCTCCCGTGGTTTCATCCCGCTCCTCACGGAGTAGGGTTCCACGTTAAATCTTGGTGTTCCATGTTTATGTTTCTTGTTCTTATGCTCTGTTTTATCATTCCGCTTCCGCTTCTTATTTTATAACATTTAGGAATACTCATTTGACTAAGAAGAGATATGGTAACATTTAGCAAGTGTTGGAGTTTCCTCTCAGCTATACCATTCTGTTGTGAGGTATATGGACATGATGTTTGGTGAACAGTTCCCTGGGATGTAAAGAAAGAGGTCAAGTCATGTTGGGTTAACTCAAGAGCATTGTCGGTACGAATGATCTTAACAATGCTAGAAAAGAAAGTGTTAACATATTGAAAGAAATTTCTGACAATCTGATTAATCTCCGAATGCTCCTTTATTGGATAGACCCAAGAAGATCGACTATAATCATCAACGAAAACTATAAAGTAGCGATGACCACTTAATGTACGGATCGGACAAGGTCCCCAAAGATCACAGTGAACAAGATGAAAAGCAATAGTACTACGAGACTCAGTACGAACAGGAAGTGAAGTTCTATGGTGTTTCCCGAACTCACATGCCTCGCACTGAAAGGGCTTCAGAGTAGAGAGTTCAGGAAACATCATGGAGATGGCCTCGGCAGAGGGATGTCCAAGGCACCGATGACATAGGAGCGGATCTTCGGAGATAGATGCAACACCAACAAAATTGGAGTCTGAGGGTATGTCAAGGTAATATAGACCGTTCTTCTCATGACCCCCACAAAAAATCTGCCTCGTCCGAATGTCCTGAAAATAACAACAAGACTCATCAAATATCACACGACAATGAAGCTCAACACAAAGCTTGTAAACTGACAACAAGCTAAGCGGAAAATCAGGAGCACAACGAACCCCCGAAAGTCGGAGTTTGGAAGAGAATTCCATAGTTTCGATAGTATTAATCTGTGATTGAGTCCCATTAGCGACTCGAACTGACTTCACAGAGGTAGATGGTATGGAAGAGGTGAACAGACTACCTTCTCCAGTGAGATGAGTAGAGGCGCCATAATCAATTATCCAAGCTGGAGTAGAAGTGATAGCAGAGTTGGCTATTGTACCTGAAGGAGTGGCCAGAGCAGCAGTTGTAGTGTTACTAGTGGTGGTAGGCCCCGGAGTCTGAAGTATCTGCATCATTAAGATGAACAATCTTGCCACTGGAGGTAGGCGATGCTTCTCCCGCATCATAGGCATCCTCATAAGCATTATTGGTGTGATAAGAAGGTACGCCAAACTTCTGCCAGCATCGTTCAGCCGGGTGGTTCCACCTACCACAGTGAGTGCATGGGGCAGTAGAGTCTCGCCCACGACCACGACCAAAGTCACGGCCTCGTCCAGATTCCTGTCCACGGCCACGACTTGGATTGCGACCACGTCCTCCTCGCAAGCCGTATCTGCCTCCTCGCCCAGATGAGGCGATGTGTGCAAAGTTCTCTGTTGAAGGTAATACAGGAGGCCGGGTAGCGGATGTCTCGAGCTCCTCAAGTCAGCCAAAGATGGCCTTCATTGTTGACAGTGTGTCTGATATAAGAAACTGCTCCTTCGCTGCATGGTACCTAGAATGCAGGCCATCAAGGAAGCGGTATACCTGCCAGTCAGAACGCTCTTGTATCTATTTGGTGCAACATGAGGGCTGGAATATGGCAAGCTCCTCATACAGACTAGATAGATGCCTATAGTACTCGATGAGGGTGGAATCACCCTGAGGTGCCGACCAGATTCGCCTGTAAATATCTGCAAGGCGTGACTTCGTCTTCTTCTGGGAGTATGTTTACTCGAGATCCTCCCACATTTCCTTGGCCGTATTTTTGTAAAGAAGATTTGAGGCAATGTAAGCCTCAACACCGTTGGTCATACAGTTGATAACCAAATAGTTATCAGTCTGCCAGTTGTCGTACTCTTTGTCCTTTTCATCTAAAGGATCTTTAGTCAAAATGTAGAGTTTCCTCTGACCACCAATGAATACCATAAAAGATCGAGACCAGAGCACATAATTTTCTGTGCCTTTGAGTTTGATAGTAGTGCCTTATGCCGTAATATTTGTGGCCAAGGGCTTTGTCTCGGTAAGAGAAGGTGCCATGGTGGTCTTAAAAATGAAAGACGATCCTGTGATCAACTAAGGATGCACATAAGAGCTCAAAAATGCCCTAAAACTCACGTTTTCCCTTGACGAAGGGCTGAAAACCCCCAATGGACAGCATATCTGGATTTTTGGAAGCGATCCGTGATGAGTTTTGGATCTCCAAAGAGTCCTACGGTACCCGTGGAGGGTAGTTGTGGGGCTGACGATCTTCGTAGGAGGTCCTGAAAGCGTCGGGTAGCGCTAGCGGGAGGACTGTTGCACTGGAGGCGATTGGAGGGACTTGCGCGGGGCCCTAATTCAGGGAAGAGGGCCCGCGCAGGCTTTTGCGAGGCTTGAAGGTGGCGGTGGGGATTTTAGATCAGAACCACGATCTAGGACCCGTGCTCTGATACCATGTGGAGAAGAGAGACAGAATGAGATATCTATTCCATAGGGCTAGGGTCTCTTATATAGAGAGAAAACCCTAGAGAGTACAAGAGGAAAAATACATAAATACCCCTGAGGGGTTACGGGACCCGAAGGGTTAAAGGTTACGGAACCCGAAGGGTTAAGGGTTGCGGAACCCGAAAAGTTACAAATATATTTGTAATATAATAATTCTAACATTGTTATTATCTGTTCAGAAGTTGCGTTGAGCTTAATTGTAGGGTCATTTTTAATAAGTTCTGTTGTTATTTTCATGACATCCAGGTGAAGCAGATTTTTGGTGTGAGGTATGAGAAAAATGTCCTCTACTATCTTGAAATTCCATCTGATTCAAGTTTTATTGACGTTACGTCTATCTCCGACGATCTTTTACTTTTGGATATCCTTCTTCCAATGCTATCTCATGATGTTCCTTGAACTTTCTACGCTGAAGCCCTTTGAGTGAGATACATGTTAGTTCGGGAAACATCACCAGGTATCCTTTCTTACACATGCTGAGTCTCATCGTGATGTTCCTTTTTCTCTTGTCCATTGTGATATATGGGGACCTTGTCTGGTTCGTATCTTGGGTGAACACAAATATATTGTTGTTTTTGTTAATGATTATAGTTGATCCTTTTGGGTATATCGGATAAAGCAACGTTCATAAGTCAATAAAATTGTTAAGTATTTCTTTCAGTACATCAAAACACATCCTTCTCTACATCTGTTTAAATTTTTCTATAGATAATGCTTTGGATTCACTCAACATAACTTGGCGACTTTCTTTGCTTCCTCGGGAACTATACGTCAAACTTCTTGTCTGTATACCTCTCAGCAAAATGGGGTAGCATAGAGGAAACTTAGACATCTTCTTGACATTGCTAGGTCCCTTCTCACCCAGATGAAGGTTCCGAAGACCTACTGGGGTAATGCCATTCTTATAGATGTCCATCTTATCGATAGGGTCTTGCCTTCAATCCTAAAGTGGTCTACTCCTTTCGCGTTACTCTACCCCAATGTGCTGCCCTTCCTACTACCTATGAGAATTGTTGGGTGTATTGCGTTTGTCCACAATTTCCATGCCCTTGATAAGTTGTCACCTAGGTCGATCTAATGTGTTTTTTTGGCTATTCACATACCCAAAAGGGTTACAGGTGCTACAACCCGGTTAACCACCGATACTATATTTTTGCAGATGTTACTTTCTTTGAACATACTAGTTTCTTTACACAGTCTGTCATGGATATTCTCTTGGATTTTCCTCCGCCACCAATTGTTTATAAGTGTAAGCATACATCTGAGCCTACTCCTATCCCTTTGCATGTTCCTTTTTTGCAGTATCGGATGCCATCTTCAAATGCTCCCACCACTACCACTGCTACCCCGTATGCTTCTTAGGAGCTTCTCAATTCCTATAGCTCTCCACAGAACAAAGAGACAATGTACTTTCTAGTTTCCACCCTATGTCTCATTTGACTTCTACTGCTAGTTTACCTTGTTTTGACAAGAGATATGTAGATGGTCTCATGACTCTTTCCGGTCCTAGAGATCACAATGCTTTACATGATCATGGATGACGATAGGTAATGCCTGAGGAAATGGATGCTTTTGCATCCAGAGGAACATGGGGACCTTGTATCATGTCCCATGGGAATTCGACCTGTGGCTTACAGATGGGTTTTCATGATCGAGCAATCGTTTGATGTTTCCATTGATAAATTGAAAGCACGGCTGGTTGCAAAGGATTTACACAGAGTTATTGTGTTAACTACTTCGAGACTTTCTCCCGAGTGACAAGGATGTTCTCTATTCGCACTATCCTTTCAGTGGTTGCCAATAAGGGATGGCTTGTATTTCAACTTGATGGGAAGAATGTTTTCCTCTATGGAGATCTAGAAGAAGAGGTTTACATGATGTAGCCTCTAGGTTATGAAGTCAAGGGGGAGCGCATGTGCCAAGAATGATCCATTGGAGGCCTCCCAAGTTTAATAAAAAATGTGAAAACAATCGTGGCAACCACTTCAAAAACCTCTCAAAGATGTTAGTATACCCACAATGCGTACGATATCTTCGTGTTATACACCACATCCACAACATAATACCTTCTATTCCGGAAGATCACTTCGTTTCTTTGGCGCTAAATAACCAATACTGTTGCACGGGGACTGATCTTGTCTTGACGCCTCATATTGATTTGCTTCCCGCATCCCACTGTGCAAGCTTTGTAACTTGCCAAAAGGTGTTCGCATCCTTGTATATATCAAAGTGGTCTTGAATTATTCCATACTGTGGTTGCTTTCGGGAATTTGAAGAGCATGCGTTCCACATCCTCCTCCCTAATACCACTGTTAGACATGTAGAGTCAGAGCTTCCCTACTTGCTCCCAAGCAATATAATATGACCAGATGCCCCTATATATTCAGTCAGGCATGGAATTTCTGCTTGAAAGTGCTTTGGCTTTCCACAACCATCTATAATTCAAAGATAAGATTGAGTCAAGGACTGATGGCGGCATCCGCAGCACCTAATAGACTTGAGAGATGACAAACTCCTACCAAATTATTCCTAAGAGTCGCGCTCGTGGCTTGCGGACACCACTCCCTCCAGCAACATGACCAAAGATGTGAAGTTAGCAATCTTCTCATCTGAGAGTGATGCAACAAACCTAGTTAACCAAACTTCGTACTTGCAACTAGCCACCACCTTTTGTCAGTCTTATACGACCACAACTAGCTTGGAATGACCTCTACACTGATCCCTTTACCTTGATTGGTCGTCCAACCAGAATCTGAAGTCCTCTGCCAAGACTATTTTATTTATTTTAGAATTGCATGTATTCTTTTAACCCTCTTGCTATACAAGGAGGGTTCGTGTTTCATAAGTAAGCAAACTTATTCCCTTCTACAACGTTGTTTTAAATTATCCAATTGTTTATATTGAGGGTTTTTGGTACCTTTGTTTTTGTAAAGCACAATGCCTTATTTTATGAGGGCTTATTTTTGGTACATGTTACTTCACACGGAGCTGTATATGTCTATTAGTTTGCATGAACCTTTTGTAAAACCTAGGGAGTTTTAAATATTCTCCGCGCTATTCTGCTAGATAACTTGATCGATTTGCCATAAAAGAAGTCATAGATTTGCAGTTCTTTAGCCCGGCTTGCATGCAAAACATGCTTTTTATGATTTGGATCACAGGGACATATCCTGCCAGAAAGAAGAAGAAAAGGAACAGAGCATAATATAGATAAACCTTTCTTTGTTCCAATTGTTTCTTTTATAAGGTTTGTTTTGCAAAGAATTAGGGTCCTCAACGTGTTTATGAGATTCCATAATTTGGATTAAGTGCGTTTCTTCTTTCTTGATATCTTGTTTGGCAGTGAATTGATTCATAGGCTATTCATTTATAAAAGTTTGAATTTTATTTGGATTTTATGATTATTGTATAGAAGGTGCAAAGATAGAACCTCTTGTGAAGTATATTATATATTGTCATAGATTTTTCCCTAATAAGATGATCAGTCAAGGGAAGTATAAAGATTCACTTCCATTTTTACTGGGCGAATTATGCAGGAAGAGGTTGTTAGAAAAACCCAAGGATCTGAAAGGCTAAAGCTAGAAGCTCAAAAATGTTTGGAGCAAAGTGAGAGATGTGCAGGTGAAAAAGCAGAATTGGAACGTACTCTTTACTCAAAAGTAATTTTTATATGTACGGCCAGATGCATATTCAAACTTCCTAATTTTGTTATTATGCATACGATTGGCGCTTAACATGAGTTTATTATTTTAAAGAAAAGGTGTTTAATTTTAATTTAGCGAGAAGAATTGCTGCACCATGCCCTTTTGCAATTGTTAAAAAAACATTTATTGTAGTTGCATATTTTTAACTGTTAAGAAAAACTTTATTGTTTTACTGTCTGTTAGTATGGTTACAAATTTATTGTTTTTGACTATTAGAATTGCACCATGTCCTTTTTTTGAATCGAAAAAGGGGAAACACCTGAAATGGTCTCCGCCCAATGATTAGAGCAGTTAGAAAAGGCATGTTTCAAGGAGAGATTTAGTCATATGGTTACTGAGTTGGAGTAACCTCGTGTGAATAGTACATGTTTGGATAGTTAGGAGGTTGGAGAGGGATGCCACATTGATTAGGTGTTATATAAACTTTTTTATGATTATAATATGTTTTTCATGTTAATTTTTATATTTGGACGTGGTTAAAAATATCATATCAAAGAAATTGTGGGGTCCATACAACTCATTCCAACCTTGAAATGTAGGGGTAGAGGTGTGACTGTGAACTAGCCAGGTTTCCTCGGGGTAATCTGACAACCAAACGAGCCCTTAGCTAAGCTTTATAAATGAACCTGCTGGGAAATCAAAAGAGTTGTTTATTCCATAAACCCTAGGCTCTCTTATGTAGAGGAGTAGCCTATGGGTAAATTACATCAAGAGTCCATAAGAATATAGAAAATATTAAACAATACAAATAACATAAATTATATCTCTAAACCCCCCTCAAGATGGAGCATATATATCGATCATGCTCAGCTTAGACGAGCACTTTTGGAATGGCCCTCTAAGTAACGCCTTGGTAAAGATATCTGCAGTTTCGTCCTCTGAGCTAACATGAGATGTATAAATAAAACCCTTCTGAATCATATCTCGTATATAGTGACAATTAACCTCAATGTGCTTGGTTCGTTCATGAGATGCTGGATTATTGGCAGTAAATATAGCAGCTTGATTGTCACATTCCAGAGCCATAGGAAGTGGGACTTCTACATATAGATATGTAAGAATAGCTTTCACCCACATCATTTCTGTACTAACCTGGGCCATGGCCCTATATTCAGACTCAGCACTGGATCTGGCTACAACAGTTTGCTTCTTGCTTCTCCATGAGACAAGAGAGTTTCCAACATATACAACAAATCTAGTGGTGGACTTCCTATCCTTTGGATATCCTGCGTAGTCTGCATCTACGCATGCTGGGATAGTAATCTCCTTGTCTTTCTTGAAAAATATACCTGCACCTAGAGATGATTTAAGATACTTGAGTATCATATGTATAGCATCCATATGTACCTGACGTGGTTGCTCCATGAACTGGCTCACCTGACTAACAACAAAAGAAGCATCGGGTCTGGTAATGATAACATAAAGAAGTTTTCCCACAAGTTCTCTGTATCTTCTCCTATCCACCTCATCAGTGTCATCATCATATAATCTCCTGCTTGGATCCATAGGTGTAGTGGCCGGTCGGCATCCAAGCATTCCTGTTTCACTCAGCAAGTCAGTGACATATTTCCTTTGGGTCGTCACAAGTCCATGTGAATTTCTGGCGAACTCCAGTCCCAGAAAATATCTAAGGATTCCAAGATCCTTGGTGACAAATTCACGACCCAACATTTCTTTCGCCCTCTGAATTCCTTGTACATCGTCACCTGTAATCAAGATATCATCGACATACACCATAATTGCAATAATGCCTCTGGATGTTTTCTTTATAAACAGGGAATGATCTGCATTGGAACGTTTATACCCCTGTTATTCAAACAAGTCTGAGAGCTTCTGGAACCAAGCTTTAGGGCTCTGCTTAAGGCCATAGATGACCTTATGAAGTCTACACACCTTGGAATACTCCCCCTTAACAGCAAAACCGAGTGGCTGTTGCATGTAGACTTCCTCCTGCAAATCACCATATAAAAATGCATTCTTAACATCTAACTGGAATAATGGCCAATCACGAATAACCGCAACAGAGAGAAGGATCCGTAAGGTGGAATGGCGAGCAATCGACGAGAATGTATCAAGATAATCCACCCCATATGTCTGTGTAAACCCACATGCAACCAGTCGTGCCTTGTATCTGTCAATGCTGCCATATGCATTCGACTTAACTGTGAACACCCATTTACAGCTCACTGTAGACACACCGGTATGTGCATGGACAAGGCTCCAGGTACCTCTTGATTGAAGAGCAACCATCTCTTATTCCATAGCTAAACGCCATCGACTGTCCTTCAATGCATCTTGGTAATTCCGTGGAATATCCATGTCAGATAGTGCAATAGCAAAGCTCCTGAATTCACCAGATAGACGATCAAAAGAAATCGTGGATGCTATAGGATATGACACACAGCTATGCTTCTGTTTTCGAGCAATAGGTAGATCTAAATCACTTGCATCCTCATCCGTCCTTTGTAACACAACCTGCTCAGGTAAATCATTAGATCCATCAATAGAAATTATATTCTCAGAATATACCTCAGGCGAGCTAGATGATGAGCGGTAACCATGAGCAGAAGCAGGATGACGGGTATAGTGGAGTGGCAATGGGGGAACAAGAACTGTGACATGAGGTGCAGGCAAGGCCTTAAATGTCGGATTTCGGTTTCGTTTCGGAGACTGACCGAAACAAAAATTCGGTCGAAATTCGATCGAAATTTTGGTCATTGCGGTTTGTTTTTGAACTAAGCCCCCCAAATTGCAGTCGACATCGACCATTTCGATCGGATTTCGGTCACCCATCGAAATCGAAATTCGATCGAAATTCGGTTGAATTTCATCGAAATTTGAGGCCATGGGTGCAGGTGATGTAGGTAGTGGTGGAGGTGCAGGTGTAGGTGAAGGTGGTGGTGGTGGTGGGATGTATATGTCTTCATCAGTGTCTGAGGATACCAACCGATCACCTGTAGGAGAGAAGTACATAACAAACTCAAAAAAGGTGACATCGGCACTAACAAGGTATTTCCTGCGCAACAGATCATAACACCTGTAGCCTTTTTGTGTCCTGGATTACCCGGCGAAAACACACTTGACAGCCCTAGGAGAGAGCTTGTCAATACCTAGCGTCAACTGGTGGACAAAGGCAACCGAGCCAAACACATGTGGGGTAAGTTAGAACAATTCTTTTTCCAGGAAAAACCAAGGAGAAAGGAATCTTCTCACCTAAGACAGACGATGACATGCGATTAATAAGATAACATGTCATTAGGATAGCATCGCCCCGGAAAGAATGAGGAGCACGACTCTGTATGAGAAGCGTCATGGTGACATCAAGCAAATGACGATGTTTCCTTTCTGCAACTCCATTTTATTGGGAAGTATAGGCACAAGATGTTTGGTGGATAATTTCTTGGGTTGGAAAATAATTTGAGAGAGTATGAGTACAAAATTCCAAGGCATTATCACTTCTCACAATTTTCACAGATGCAGAAAAGACATTATGAACTTCATTTATGAAATTTATAATAATATTCCCAGCTTCAGATTATTCTTTAATAAAAATACCCAAGATAGACAAGAAAAATCATCCACAATGACAATATAAAACCTGTGTCCCTGATGATCAGGAACACGACTAGGACCCCAAATGTCAATATGAAACACCTCAAACTTGGAGCTACTTCTCTGACTCTGGCGACTGGGAAAGATAGACCGATGATGCTTTCCCAACTGACAAACCTCACATTGGATGGACGTGTGAGGCGAAACTTGGGGTAAAACACGACAGAATTTCTGAAGCGATAGATGGCCGAAGCGTAGGTGTCACATGAATGGAGAGTCAGGTCCAACAGGAAGAGAGGAGATTCCGGTATATGGAGTTCGATTGAGGCGATATAGTCCACCCTGCTCATGGCTACACCCAATCACGTTGCCCGTAAGGATGTCCTGAAAAATGAGAGAGGATGGATAAAAAATTGCTCGATAATGTAAATCCTTTGTAAGTTGGATAATGGATAACAAAATCATAGAAAAATCAGATGCGTGCAGCACATTCTTGAGGTGCATAGATAGTGTCAGGCTAATCTCCCCCTGACCAGTAATCAGGGAGTGCGTCCCATTAGCAATAACCACAGTGCGTCCTGGAGGAACCTATCGGTTGGCTGTAAGTAGACCTCGATCACCACACAGATGATGTGTGTCACTAGAGTCCATAATCCATTCTAAAGTATCGGATACACTACTGCTAGTGAATGCATAAGTACTACCTGAGGTACTAGTGGATGCAGAAGCAGAAACATTAGAATGACTCTCAGAGGCTGGAGCTGATGTAACCATGGAAGGACATATCGATATCGGTATTGGTATCAGTACCATGTCGATACCGATATATCGCCGATATATCGCCCATATATCGACCCATATCGCCGACATCGGACCGAAATTGTGCATTTTTGGCCTGTCGATACCCGATATCGACCATATCGGCGATATATCGATGACCTGTCGATACCGATAGATCGCCTATATATCGGGATATGGCCGTCCATGGATGTAACATGACCGGATGGAGGGATAATATCCGTTAGACGAGTTACAAGATCATCAAATTGCTGATCCAAAGAAGAAGCATATGGAGGTTCAATCTGTTCAGCTACTCGTGCAGAAGCAGGAAATCCATGTTTGGAATAACATGTGTCGTTGGTATGTCCAGAACGATGGCAGAAAATGCATGGTTGTCGAACACGACTCCCTCTGCCTCGAGGTCCACAACCACGAAACTGATGATGACCCCATTGTCGAACACGACTCCCTCTCCCCATGGTTGTTGAGATGCTGCCATAGTTGAGGCGGTCTGATTGGCAGTAGATGAAGGAACAGTAATACGACTCAGTCTGTGAAAGGCTTCCTCCATTAGAGGAATAATGGAATATGCCAAGATATGGGAACGTGCTGCCTCGTACTCTAGATCAAGGGCTGCCAGGAATACACCAACCATAGTGACATTCTTGTAGGTCTTTTGCTGCTTAGGATTTGCCGTGAGAGGCATGAAGCTACAGAGCTTCTCAAACATTCCACGTAAAGAAGTGTATAATGAGTGTAGAGGCTGTCCATTCTGCTTGATTATAAAGATGTCATGTTGGAGTTGCAGAATCTTCGTCTCATTCTTTGCCTGTGAATAGGTAGCAACCAGAATATCCCACATTGCTTTTCCAGTGGGCTAATGGAGAATATCATTTGCAATCTCAATTGCTAACATTCCTGATAGCCAAACCTTGGCGTATGCATCATCCGCCTCCCATGAGGCATTGACACCAGTCTTCGCAGCAGTCTCTTCCTCAGTAAGAATGCGCTACTTACCGGTCGACTTCATCATACTCATGAACTGCATTGCCCACATTTCATAATTTGACCCATCCATCTTCACAAAAGGCCCATGACCTCTGAAGGCGCCTGTAGATGGAATATCTACCTTGCTTTCTGACATGGTGATAATAGAAGACTAGGGTTGTAGACTAGAGATATGGTTGTCTACACTGACATTCACGGGTTCGATTGCATGTGTAGACTCAAGCAACCAAACCCATAAGGAAGAAAGTTCGACGAGAACCTATGTAATGGCCCCGGTAAGAGAGGGCCTAGGCGGTGATAGCCTAGGTGATATAGGGAGGTCCGAGGTAAAGGCGGTGCTCGGACAAGATGTGCGCGCAGAGAAGACCATGGAGGTGCGGTGCACGCGGAGGTTAGGGGCGACACACAGTGGAGACGACACGCGGAGAAGGAGGGGGCGACGCGCAGAGGAGGTGGCGTGCTGTGGGGTTAGGGTTAGGGTACAGTAGCTCCGGTCTAGGACCGCCGCTCTGATATCATGTTGGGAAAATCAAAAGAGTTGTTTATTCTATAAACCCTAGGCTCTCTTATATAGGGGAGTAGCCTATGGGTAAATTACATCAAGAGTCCATAAGAATATAGAAAATATGAAATAGTACAAATAACATAAATTATATCTACAGAACCCGTTTCATGAGAGCCAAATAGCTCACATCGTTGCCATTAGTCTCTATAACTCAGCACGAGGCTTGCACTGATTGCTCACTAAGAAATTCCAAGATCACGTGTGAAGAGGTATCCACCAAGGTTTTAAATCTCGATTTCGATTTCGTTTCGAGATGCTGAAAAAACGAGACAATTTCGAAATTTCGTCGAAATTTCGACGAAGTTTCGCCAATTTCGGTCAAAATCGACCTAGATTTGTGAAGGAAGGGTATATATCGAGATTTCGATTTCGGTTTCGGTAGGGTGTCGAAACCGAAATTTCGTCGAAATTTCGGGAAATTTGAAACAATGGTATCCACCCATCCGATGTTTGCCACGATCCAAATTTAATGAGTGCAAGTGTAGGAGTAGAAAAGGTGGTCAAGGTCTTCATGTAACTCACCACAGAAGAAACATTAGTCATCACTTGGAGCAAAGGAAGCTCTGGGCACCTTAGTCAAAGTCCTCTTTAAGCATTGAGTCTTAATCTTCAATGGAATTCTCAAGGATCAAGTCAACATACAATCACACTTCTTCCATGGACTGGGGATTCATGATGGAAGTGAAGGCACAATAAGCTTTTTCGAAAGAGAAATAACCATCCTGCCAAATCCAATAGTCTCGACCCATGAATCTAGAGATATTGTCAAAAAGTTGTGGAAAGTCCTTCCCACATTGATCAGAGAAACCAACCATGAAGGCAGATATCCGTTGGTCCGCTACATAAGCATCACTCGCCAACATATCACGATTCAAAGCTATTTAGAACAGACGCTAGAACTTGATGCATAAGGATCCTTCACTCGTCTAATCATCAATCCAAAATCTGAAAGAAGTTCCATCTCCTAGCATTGGGCACATATAGTCGGGGAGCTTGTGAATCATAGCACATATCTCCCTTCCTAGGTTGTAGAAGTCGGTAGTCGGTACTCGGTCAGCAGGGTCACTGACTAAGGATTAATCGGCAGTCGGGAGAGTAATCGGATCTAGTCGGGCATTCGTCGGTTTTGAATTTTTTATTTATTTTAAATATAAAATTCAGTATTTAATACATATACTCTCATGTATATTCATATATTTGGCAGTTTTAATACTTTTAAGAGCTTAAAAAATTATAGCACGAGAAGGAAAAATGAAGAAATTGTACAAGGGGAAAGATTCTCATAATAAACAGCTTTTATTCTCTCCCAACAGTAGACAATGGTAACATGATTAATCATAAGGCTTCTATTACTTTAGCCTTCTTTTCCTACCAATGTCAAACTTTTATAAGCAACATCGGGACAGTTGTAACATAAGCTCTTAGTTGGTCACCTTAATGTTAACATGAAGCCTCAGAAATGAAGATTAAGGATTCACGTTACTGTTTTTGTCAATCATTCAACTTCATCAAAAATAGTACAATGCATTTTCTTGAGAGTGCACAGATTCTTAGTATAATATGCAGCCATCCTACTTTTTTATAATGCAGAACCACCCGCATCACATTGGTACCACAAAAATGCAACAAAAGCACAAAAGGAATATACTTGTCTAAATGATGGTACTTAATGTGTTCATCCACAACTTCCAATGCAAATTAGTACTAAACCAAGTAATAACATCTAAGATGAAGTAGAGAAAATCTACATAATAACATCGAACATCAAGCATTAAAGTAAAACCAAGCAAGAAAAAACAAAAAAAACCCTAACCAAGTCATCGGAGGTCGGAGAACACGGAGGAGGGGGCGACTGAGGACCGACACCAAAAGGAGTTATCGTCTAGATGCCGACAACGCGGAGGAGGGAGCGGCGACGCGACGGAGGCGGCAACAGGGCTGGTTCAAGGGGGAAGCGACACAAAGGAGGGTGGTCCTGCACAGGGGGGTCGGGGGGAGAGGTTCGAACGAATGGGTACTAGGGTTATTGTTAGACAATAACCCCTAAATCCACCTAAGCAGGTTATCGGGTTCCCCATCTAAGCGGGTTGTCGGATTTCTCTATGCAAAAATCGGCCTAGTCGACCACTCGTCCGTTTAGTCGGATCAGACCGACTATAGGCCGACTTGGCCTAGTCGAGTCGGGTACCCCCCCTCCCCCCGACTCGACTAGTCGGCCTAGTCGGCTGACTTTTACAACACTGCTCCCTCCAAAGGAAACATTAAGCGACTCAACCGGGTGGTGGGTGGGATGGAGGGGGCCTAGATCTCAAAAATCCCCCTTATCAAGTGACATGCCAAATCATCCTGACTTCCCTACAGTCTAGCCAACCACTTAAACAACAAAGCTTTTTTCATTTCATCCAATATGCAAATCTTGATGATGCCATGATCAATGGGGAGAGTGATGATAACATAGTGTTATTCACCTATGTATATGGCTTCATTCTAACTTGTGACGATCTTCAAGAAATTTCTACGACCAATGTATTTCATGAAAAACATTTTGGCGAACCGTCTCGGGGGGGGGGGGGGTCCTTGACAGGATCATTTCTCCTGAGCAGATGGTCTTCGTTCCTGGACGGAATTTGGCGAATGGGTTGGTTATTGCCTCAAAGATTGTGATATATTGGAAGCCGTGCAGAGTCAAGGGATTATTGTGAAAGGTGGACTTCTCCAAGGCTTACGATTGTGTCAAATGGAGATTCCTATGGGCTTTCATGGAGAAGAGGGGCTTCCCGACATGATGGATTGGATGGATCAAGCGGTGTATTATGACTTCCTTTCATGTTGTTATGGTTAATGGCAGACCGAAGGGGGGTTTTTCAGCCACAGAGGGGGATTAGGCATGGATGTCCTTTTGCCCTGTTGCTATTCATCATCGTGGTTGATGTGTTGGCAGTTATGATGATGTTAGCTATTGGTGCTGGGTGGTACGAAGGCTATGAGAGGGAGGATATTTCCATCCCCTTACCGCAGTATGCATATGCCAATTTTGTTCATGAGGGCTGAAAAGGAGAAGACAGGCTGGCATCCATCATTATGGATATTTTTGGTGACCTTTCTGGAATTCAGATGAACAGAGGCAAGTCAGTGGTGGTTCCTTTCGGTGTATCGGAGCGTGTCGCAGGAGGCGACAATGCTTCTGGGATGCCCCATAGCTAGCCTGTATCTGGGCCTTCCATTGGTGGTGGGGAAGCCATGGACATGCTTGAGTGCAGAATGGTGGACTGGAAGGCCTCGATGTTGTCAAAGGGTGGGAAGATGGTGCTTTTGAAGCATGTTTTGTCGGCCATCCCTATTTTTTTGTTCTACGAGGCAGCTTCCCGTGGGTATCCGGCTATCTGCACACGTATTGATGAACTCATGAGAAGGTTTTATGGGCGGATGGTAAACAGAACATGTGTGGCATTCATTTGGTGGGATGAGACAGGATGACGAGGTTTAAGAAGCGAGGTGGGTTAGGAATTCTACTAATGGGAGAGATGAACAAGGCATTCTTGGCTAAATGGGTGGTGCAGATCTGGGGAGACTCAGGCGACATGGTTTGTAGGCTGATGAGGAGGTTATATGGCGTGCCCATGGCTTTGGTGGCTGCTCCTTTTCATACGCCTTCCTCTCTATGGAAGGGTCACTGAGGTGTTGCAAGAAATTGCGGAGAAGATGCAGCCGGTTCTTGGGGATGGTGCGTCTTTCCATTTCTGGACGGAGGATTGGACGGGTGCTGGGATTTTGGGCGAACTCTTCCCGCGTTTATCAGCTTGCTGTTAATAGGCTAGCGACTGTGCAACAGATGTGGGTGCATGGATCATGGGCCCCTGTGTTTGCCTCTAATCTGTCGGACTAGAGGGTGGTGGAGTTTTTTTGCTTTATAGGCGCACTTGGCACAATTTGAGGGCCCCATAGCAGGAAAGGATCACTTTGTGCGGAGCAATGACAGATTCTTCGTGAAGAAAGCATATCGTTTCATGGTGGGAAGAATGGGGAAGATGTGGAGGATGGGGTGGTGACTGATGCCATGTTGATTTGGAAGAGCAGGGTACCAAATCGTATTAAAATTTTTCTTTGGTTGTTTCGACAAGAGCGGCTCCTCACACAGGTTCGTCGAGGTCAACTATTAGGACTTGAGATTGGGGCTTACACCAGATGTGGTGGGGCGGTCGAGGATGCGGGTCACTTATTCTTCATATGTTCGTCTTCTTTTTAGGTTTGGGATATTGCCAACATTCCATTTATCGGGGGACATGGAGTTGCGGATTTTTGGAGGAGCATCAGAATGGTCTGCAGGTTCGGGAATGAGGATAGCATGCATCCTTTTGCCATTTTGTAGGCAATTTGGTGCGCGAGTAATAGTGTTATTTTTGGCGGTTAATCTTGTTATAAGAAAATATACTGGAACATAACAGAGCGTTGTGTATTGTATGGAGTATGTGATACTTTGTAATTTAAACTTTTACTTTATAATTAATACACTTGGTGGTGGGTCCCAATTTCCGGGACTCCACCCGCTTAACTTCTCAATAAAAAGAAATATGCTACAGATATTCTGCAAGAAACTAGAATGCTAGAATATCATTCACATTTCCCAAATTTTCCTCTATGATGATGATGTAAAGGACATCGACGTTGGTTAATACAGGGGGCTTGGTTTGGAAGTTTCTCTACATCACCGTTACTTATCTATGCATTGTCAAGGAGTAAGTGAAATTAATCAGTTAATGGATAGGCCTAATAAGGGATGTTGAAATGTTGTATAAATGGTACTCATATATCTATTTTTTTGAAAAAAAACCCTATGATAACGATGCCGATGTTGATGCTGACTGTCATAGTAATACAAAGTTTACCTCTAGCTTCACGTTCTCGGTGGAGGAATTGTGGTTACATGGAGGAGCAAGAAGCATACAATTTATTCGTTGGAGAAATCATGATTACATTTTTTTGAAAGAAATTGTGATTACATGGAGAAGCAAAAAACATATAATTATAGCCAGTTCTAGTGAAGAGTCTGAGTATAGTATAGAGCCATGACGTAGACTACTATGGGTATCATGTTGCTCAAATTAATTATGAATTATCTTTTGGAGGTTCCTCTCCTGTTCCAGTTAAGATTTGACAATCACAAGATATTATTTTTTGTTAACAATCTCGTCTTTCATGAGAGAACTATGCATGTAGAAGTTGATTGTCATTATAAGAATTATAGAAGTGGATATAATAAGAAATGGTGGGTCCACTTTGCATGCTTCTTTTGCAGAGCAAACTATTGATATATGAATCCACTTTCTCGGATTGTCATTGAGAAATGTAGTCAACAGAGCATGATAGACTTTTATGCTCTGGTTTGGGAGGAAATGTTGAGATATCATAAGGACCTTTTTATGTTCTTTTTGCCCTTTTGTTCTCGCTGGACCTTTACAAATTGGGATGTTTACGTCAAATAGTCCATCTTCTAAAAAAATGTCTTTTAACAATTTTCCTTTAGCCGTGATTATTTATGATCGAGGAAGTGCATCGAGAGGTATCTTGGTGCATTTTTTGTAGATGACATTCTTATGGTAGATATAATACGAGATGAATCATTATGAATGGTGAGAGATGATCACCAAACTTGAAGGATTTCCTCTTAATCTAAATGAAATTAGAGTATTTGAAATGCAATTTTAGTGTAAGAGGAGACTGCCATAGATTTAAAGATTACGATGTATCATATTTTAAGATAACAATTTTTTAGATACTTGTACCCATAATTTCTAGAAATTAGACGAATTCATGGAAATTTTATGCATAGAATATATTTGGGTAGGTTGAATTAGAGAAGATGTTGCATCCTTGTCAGACGAGGGTATCTTTGGAAATGAGAGATAAATATTGTTAAACAAATACATTGAACACTGGTCCATTAATTGTAGACATACAACAAGATGCCGATGGCGATGGTAAAAAACCAAGATGCTAAGGCAATGTTTGCAGCCATACCTAAATAGATTGGCTCGATAATCAGATTATTAGAGAAATGTTCACTTGATTAGAAACACTTATAGATGCTTCCATACAAAGCAATGTGGATGATAAAAGTTATACTATTGTGAAGAAGTGTTTGAAGAAACTTGTTTACAATGTTTGGCTTAATCAAAATTCACAAAAATATGAAGGTTTGGGGTTTCTAACATTCTAGTGGCATTGTTGATTGAGGATTCATAATCTTCATCTAGAAATTACTTCAAGGGTCCGATATCCAAGGCTTATGGCCATTGTGGAGAACAAGGATGTTTTGTTACATCAGCTTTGGTCGAGGAACACTTGGTCCCCTTCCTTCACAGCGGCCTTTTCTGAGGAACGGTTGGAGGAGTTCCCAAGTTTACAAACTGATTTGGCTGATGTGGCAAGATGTCCTGTGGAAGAGACCACTTTAGTTGGACCGATGGCTGCTTTTCAATAAAGAAAGTTTATCGTCTCTTTACTAATGATCGGATGACTGTTCAGGAAGATATTCACCTTGATGCAAAGATCATATGGAAGAGAAAAATACCACAAAGACTCAAGGTTTTTTATGGTGTTTGAGACACGACCGCATATTTATGAAGAAACTTGGGAATAGGTTGCTTCAAGTGGGTTACCAGGTGTGTGATAAGTGTCAATTTGAGATTGAGACTAAGGATGCGGACCACTTATTCTTTAGTTGTGGTTTCTTAGCTCAAATTTAGAGGAGGGCTGGGATATCGTGGTTAAAGGTAGATAACAACTCTCTTTTTTGGGCCTCAGTTCAGGTGACAAACAACAACTCGCATGAGGACAACTCCTTTCCCTTTGTTGTATTGTGGACTATTTAGGTTGCTAGAAATGAAGTCATTTTTCGTGGTCAACCTTTTTATACTGAAAATGTACTTGAGCATTGTTGGGTCATTTGTTCGGCCTGGCCACTGTAATCTTTTATAATTATTTATAAATCTTTTGGTGGGTCCTAGATCGGGATCCCACCCTCCAAAAAAAGCTACATCAGAAGCGTGACCCCCACTGGGTCGAAGTTCATGTATCACAAGTTGGTATACCTCATCTCTTTCTTCTTTTGAACCATATTAGCAAGGGTTGTTACAATGAGGTAGTCGTTTTTCTTCCTAATGATTAGAGGCTGTAATTCGGTGGATTCCATGTATGTGATCCAGATCTTTGATATGGTTGCCTTCAAGTTACCTCTGTTCACGGCAGGGATCATTTTTCTAAGAAGCTATTTGTTGCACCTATGAGATATCATATTACTAACACGTGGTATATGCATGTGGTATACTCCATTAACAATCCACATATCTGTTGCCATCATTGAAAGAAGGTTCCATATGCATGTGGTAAGCTTGGTAGAGGTTATTTGGACACTCAAATTGTCAAGGTTCCTTCATAGACGAGGTTACACTAGCCCTTGTAATACTTTGTTTCCAACAGTATTTAAACATTGATTTTACATGCTTTGAGATAATCAGGATGATTGCCCTATTTCAATGTAGAAGCAACCTCATATCCATGTTTTTTGAAAGAAAAGGTTTGTGTGCCTACTCTCACCCAACTCTCACAACAAGTGATGTGGAACCAAGCACATGACCCATTCCACACAATTGTTGGAACTTCTACTAGATCCATTTACCTAATTTACTTAACCCTTTACCACTTTTAAGAGTTTGAGTTAGGATGTCATCAGAGATCCTAATTTAATAGAATGTTGTTACAACATCTACCTTTTGTGCAGTCAGGATTTTCCAATTATCTCTGGTTGAATCTTGAGTGTTGCAAAAGATATCTTTCTCGATTCACTCAAGAAAGGCTTCCAATCTTCAAAATCCTTCATCATCTTCCACTGAAGTTTTAAACTAGCCTGTTTACCTTCCCACTTCCTACTTAATGCATCAACTACAATGTTTGCTTTTCCTGGATGGTAATTAATGGCAAAATCGTAATCTTTTAGGAACTCTAGCTAGCGTCGCTGCCTCAAATTAAGTTCCTTTTGAGAGAAAATATATTTGAGGCTCTTATGGTCACTGAGCACCTCAAAATGTTCACCGTAGAGGTAATGACGCCAGGTTTTTAGAGCAAAGACTAGGCTGTAACTCCAAATCGTGAGTTGGGTAGTTTCTCTTTTGTGTTTTTAGTTGCCGTGAGGCATGGGCAATGACTTTCTCATTTTGCATAAGAAAACACCCGACTCTGGTGCCTGGTGCATCTGTATGTACTACATAACCCCCACTACCTGACGGTAAAGCCAAGATTGGGGTTGTGATCAATCTCTGCGTCAAATCTTGAAAGCTCTATTTGCACTTCTAAAACCATACAAATTCCGCATCTTTTCGAGTGAGTTTCGTTAATGGTAGTGAGATCTTTGAGAAAGGAGTGGCAGAATCATAAATGTTCTAATGCAGTCCTACCAATCGTCTATCTAACACATTGCATGTGTTGGGTGATGAAAAACCTCGTGAGAACTCAGGCATTATGGAGGAAGAGATGGAAAGAGCTTCATTTAATGAAGCATTGATGATTTTTGAAGGAAAAATTCCCCTCCCCGAATAAGATCATAAATTGGCGACCAGTTGGGGGCTTCTGGAGTAGGGGGGTGACGGGTGTCTATAATTATTGCTAAACGAAGGTCCTCTCATAGAATGTCCGGGGTTTATGGAACCCATATAAGAAAGAAGTCATTGCTTAATATTCAAAGAGCATGGGGGAATCGATATCGTTCTACACTTCTACTTCAGGAAACAAAATTGGTGGGTTGCGATTATTTTTGTGGGGAAGTGCCATGTACAGATTACAAATTAGGGGTGCACCATTACAATCAAGTGATTTTTTGTGCATGTTTTTGTCTGCGAATTTTGTTTTTATGGCTCCTCTACATGCCTCCTCTTATTCGCACTGGCATCGCTCTCAACTCTATTCTATGTAGCTAAAGAACGGCATCATGAATGTGGCTCGAAATTTCAGTGAATTTTGCCAAATTTCAGCGCTATGTCGCTATAGTAGCTTTGGCGAAATTGATAATGCAAACATTCCCATTTCCAGATTTTTACCGACATGTCGGCGAAATATTGCCCTTTCGGTGATATGTCAGTGACTATGTGAAAGATTTCGTTTCGTACCTTACTTATCAAGGGATATGTCCCCCATTTCCCTAATTTTGTTGGTTGTATGAGGGCATTTCACCCTTGCAACTCCATCAATCTCCAAAGAGTTTCTTCAAGCTAATTTACCTCAGTTGGAGCCTCAGGGTAGCATTATTGGGGACAATTTACTCGTCAATTTGTTAGCTAAGCTCATTCCACTCTCCAATCTTGTTAATATTTGTGACGTGAGGGTAATATTTTGTTTTTGTCGATGTTTGGAATGTAGAGAATGACAATTAAAGTATTCAATCTTCAATATTTGTCTAAGATTTGTTGATATTAATGTTCATAACTTGATATTATGCAAAGGTTTGTCATTATTTTGTCGAATCTGTTTTGTTTTTTGTTGTTATTTTTCGTTATATCTTTTCACACGATTTTAAGAATTTCATGTTTGCCATTGTTGAAATTGAGAAACGGAAGCGGAATCGATAAAACAAGAAATATAAACATGAAGAACAAGGATTTGGATTGGGATCATGGCTAGCTCTTTTGGAGATGATGCTCCGAGGGTGAAACGGCTTCAAGAGATGAATAAGGTGCTTTTAGCAAAATAGCTGACAAGAGTTTGGGAGCCGATGGTGACTTAGTGTGTAAGTTGCTTTACAACATTTACGGCATGAATGGCAAACTTGATGGAAAGGACAATTAGGGAAAGCTCCATCAAGCTTTTGGAAAGGTGTGTCTTGTTACTTGTTAGGAGGGAGTTGGCATCGTTATTGCTCCCAGCTTTGGGCAATGGCAAATCCTTTCATTTTTGGGAGGGTGATGGGACGAAAAATGGACCTTGAAAGATAGATTTCCACAGCTGTTCATGTTGGTGGTTAACAATAATGCATAGATGGCGCACGGTGTCGGTATATTTCTGATGAGCCAAGGGACTCTTGGTTGTCGTTGTTCAGCTCTTATCTGTTGGACACACAAGTTCTTGAGTTTGGCAAAATGAAGTCACATCTTGTCATCGTTCATCTCTAATCTGTCGGACACACAGGTTCATGAGTTTGGGAAAATGATGGGGGAGCTACATCTTGAAAGGGCTCGGGGGATGGACCAAACCACTGGATATGGGACAATTTATTTTCGGAGAAGAAAGCAGGAAGTTTTCTGATTTCCTGGTCAAAGTTCAAGACACGGACTTGATTAAAGATTGCAGAATTTTGGGGAAGGTGTGTACCTGCCAAGAAAAGATCTTTATGTGGCTCTTGCCAAGGAAAATGGTTGGTGGCTAGGACGTTCAAGGCACATTTTGTTCCATGCACAGCAGATTCGTGCCTTGTTTGTGGAGTGGAGGATCATGTTGATCACCTTTTCTTTCGATGCTGCAAAGCTATGGATTTGTGGCAAAAAGCTGATGTAAGGAGGTAGGACACCTTGAGCCATGAGTGGTTTTGGAATTTTTTGGTGTATCGACCTATAGATCTAGACCTGATTGAACAAGAACTTTTGCGGTCTGTTGGGCAATTTGGATTGTCAGGATTGCTTCTGTTTTCTTGCGGGTGGGAGACATTCTTGTAAATATTTTATGCTTTAAAATGTGTTTCGCATGGACCATCCACTCAAGGTGGAATAAAGATGTTCATACCCTTTTCTCCCTAAAAACCCAATAATGCTGTTGTTCATCCTTTGGCTTTTTAAAAACTCTCTCTAGTCAAATTTTACTTTTGCCACACTTTTAGAGATGCTTGGGATACTCGTTTACTAGTATTCTTCCTGTTTTTCCGTTGTTTTTTGCTTTCTGAGAGCAGTTCTTGACATATTGTTTAGTTGTCTGTTCCAAATAACCAGAGATCCCGAATCTGCACCTGTGATAAAATTGCTCAACCAACTGAACCAAGTCAAATTGTCTGATTTAGTTGCTTTTCTAGAATTTAATGGGAACCAAATCATGTTGTCCAACCAAGTCAAATTGTCTGATTTAGTTGTTTAGTTGCTTTTCTAGAATTTTATGTCAAATTGTCAAATTATCTCTATATTGTGCATTCCCACGTATGAGCAATGAAAAGTAATCATAACTCCAGACTACATGGTAATGGTAGCAAATTGGCAATTGCCCTTTAGGTATTGGTCTTTACTTTTTAATAATTCGGAGAGGGTTCCCAGCTAATTGCTGAACCCTGTCTGATTGACATCAGCACCATAATGCCACGGTCTGTTTATTCCAAGGTATTGTAGCTTTGCCCGATTTTATATCATTGGAACATAATCCCAGGCATTGGTCTCTTTTCTTTTTAAATCAGAGATAGAACACATTGAACTGTCTGATTGGAAACAGTTTTATGTTGGTTCCAGTTTGTTACTCTCCTAAATTCAAAGAAAGAAAAACTGAGAGAATTGCGAGAACGTATATCAAAACTAGAGCATTCTGCCAAACATTCGGAAGAGGAAGAAGATAAAGAGGTATCTACTGACAAAACCGAGACTTTCAATGGAGAAGCAGAAGATGAAAGTAAAGAAGAGGTTGTCAGCGACCAACAAGCAGCTTCAAGAGCTGTAACATCCAGTAGCCAGAAAATCCCTAGGAGGAGGAAATGAAAGCATTTCAGAGAATACAAGTGATGGTAACTGATTTACCTTTGTGCCTTTGTTCTTTTGTTTTCTTTATTGTATCAAAGTACACGTGTGTGATTATACCAGTTTTAATGCACTGGATCTCTTCAAAACTTCAAGTTTTGGGTGGCCACTCGGGAAATCTTCATGTTTCATTTTTGGTGCAAAGAAGTCCATCTATGGCTACAATTTGACAGGATGAGAAGTTACCAGAAGAGCTTGTAAGAGAAGACATGGGGGAACTAGGAAATGTTGGAAGGAAACTATTTTGAAGGATATTTATGGATCTAAGATCCATGGAACAAAAAAAATCCATTCAGATGACTCCACGTTGAGTGGTAAAAAGGATTGCTTGTAGTAGAAAATTAAGAAAATATATTGCAAATTTGGGATGAAGATAATAAAGGATTCTCATAAACAATTTGTACACTTTACCATAGGCAATTTTATTTTTAACATCAGGTCCTAGTCTTTTCATACTCATGGTTTGAAAAAAGTGCTTCGGGGTGTGACCAAACTGATCAGAGGCACATGCCTCGGTCTGTAGCTGCGAGGCAATCGCCTCGATGGTTGAGGCGAGACGATGCGAGGCACCCATGTTACAGGGGAGGGGGGGGGGGGGTAGTTGGTCGTGTGCTTCTCACGTGACCCACTTATAATCCCTTTCCTCCACGACGACTCCCCCTCCTTCGTGCAGGAAATCCTAACCCAACCTGATTCTCCAGCCTCCTCGCTGCCTTCATGATGGAATCACGACCTTTGTCGCTGCCCCGATTGCTTCTTCATCTTTTCCAGCATCGTGCTGCTGAAGGCCCCTCCTCCAGTTGCTTCTAGAAGCCCTCGGCCTCTCGCGCAGCTGCTTCCCCTCCAACCAGCAGTAACGATATGTATTTTTAAATTTTTTTACTAGGTACTTTACTAGTTCCTTTGATGACTCGTCATTTTTAGGTTGTAAAAGAGCTGTATCCAAGTTGTGTTAGGCTTTAAGTTCCTTTGACGACTCATCATTTTTGCTTAAAGGTTCTATACCAAGGTCCCTGTAGTATCCATGTATTCATTTACACGATGTTCGACAAAGAAACCATATGAAAAAGAGCTGTTCAAATAATTTCATTTTAATTGCCTAGAGAAATCAGGCTTTACCCATTTATATTGCAAATTTTATTATATAACAATTTATTAAAAAAATTGATTAGGTTATCTTACAATTCAACAAACAGTTTATACTACATGGTTGGTTAGGTTATCTTCGGTTCATTACATTTCATATATTTTGTTGAATGTTTATTTTTATTACTATTCGTATTGAAAGTTACTTGAAATATGCTTTAATTGCTTTAGAACATTAGAAATTTATTAGATAGTATTGTCTTATTGATATGATTACAATATTCTTTATTAAATTACATATTTTGGGTATGAATATTAAGGCTTATGCCTTGGCCGCCTCGAGGCTACACCTTACCTCGATTCCAGGGTAATCACTTCGTTCCGCTTTTCGTTTTTTCAAATCTTGCTCATACATCATTGAACAATACTCGGGGATACCATAGGGGGTGAAGTACAACCTAACATATGTCTTTCCCATCCACCTTCCTACCTTACTTGCCAGTGGAATGTTAGCACGTTCCATAGTTAGAGATAGGACCCTAATCCTCGTTATGTAGTGAGAGACTATGCTTAGGGTGCTGCGAGTAGCAGAAGCAAGCACATACATACATGACCAATCAAGCAAACATGCACACACACGAGCTGACCGCCGACCCGACCCAACCCAAGGCCCGACTCGCTATTACCCGGCCCGAGCCCATGCCCATGCTCGAACATTCAGTGGGTGGACTCGTACTTCATATTTTGTCCATTTATGTTATAATGTCGGGCTTGGGCTGCCTGTAGCCTGAACCGAAGTCCAATTGTCCGGCCACCCTTCAAGCCCGCCCATAACCTGACTCAACTAAGCCCAACCCGAACCCACCTCGAAACCCTATTCTGCCTAACCCTATCTACCCCAGTACACCTGACTCGAGCCCCGATCCCCTCTGCCCTCTCCTTTAGGGATGCGCGGCTGCGCTGGCCCTGACCTCGACCCCCTAGCCCCTCTTTTACCGAGTTGCATGCTTGTGCTGCTTTCTCCAATCGACCTTAATCCCCTTCCTACCTCCTTCCGTCATCGTCCCTAACCTCGTCCCTCTCCTTCCCCTTCACATGATAGGTCTGTGCTTGGGCAACATTTTTAAAAAATCGGGCCCAAGCTCGGTGTTTAGACTCACTATCATAAAGATGCTCGGATTGGGTCATACTGGGCCACGACCCGATGTTCATCCCTACCCGTAACTGGACTATGTCATACTCATATACAAACGGATCTCGGATGCGGACATATATGAATACCTGACTAGAAAATTCATTTCAAGGTTTAGTAGAACAGATGCCCCCATGTGCTGGTAGGGTATTAATGGCAGGGGAGACGGGGGCATCATAGGGTTCCTCAAATGAGTTAGGATTAATGCATATCAGCAATCTCTGCCTTGAACTGGATCCCCTGAGAATTTTTGCCAAGCTTACTGCAACCAGTCCCTCCTTAGGGCTGCAACCAATTATCGCTATTGAGCAAGTCCAAATAATGCTTGAACTTACTCCCATGAATTGCCTTTGGGAAAATATATGCTGGATTATAAGTTATGCCGACCTTAATCCTTTTCTTATATTGAATGAAGTGATATATGACATTTATTTGCTTGGTCCTCTCATGATAAACTTGATCCGTGGCTAAGAATATTGCACTAAGTCTATCACAATATATGATAGCGTAATCCTATTGTAGATTGAGATATCTAACTAAGTGTTTCAGCCAGATGCCTTTATTGCAGCTTCCGTCAAAGTCATATACTCTATCTTTTGTGGTAAGCAAAGTAACCGATATCTATAAAATAGTCAAGTAGCCTTCCAACTAATGACATAACTTCCCAAAGTAAAGATGTAGCCTATCATTAATCTCCTCCTACAAACATCTGCAACATAGTATGAATATGAATATCCAACAACCAAACACTATGAACCACTTCTGTAAATGAGGCCATTGTTAGGTTGCCAACTGATGGGTAATCGAGTCGCTCGTGTTGGTAGGGTGTGGTTGCACGCAGGTTGGGGCGTTGGGGGCATCAGACTATTCTTCAACAGGGTTCGGTAGAACATAGTGCTAGGATTCAAGGCATACTAACATAGGATTTATTTTATAGAAGAAGAAAAGACAAAAACGCTCCCAAAGTGATAACAATTCATACACGCAACACTTCCCCTCAAGTTGGAGCAAATAAATAAAACATTCTCAACTTGTACTACATTTATTATATAAAATACATGCAAGAGATTGGGTGGACATGTCGGCACATTTATATACGGTTCATATGCTCACGAAACATGGTGTTGTTGATTATATGCATGGTTTCCCTTGTTGTCACATATGAGCTCCACAACCCTATAGGAGTAACTTACAAGTCTACAAATATTAATCTAATCTATACTAACTCTGTTGCACGTGCCATTGTTCTATATTTTGCACTCGCTCTCTACATTAGATTGTAAAACAATTGTTTGTTTCTTGCTTTTCAAATGATTGGATTCCATACCTAGTAGGTACATAAGTTAGTAGTAGACTTCCTATCTAGTAAATTCCCCCTTAATGAACATTGTAGCTATAAGATCCAGATTGACCATATTAATAAGCATACGTCTCCTTTTTGAGAGAACTTGAGTGGGCATGGGTAGGAAAATCCATGAATTGATTGCACTTGCCAATTATAAGCAAGATATATATGGTTAAGTGATGATATAATATAACACTTCCCAACCAACCTCATGTAACGACTTCGCTCTCCAATCTATCCAGGCTCATAGATGCATGTCTTGGGATCCATGGCTTTGTATGCTAGCTTGGGTTCTGGGTTATGTAGTAGATTAATAGTATATTTCCTTTGGAACATAACTATACCTCATCTGGATTAGACAATATCATTCTCAAGGATGTATCTCAATAATTCAATATCCTTGATCTGCTACTTGTTCATTTATTTCTACAATAATCTCTATGAAGGTGATGGTTTTTCCCTCGCACATCACAAACGCGTGGAGATCGCATCGTATGCGATCTAAGTCGACTAGTCACACTAGTTGTAAGAGACAACAGAAATTAATTTTTTTCCCATGAAACCACAAGACATGGGAACGATTCCCATGTCATTTCATATTATATCACAAACAAGTATTTAAGGTTACCTCTTGGAGCGTGCTTGCGATACACGAGTCTCTAAATGAAGAAACCTCGTGTCTCAAGTCCAATCTGACAGAGTGAACACTTGCGGGCGCGTGGGTGAGATGTGTGCTTCTTGCAATCCAAGTTGACGACATGAGAACAGAACCTCCTGATTTCATTTCACGAAATCCGTAGTCTTTCTCATGAGTACGGGGAACCGAAGAAGACGAAGATCCACGAGCAGTCGATGCAGCACCACAACGGCAGCCGTCGCCGCCGAAGCTCTCAAGACACCCTAGAGTGGACGACCACTAGGGTTTGAGAGGAAAAGAGCTTAGACGTGTATGAGAGAGAGATTTTGTTGCTATAACTTGTGTGTGTAGAGAAAAGCCCTAGGGTTGATCCTTTTCTTATAAAATTGGATGGTTAGGATGCACTCCTAATTGAAATCAATGGCCTAGATTTTGTTGCAACATTTTACAACAATAATTAATTAGTTTAAAAAATAAATAAATAAATTGAAGACATTCTTCAACAAATTCAATTTCAATTAAATCAATTCATGTGGAATAAATAGGAAGGAGGAGGGCCTCCTTCCCATTATAGTGTGGACGGCCACCATGGAATCAATTCCATGGCCGACCACTCCTAATGGGATTGGAGACTCTCTCTCCTTTTTCAATTTATGAGATGACAATCTCAACCATATTTTCCACATGTTGCAACAATTTTTGTTGCTTGAATTTTCACCAAAATAATTCCAAATTATTTTGTGATAATTTCAATCACGCCATAGATGATCATGAATCATATTCATAATCCAATAGTAAATGTAAATCACATTTACATATAGTTGTACAATTGAATCTAATTCACATTTAATTGTATAATGCGAATCCAATTCACATTAACTTATAATTTGTAAACATATTCACAATTAAATCTCTCTATGATATTATGAATCAAATATACAATATTTATGATTATTGTGGATAGTAGTATCAACACTAATGACATATATGATAATTAAATTCAATTTAATTATCTTAGATACTTTTGTACATATATCTTAGATAGTTACATCACATGCATCACTTTTGTGTGAAAGTTCTATGTTACATCATTTGTCGTGGAAGTATTCTTAACAAAGCTCCTTTGAGTTACTTCTGTGGCACTTTTAGGAACGAACTGGTGATTGTAATAGAAGTTATTTGATTAGTAGCCTAAGAGGGTTGAACTCACAGGGGAGGCGGGGCTTCATACGATATCCTGGACTGCAATGTTGTGTTGATTGGTTTGCCATATCCTCTATGATTATTGAGTATGATTGCACTAAAATTGCAGTAGATGAGTGAAGAGAAAGATTCTTGGATATGTGGTTGCACTTGGATATTGAAACACACCCAGTTTCCTTACCTTTTTACATCCGCTTTAGTTTACTCAACTCTACACTCTATCTCAGTGAGATGATTGAGTCATAGCTTCCACTTAATATGGGGACTTATGTGAAAAAGCTATCTCCCTCAGAGACTTGCGTGCGGGTGACCTCGATGGTGTGTGTGCCCATGTGAGGTGTTTAATTTACTTACTAAAACATTTTCTTCTATCAAACCTAAATAATTTCAATTACCTTTATGCTTCAGCTCAAACAAAACAACTACAGGTAGGACTATAGGTTGGGGAAAAGGAGCGACATATTTATTACAATTGCTTCCATGTTGAAACCAATCTGATATCTTAACTTCTTTAATTGCTAGGCTACCCAAGTAGGAAGAGCATGGTCGGATAATTTCTCTCGGGCAGTTCAGGGATCTGAATAAAGGAAAAAACATGAAAATGACGACTCAAATCAATGCATAATACAATAATTTTGAGTCGAGGGGCTGTTGTAAAATTTCTAAGGTTGTCCTTTCCAGTTGGACCTCTCGAAGAATTAGCATCCTTCTTATTGCACCTTATGCACTTTGAAGTTCTGTGCAATCAGTAACAATCTATTTTGTCGCTGGTGCGTACTCTCAATGGATGATGCAATTGTTATTCTCTAAGGTCTAATTTGGCATTGAAGTTGGTATTTATGGGATAAGTGATGAGTTGGTAGCTTATCCTGTTTTCCAGTTTCTTTGAAAGAATTGATTAATGGTGGGATAAACTTTGATTTTTCATCCTGTCTGTTTGGTTGTAAAAGTGGATAAAATGGAGGATAAACGATATATCAATTATTTTATATTTATAGTTAAAAAGAGTACTTTGTACCCAGAAAACCAAAATTTTACATAATATTATCCTTGCAATAATATATGATATTATACATAGTTATTTATCTGTTTTAACATTTCAGATTTAATGTAGCTCTGAATTTTATTGAAATCCAATACTGGTAATATCTCTGAACCAAAATAGGAAGGCTCTTTTTTAGTATTCTTTTTCTAAGTGGAAAATAATTCTATTTCTATTGAGAGATGGACCCTTTTTATATTTGGAGAGACTAGGGTTAGGGTGTACAACATAGATAATGAAAATACGTATTAGCTCTCAAAGTAATATAACTCATAAACTACAAAAGTCCTACATAAATTGGAGCATTATATTAAAATGCTCAACTTGCTGCAACATCTCTCAAACTCAGTACACACAAGGGGCTTGGTGAATATTTCGATAGTTTGATCCTCTGTAGATAGAGAAAATAATCTGGATCATTAAACATGCTCACCTTACTACAACATCTCTCAAATTGAATACATTATTGAATAAACTTACATTAGATGTACAACCCCTCTCTGTATCAAGCACTAGTTGAATGACAACCAACTGCAACATGCTTCATGCACTCATGAAACATGGGGTTGGCTATGTACATGATTGTTCGGTTGCCACATTAACACTAGCATGAGCAAAGTAAAATCCGTAAGCACTTATTAAATCTTACTAATTCTATCACTTTATGAGGCATCACTCTGTACTTGCTCCCTGCGCTTGAGTGATGAAACAAATCTCTGCTTCTTGCTACTCGAAGTAGTTAGTGTTCGTAGGATTAGATCTCACTAAAAATTACAATTTCCTGTCAAGTAGGTGCATACACGAGTAGTAAACTTTCTCTTTGGCAATCATCTCCCTATAATCATCATCAGAATAAGCAACAAGGTGTAGAGTGGTTTGTTTGTTGAATATATGCATCAAAGTGAGCATGAGTTGGACGGTCCATGAACTATTTGAGCATTTCAACTGCAAGTGAGATATCTGATGAAGTAATGATTACATACAACTTCTTAATTGATCACCTGTAGCGGCTCATGTATCTAATCCGTCCAGGACCTAGGGTCTATGAAACTTTGTATTGTCCTCAATCCCAACATCACTGTCTCCTGCAATGTATCATTAGCATACTTCATGTGAGACATATTTAGACCTCGTTTGGAATGAGTAATCTCGATCCCAATGAATTGTATCGGTTGTCTAGACATCGTTTGGAATGGCTTCCTCGTAACTGCTCGATCTCTTCCCATCGTCCTCGATCATGGCCATGCCGAGATCGTTATCCGACCGCACTCTGATTGTTTGGGACTCGGGAGAGCATCTGCCGCTAAGGGGTTTTTTCCGTTTCGAAAAGGCCTGGCTCCTGGAAGACTCGTTCCGGGATCTTGTTTCCTCCCATTGGGCCTCGGTTTCTGTCTTTGGTTCCGCCGCTGCGAGATTTTTGCAGAAATTGGTTTCCTTGCGTGGCCGCCTTTGCGAGTTCAAGCGTGCTTCTAGGGAAGCCCACCGCCTGGCTAGGGCAGAGGATGAGGCCGTGGTCCACGGCTTTGATTGTGTGGAGGATGTGCGGCCTCTGTGTGACGACGAGCTGGAGCTTAGGGTGATGACTCAACGGAAGATTGCTGCGGAGGACCTGAAACGTGCGGTAGAGTGGAGTCAGAGGTCCAGGCATGTGTGCGTCAAGGGTGGAGACACCAATACTGTTTTTTCCACAAAATTACTAACGGGAGACGCCATACCAACTATATTCGTTCCATCGTGATTGGGGACACCCGGTTCGACGACAACCATGAGATGGGAAGGGCGATTGCTGAGCATTTTCGCGATTTCTCCGTGAGAGGGCCGTGTAGTTGATGGCGGTGGTCGGGTATGGGCGCCACTCAATTATCCGCCATCTACGCTGCCAGTCTGGTCCAGGATTTCTCTCTTTCCGAGGTAAAGGCAACGGTGTGGAGTTTGAACGGCGACGGAGCTCCGAGGCCGGACGATTTTTCGGTCTCATTCTATAGGCACTTCTGGGACTTGGTGGGGGCCGAGGTGTTGGAGGTCTTGGTCGAGTTTGGTCGCGGGAATGCGGGATTCAATAATCTCAAAGGGCTCTCATATTTCTTCTGCCCAAGTGTGACGCGATCGAGAAGATTGAAGACTTTAGACCGATAGCGTTGTTCAACGCCCTCTATCTCATTGTGGCTAAGGTGTTGGCTATCAGATTAAGCAAGGTTCTCGAACACATTATCTCTCCCAGTCGGCATTCGTTCCTGGCCGCCAAATTGCTGACAACCTGGTCACTGCTTCTGAGATCATTGCGGACTGGAATAGGCGTGATGTGGCGGCGCTTCTTTGGCAGGTTGATTTCTCCAAGGCTTATGACTCTTTGGATTGGCGTTTCCTATGGGCGGCTCTGCACAGACGAGGTTTCCCGGACCTCTGGAATTCTTGGATGAAAAGATGCGTCACGACTGCGTCGCTGACTGTTCTTGTTATGGCTGCCCGGAGGGTGGCTTCTTCCAGCCCCAAAGGGGTGTCCGTCAAGGATGCCCTCTTGATCCTCTGCTATATATTATCGCCTCAGACGTTCTTGCTTGCATGGTCTCTCGGGTGTTGGCTAGTGGGCTCACGCGCTATTACTCGAGAGAGGACATATCTATCCCTCTCTTACAGTACGCAGACGACACCATCTTTTTCATTGAGGGCGGCAACGCCGAGGCTGGTGCTATGGCGGACACCCTTGATCTTTTTGGCGAGATGTCGGGGCTTACGCTGAATGCTGGTAAGTCCTCTATGATCTTTTTTGTCTTATCGGACGAGGAGGCACGTAGCTATAGCCAACAGCTAGGTTCGGTCTGTGGCAAACTCCCCATCCGATACTTAGGGGTTCCTCTGTCTCTAGGGCGGGCAAAGTTGGGCGATTGGCTTCCAGTGGTTGAGTAGGTTTAGAAGAGGCTTGCGGGGTGGAGTTCGCTCCTCTCCAAGGGTGGTCGCATTGTGCTCCTGAAGGCGGTTATTTCGGCGATTCCGATCTACTTCATGTCGACGCGCCTCATGTTGGTTGGCATTCGCACTAGACTTTATAGACTCATGCGAAAATTTTTGTGGGGCAATAATGGCTTGAACACTGATGGCATGCACCTTGTGGACGGGGAAACCGTTACCCTTCCAAAGGGCGAGGGTGACCTTGGGGTCAGACGCCTTAACGCAATGAATGAAGCTCTGTTGCTGAATGAGTGGGCATGATATGGGGAAGTAACCGAGATCTCTGCAGTGATCTTATTCGCCGGATTTACTCGACGCACGTGGGCTCTTTTTATCTCTGCGGTTCGGGGCGCTCTCCTTCACCTTTCTGGAAGGGTATCATTTCGACCCTTCCTCGCTTTCACGAGCTGTTCAGGCCGGTTCTGGGCAATGGCCAGACCTTCGCCTTTTGGACTGATGACTGGACGGGCAGGGGCATGCTCTTTGCTCGCTTTTCACGCTTATTTGCTCTTGTGGCTGACCAGGCGGCCCACGTTGCCTCGTGTTGGATCGACGGGAATTGGATGCCGCAATTTCGCGCTAGCTTCTCCGATCAGTGTCTTGATGAGTTTTTACTCTTGCTGAGCTCTCTGCGGACTCTTGGGGGCCTTCTGGGGATTTCGACCACTGGGCGTGGAGGGGGGGGGGCTCACTCTCTGTGGGGAAGGCTTACGCGACGATTTGCAGGCCGCCCCCTCGAAGTCAGCCATGATGACTAGAGACTGTCGCTTCCTCTGGGGTTGGGGCTCCCAAAACGTATTGCCTTCTTCCTGTGGCTTCTGACGCGTAAGAGACTGATGGCGCGTGATCGATGTGCTAGACTGCTCGGGCCTGTCTCCAACAGGTGCCTGCTCTGCAACAACGAGATTGAATCCATTGATCATCTATTCTTCCAGTGTCGTGTGACGAGACTGTTATGGGAGGATTCGAACCTTGATTGGGTCGGCTTGGGGAACCTGCTCTCCTTTTGCGAGTCTTTACTTCTTGCCAAGCAACGCCTTCGAAGAGAATTGCTCCAACCTGTGGCCATCGTGTGGGCCACCTGGCTGGCTAGAAACGATATGCTTTTCTCGGGTCAGAGGTTTTATAAGGAAAATGTTTCCATACAGGCAAAATATCTTGTAGATACCTGGATCCTGTAATTTCTTCTTTTTTGTTTTCTGTACTTTGTTCCAAAGCTTTTTAATACATTATGAGGCGAGCACCTTTGAGTGCTTCCCCCTCTTTGGCTTAAAAAAAAGTTATACACCCACAAAAATAATAATCTTCACAGTTGAAAGACGTGTTGTAGGAGAGAAGGTGGTAAAAAAGTCGACCTTGTATATCTGGGTGAAGCCCTTAGCTATCTGTTGGCTTTTTATCTACCAGCAAAATCTTCTGGGTTATTTCATCGCAAATATCTATCTGGAAGAAACCACCTTGCTATTTGTAGGTGGATGTACAAGATGCATTGTGGCATGAGAAATGAGAGCAACTATCTCCTCCTCCATGGCATGTCATCATCTAGAATGACATAGTGCTGCAACATGGGCATTGAAAATCTTTGTTGCTGATAACATCGTTGCACACCATCCGTTGCAAACCTCGGTGGGCTGAGTTATTGGTTCAGAAGGAGATGATCTCCTTTGATACTGAAATCTGAACATACTATTTTGGAGCTTTGGGAAAGGTACAACAGTCAAATTCTATAGTAGTGAGGAGCATGAACATATGGATATCTGTATAAGAAAAGAAGGGAACAAACTCGAAAGCAGTAACATCCATGCTAGTATAGTGCCTTCACGATCTCACGTGGTGACAATGTTATCCCTTATGATTCCAAGCGTACCTTTAGAACAACATTTGACTTTTGACTGCTTTGGTAGCTAATTTGTTCCTTTCAGGGCAAAGTTGATAGCATACGGAAATGAAGTCATATGTAGAGTGGCTATATGACTTATGTTCCATTCGTATCTGCTTAACTAAGCAGCTTTTTAGCGTGTATCAAGCATGCGATAACGACTTGATCATGATGGTAGACAAAGTGGTTCACAATGAGGTTCATCATGTCATAGCAGTTAATTTGGCTCTTGCACATGCTTCAGTGTCAAACCCTTTTGAAGGAGTTATTATAGTGAGCAAATGAACATTCATAGTGATACATTGAATGAGGATTCTCGACATAATTTACATGCTCGAGGGAAGTGCCGTGAGATGTGATGGAGCTCCAATTAATCTTGAGACTAGCATATGAGAGAGGAATATATCCATATCTTTGTTGTAGGAGTGCAAAAAGAAAAGATGAGGCGAGTGCCTCTCACTTAGCAAATCGGCTGACCAGGCCTTGTGGTCAAATGGGAAGTGGGATGTTATTCGGGACTCTAGTAGGGCTAGTTGGGCGATCAGAACAACTGATATTGGCTGGCCTGAGTAGTCGATCGCCTTTTTGAACAGTTTACATATTTTCTTCTGCTTTTAAAAAAATTAAACCAATTCTAAAATAGTTAATAGTTGTTTGGAATTCAATTTTTTCTTTCATTATATCATGGCAGTATTGAAAATGTCCAAACATATGTAAATATATAAATATATGCATTAAAATTGATTTATATATTTAAACTAAGTAAAAAAACTGGCTTAATTCGGCTAAATCCGAATACTCGTCCGACCAAGAATTAATCCTTCATCAATGATTTGACTGACTGAATACCAACTAAAAACTGGCCTGTACTCTCTCATTGCGAAGGATGTGTGATGCCACACCACGAGGATTGTCGGTGCTAAGCTATACATATGCATTCTAGAGGGGGCATGGGCACCCGAAGACAAGGGTGAAGTCCTGATGGTTTTTGGAGTTGTATTCCTATTGTATTCCAAGAGAGCATGTGCTTTCACTGTTGTTGATTATACATCAATTTCTGTAACTGTTCTCACGAGAATCTTTCCTTGTGATCAGCATGTGGATTATTGGTAACTGGGTTGGGTTGGGATACCCTTGTGAATAGTAAACTGAGTGGAGGATTAGGAGGGTTGGAAGGAGGGGGTACACCGGTCCAACCCGGTGTACACCACCAACCAAACTGACCCTTAGGGGGTGTTCGTTTGGAGGATAAGGGGAATGGAATAAGGGGAATAAGCCCCCCACACGCTTCCCCGTGGTACGACTATTCCCCATTATTTCATCTTATTTCACTCTTATTCCTATCTTTATCCCACCTTACCTACCTTTATTTCACCTTATTCTCCTTATTCTTATCCTCCAGCCGAACGGAGAATATACCCTTATTCCCCTTACTCCTCATCCTTATTCCTGCTTATTCTCCTACCGAACGGGCCCTTAGGGTCTGTTTGGTTACTGGGTTGGGTTGGATTGGGGTACCCCTGTAAATAGTAAATTGTAAGGAGGGTTGGAAGAGTTGGAAGGAAGTGTATACCAGCGTACCCCAATCCAATCCTGCAACCAAACGAAGCCTTAGTGTTGAACGCATGCTGCTTGGATTCCTTATTTTCTCGTGGATTATTTTTAGACGTAAGTTGTCATTTCATGGAGAGTATAGAGTAAGTATGTTGCAGTCCTTTGCTGAAGAGAAATAGGTCACCTCTTAATGGTGATAGAGGTTTCCTTGTGTTCTAAAGATAGGCTGGGACTGGGAGCGTGAGAAGCGATCACGAAGGTATCTGCTCTGATATGGTGTCCGCTCTATTTCTTCTAATATCCTTCAGTACGTACAACTGTCAAATCCATCAGAACGATCTATTATGGTCTGTCCTCCCAATCAAACAAAATCCAAGTTTGACATCCTAACTTTGCCTGCCTTTTTTGGAGTTTTTTTGATAGAAAATTTCGATTCGTTTGTTTTTTCCTTGGTATATTTTAACGAACGCTGTGATTTGTGATCTCTGATGACTTTCAAATTCTATATTATATAGAGGGCTGGGATGTTTCTCCATCAAGAAATATACGTGTGCGTAAAATAATCGAATTGGGATCCCATATGACTTTCATGTGAAACTATGGAGATGAACTTGTGGGCTATTGCATCACTTGTATTTAAGAAATCTGTCACTTTATTGATATGTCCTCAGCCGAAGCCCTCGTAGAAAATTGATCACAAAGTTTGATTTACATGTATAAGATTCACTAGATCCATGGAAGAGTCGAATGAGGCTCGTAAGTTACTTGTGTTTATCTGGGGTATCTACTATCCAGTCGAGTGTTTTTTCATAGTTTATCCTTCTAGAAACTGGCCTATTATTGGTTGGATCTATACGTTCCCTCTTACCCGACCTTCCGAATATTCAAAAAAGAAATAAGAATCGTCTTTTTTAAAACTCCAACTATAACATCTTTTCTCTCCTATGTTTGAATGGTTTCTTTGACACTGAGGACCTTTAGTAATCATCCTGGTTGTGATGAAAGCAAGGGAAGAGCCAAAGAACGATCCATAGCTCTCATATCAAAGACATGAGCCATGCTATTATGATGGTATAAACGTCTCAGCAGCGGCCTTCAAACCCCTACATGGGATAATGTATCCCCTCTCAAATAGTCGTCCCTTGGTTTAAATCAAAGGTACCTCCTTGTTAAGGATTCTCGAACCCCGTCTAAGAAGATCATGCCTTTTAAGCTCGAGCCTACTTGGGGTCTTCGTACCTTAGTGGGCCCAATATAAACCATCGAGCATGGTATCATGTTCCGTCATCTCTTCCTTTCTTTCTTCCCATCCTCCAGAACACCATGCCGCTCCTCTCCTCATTAGGAGGAGCTCGGGCTTTTGTATAGAACCTCGTGGTGTAATCTTTGCAGTTACACCATGACCCTTAGCAATTAAGACACAACTTTTATAACATATGAGGAAAGATTATAAGAGTGATGTAACTAAAATGGATATCACAGGGGTATCTTCTAATAGACTAAAGATCGTAGGAGTCAAAATGTAATTAAACTAGGGTTACGATGTAGTCGGAGAAGATTTTGTTTGACAACTATCTTCAAATAGTACGAGGAATCCCAGGGGCGAGGAGATGGCAATCGCGGTGATCACATTGGAGGAGATGGTGGAGGAATCCCGACAAGGCTAGAAGAAGGCCTGAGGAGGGGGTTATTCGGAGGTGGAGGGAGAGAATGATAAGGATGAGCTAGAGGAGGGAGAGACGATTATGGCATCTTTGATGGAGGTAAATCTCAACCATTGGATTCAATCAATTGGGTTAGATTAACTCAATAGAATGGTTAAGGGAGGAAAATAATGGAGGGACCTACTTGTAAATGGAAGTCACTATCCAATGTCCTATATATAAGTGGAAATTACGAAGGGTCCAACGTGTAAATATGAAAGTATGAAAGGTTATGCCTGTAAAAATCCTAACAAACTACCATGTAATGTGAAATCTCTCTTCTCTCTAGATTGTAGATTTGATTTTATACGTGCAAGTAGACGAATATATTAACTTAAATCTTCATGGTATGTATGTGCAATGACGAAAACTAAGTCCTCAGGTTGATCACGGTCTGAGATTTCTTAGAATTATTTAGGCCAAGCACTTGTTGTCTTCATGGTACGAATATATTAACATCATATCTGTTGCTATATTTCTAGTAATGAATTATAGAATAAAATGTTCTAATTATAGTCACACATCGGGTACTCGCTAAGAGAAAGATTATCACTTGACTTGGATTTATGTATTTTGAGTGGTCATCGACAAATCCAGTTGTGTTGGAGGAGGGTTGATCATGTGAGAGCCTCAGATTGAGGGAGCATGGGAGCAGTGAGTCTGAAACATTAGATTTTGCTCATATTTCTCCTCCTCTAATCAACCAGTGTGTGCTGGACAGAATCTAATAGTTTTGACTTACTGCTCTCATGCTCCTACAGTCTGGGACTCTCACAGGATCGAGTCTAACAAGTTATATCGGACAACCCTTGATGATGGTTCAGGTATATGCACACGACTTTGCAAATGGTACTGAGAATGATCCATTTAGTAGTAAAAAAATTACTCAAGAGGAAAAACCGTACTTATTAAAAAAATGTGAGGAAAATTTTTATCCTAAGCGTGCAACTGCCAATATTATTAGGAAAAGTAGGACATATCGCAACAAAGATGCTGCGAATACAAGTATTGGAGTTTGAAACCTCACAAATATAATCCTTGATCTCATAATCATAAAATTTGAGAGTGTATTTAAGAAAAATGATTATTACTACTTCACAATTTGAGCTTAAGCATTTTATGTGTTAGTCAATGAGTTTAGATGGGTATGAGCCCAACATACTTGTCAGGGATACACTCTACTTTTCCTTGAAAACGACTAAGATATATGTCCGGAACATTACATACTACAATGGGTGGGTATCTGTTGATTTTCACAAAACTTTTCTTTTAATCGTTGTCAAATTATCAACGGTTGATAAATCCAATTTTTATTATTAAAATCAATAAATAATCATCGTTATAAGAGCTGTCAACCATCAATATGAAAAAGTTTGCTGTGAATTTTAAAAATAAGCGATAAATTTGTAGTCAAAGATATAGTAAACGTTACTGCATTGGCGTATGAAGAGAATAATGTTAGATAAGCACTGTTGCGACATCTACCACGTAATAAATGTATCGTGACAATTTATATATACTAAATGATTGGTTTATAATATATGATACACCTATTAAATTGTATATAAAAATAAATAGAGTAAACTACTCAAAAGTCACACTCAATTTCAATTTAACTTTAAAATGTAACTTTGAAGGATTGATTTTGCAATTCAAGAAGGGCTAGCGGCACAGCTTGTTGCTCGCTTTTTCTCCTATTTCGATGTAATCAACGAAGTTATTTCCTAGATGGTGAAAAAAATGTAAATATTTGTTTCAAAGTATTTTTGAGCTGTTGCGATTTAACTCCAGAAAAATACACAATCAACCAAAGTTTAATAGTCAAAGATCGCATTGAGACAAATATTAAAGATCGAGTACCTAATGTTACCTTTTAAAGTTCAAGTGTGACACTGAAATCGAGTGTATAGTTGAGGGACATTTGTGTAATTTACTCAAATAAATATTTTGAAAATTGTTGCCATATCATTCAATGTTATGCATATAAGAATGAACATGATTCATTGTAAAGTTATCCTTAATTTAAAAAATTCAAACTAATTATAGGAAGGGTTTAATAGGGATGTACCTTGGAGGTAGCCAGCTCGCTACCCCACCATTTTTCGGTAAAAATTTTGTTTTTTTTTGAAAATAGTACCATGTTTTCATCACTATATCCTTTAATTTGTCATTTAAATTTGTCGAAAACAGAGTCTCCTATGCCCTCAATCTAGAATATATAATTTTATAGATCTTAGAATTGCTGTAATCGACCTGTTCTAGATGGATAGCATAGGAGTGTGTTTCTGACAAAATATGAATGACATATTAGAGAGATATAATGATGAAAATACACAGTGATATTTTTCTCAAAAATCAAATTTCTCGCCGAAAAATGACATGAGTAGCACTTGTCTACCTTAGGGGCATCCCATTAAACCCTTATAGCAATGATTAAAGGGGGATATTTTGAAAATAATTGCAAATTTATAAATATATGGTTGACTTTACAATAGATATTATTCAATGTTGCATGCATAATATTGGAATATATAATAACGATTCTTCGAGTTATTTTTCATTCTTATAAAATCTATTTGAAGTTTCGATGGTTGATGGAGATGTTTTTAATATTATCTAACTCCTTACCTTTAAATATGACATGTGAGTTAATCCCCACTGGCTATTAACTTTGCAAAATATTCCCAAAAATGGGGACGGCTTGCAAATAATTCTCACAATGGGCATATATCGGCAAACTATTTGCTACTTCGTGTTCTGCGCGTGGCAAACGATTTGTCATGTCACATGGACGGTGAAATGCTACGCTAACGCTCAAAATCTGGATTCCCGACCCCTACCAGTCCATCCATGTGGCACGACAAATCGTTTGTCGCTCGCGGAACACGAAGCGACAAACGATTTGCCGATATATACATATTTTGGGAAATATTTTCGCGCCATCCCCAATCTAGATAATTTTTTTTCTCTCCCTTTGGTAAACTCCCCATGACATATATTAAACGCTGAACAAGAGATGAAAAAACCTAATTTAATATGGCAATCCCGTTTTCATGATAGAAACCCCGTTTTCCATTTAAGTACAATGCTTGCTATTATCAACTTTTAACTTGGTCCCGTATTTCTTTAAATGTTATTATAGCTTTAAACTAAGTTCATGATATATTTATATTTAAAATAGCCACAATAATACAAATCAAGCCCCATTTCAATGGATTAATCTAATGCACAGTAGCATTCAATCGATATGGGGATCTCGACTAAAAAGAAGGAAATTCATCTTTTCTTACCTTGCCATCCTCGAAAGACGAAAAGTAACATGAATGACTTTTTTTTTTACTTCCCCTAAGTTTTTTCCTCTTTGATAAAAATTAGAATTAAAGATAATTTTATTTTCTTCTGTGTTTGTTAAACCACTAACATAACGATAAAAATCCCACCACTTTAATGTTTAATTACTATCAATCACAACAACAAAGTATTTCCCTATATTAAATATAGTCAGCTAAATGGATTCTTTGTCTCAAATCAGAACTATATTGGGTTAATCTCAGACTCGGAAAAAGGTCCATTCGCATAGTCTCCTTTCAATACTTCTTGAGCCTTCCTCACCCTTTCTTAGCCAGCTCAACATCCCAAAACTCGTATCTCCTAATTGGTGCATCTGCCATTGCAAATAATTAAACCACTTTTAAGCGGTTTTCTTGCATCTTATACTCAATTGGAGCTACAACAACATTCCTTCTGATTGCGTCATTCTGAATCCGTTCTTTACATGTGTATCCACATATCCACCTTAGCATTTTCATTTATGCTATTATCATTCTCTGCTCATGTCTATGGTTCACAGGCCAACATTTAGATCCATAGAACATAGAAGTTTAACTACTATCAAATAAAAAAAGGCAATGAAAACTCAAATCACGAAACTAAAATTCTTCGTCTTCCAAGATTACTAGCACTCCCTTGATTGCCCAACAACCTTACTCTAATTACCAATTGATGTTAAATAGTCTTTTTACACCGTATCCCTGTAAACTTTGTCAATTACACGACAACCTAGGTATGATTTCATATACACGCACAACTCCTGCAAACTTACCAACTCTTACTCCTTAACCCACTTGATTAATTGTTGCAGGTGTCGCGATGCTAAAGAAAGGAAGTTTGCAGGGTGTGGGTAAATATGGAGAATAAGTGAGCTGTTGCGTAATTGGCAAAGTTCGCACGAGTAGCGGTGTAAACATCGCTTCTAAAGAAGGCAACAAACACCTTGAGCTAAAGTGTTATAGAGAGGATCCTCTGCTGTGGGGCTGTGCCTACTGTAACTGTGTTTTCTTGATCGAGCTGTTCGCATGATTTTACATGGTACTGTTAGAAATTTTAATCAAGGAAAAACACTGCTCATTATCCTTGGAGTACTGTTCTTGTTAAATCATTAATCCTAATAAAAAAAACTTACTTGAATCCATTGTTGCAGATTGTTTTTCAACAACCCCTCCATGCAATGGTTTTCCAAGAGAGAGAGATAGTAACTGCCTATGTTTTCTCGGATGGGATTGAGAAAATCGATGCATCCCACTTCCCTTGGGGACCATAACTCTGCCTAAATATAGTAGGTTGACAATTTA